>CM053275.1:54940417-55169860 GCA_028583415.1 Protea cynaroides | reverse complement strand
GGTCTTTCCATCCTTTTTGCATTTCCACTTTCAACCTCTTCCATGGCTGATTCCCTATCTGCGATTGTTGTCCCTTTTCAGCCACTTTCTTTCCCTTATCTTCAAAGTTTCTTTGGCTCTTGTACTTTTGGCTCATTTCTCTTGGGTAGATGGTGTTGTTCAATATCAACTCGACATCAGAAATTTCAACCACCACTATTGATCTCTTGTTGTAACATCACTAGCTTTGCTTTTGAAAGTATCCTAAATATTATGCCCTCACCGACTCCCCCATCAAGACTTGCCCGGATTCTCTTCCTTACTCTTGATGTAACACTTTGAACCAAAACCCTGAGATACTTCCACTTTGTGCTTTCCTCCCGGCCCACAGATTCGCCGAAAGATGTTTTGTTCTCCTTCATTATTTGAGGCCTTAGTAGACATACGTTGGTGATATACTGCTGTAGTATAGATGCCTTCCTCTCCGAGAAATGTTTTCTTTATGTTATTTTTCCGCCATCATAGTTCTAGCCATTTCTTGCCTTTGTTCTCTTCTTTTCTTTCAACCGCTCCATTTTTTCTTAGGTTTTACAGGCTCCTGAATGTTGAATTTTGATCCCACTTTCATTAAAAAATTTGGTGAATTCATTCCATATAAATTCTTTGCCTTATTCGGACCTTAAACACTTAATTGTGTTTCTGTCTCATTTTCCACTCTCTTCTTGAATGCTTTAGACTTACCAAGAGCTTAGGTTTGTCCTTGAAACATCACCCGGGTCATCCTAGAGTACTCATCAATGAATAAAGATAAAGTACCTTTCTCCTCCCAATGCCCCAGGTTCTCATGGGCCTTCACATAAATTCCGTGTGAATTAGGTCAAGTGGTTTCTTGACATGAAACTCCTTTGACTTGTATGTTGCTCTTTCACTTTCCTTTTCGAAGGCATGGATCCACATACATGATTTTCGGAACTTTCAAAATGGGAAGATCTCTCGCTAACTCTTATCTACTTATCTTGGCAAGTTTCTCCAAAATTTATGGTTTGCAGGCCTTGTACCTACTCCCGCCGAGTTCTCATCATCGACTCATCAAACATTTGTTGTCATTTGTCTACGGAGAGAACATATAAGTTGCCTCGATTCGACTCCATGTACCCCGATCTTTCCCTTTGCAATACTTTTAAGCTGCACAACTATTTTTAGTGAAAGTCACTTCGGTATCACGATCACGAGCCCGGCGAGCATCTCGAAGATTATGTTTAAAGTCAAGGTGATCCACTTTCTTGATACCCAGGCTTGAGCCATCCCCATTATTTCAATTTCCTGACGAGATTTCAATTTCCCACTATTGATGTTACTTGATTCCTCTTCCTTCAATTCTTGCACCATCATTAGTTCTATCTATGCGATCCACTTTCTTGGTGTTTAGACTTGGAAAAATTTCTTTATCTTCGTCATGTAGTGGAGCATCCACTATCAGAATCCATGGCAAGGGCCTCTTGTGGCCAACAAGGCCGCTGCACATGAAGGATGTCCCACTTTTGTCTTCTTTTTCTCAACCCATATTACCTTTTCTTTCACTTGTAATGGGTTTTCTGCTCTCCTCCATTGCACTTTCTTCTCTCTCGAGCTTGTCTCTAGGGAGATTTCTTCGACATTCCTTCTAGGTTGCTTTTGGGAGATGGAAGGATGGTTTGGCAATGTCGGCTATGTGGCGGATGCTTTTGACACCTCAAGCATTCAATTCAGTCTTGTCAACTAAAGGTGCAATCTGTTTACGCTTATGAAGTCTTTGGATGTATATGGTTGCTCTTACGCACTTTACAGCTCCTATGTCCATAACCATTACACCCATAGCGGTATCCTTCCAAACTATCTCCTTTCATGGATTTAGTGTGCATTTTTGTGAAACCTTCTTTGTCACTGTTGTTCCTCAAATGGTCTCCGGCACCCGACTTCTTTTGTTTTGCCTTAACAAAAACAATGGGGTCCTCAGCCAATCCTTTACCCTTAGTTTTCTCTATCCCTGCTCTTCCATATCCAAGTCCCGTCTTATTATAGAGGATCTTTGATAACTTAGGATTTCATCAAGCGCATTTTTCTTCTTCTTGGTCTCTTGGTCGACACCAATGGAGATGAGGTAAGTAGCTTCCCTTGTAACTTTTCTTTTTCTTCACCACACTCTCCAGCCTTGTTCTGGTCTCGAATTTCTTCCTCAAGCTGGACACTCATTTGTTTAAGGTAGAGCATTTTTCGATCATTTTCGAGTCATCTATTGCTTCTTCATTTGAGATTTTGAAGTACGCACGAGGCCCCGTTGCTTCATTGTAACTTGTCATTTAATCTTTTGAAAGCTTTCTTACTTTCATCTCTGCGATCTGGAAGGACTGAGTATAGTTCAGCCTCAAGATTGGCCTCATCCTCAAGATCATCCTTCCCTTTATGACTTCATTGATTCACCAAGCGTCTCATCAAATCTGACCATGAACAGAGTCTCACAGTCATCTTCACTCCTCGACTCCTCGAGGATCGATTCTTCTTGGTCAACTCAGACTTATCCTTTTTGGTGTGAGCATTTTCTTCTACCTTTCTTGTCTTGACTCTCCTTGGGGTCTTCATCATCGAGTCATAGTACTCTTCCCTTTCTTTGTACATTTTTGGTGCAAGTGTCCTAGAATCCTCAACGGTTGAAACATTTAGGTGGTGACTTTCCTTTATATCTTATCACTTCTCTTCTTAAGCCTTCCGGGAAAGATAGGCTAACCATCAATTCATCTCCCGAGTCAGCCGGAACACGAGATCTCTTTTGCTTTTGATTTTTCACTTCATCCTTTTATCTTCAACTTTCTCATGGCTTCAAAAGCTGCTTCCTTCTCTGAGGATTTGCATCAACCATTCTCATTTCATAGGTCTATCGTATACCATGTAAATCATCAGTGGATCGGGGGTCCAAGGTGTCCATCTCTTCAAGCACGAAATACCTTGGCATTGTATAGCTTGGGCAAGGTCCTTAGGATTTTCTTGATAACATGTATCTCCTTTATCTCTTCACCCAATGCTCGATTGCATTTGTGATGCCATTCACCCAGGTTGAGATAGAACTCAGCGGTTTCTCCGCCGGCTTCTTGACCTCTCAAGGCGAGATCTCGGGATTTGTAACTTAGCCTCTTCTATCTTGCCATCTCCATCATGCACCCTTTTAGCTTGTCCCAAATTTCTTTGGAGGTAGGACAGGCGTTAACTCTTGTTGAGCTCATTGCTAACAAGAGGATGCTAGAGCGTGGCTAGCTTTTGCCTTCATTTTCCCTTTTTTCATTTCTACTGCATCTCGTGATGTCTTCTATGGGATGTTATTGTATCCATTCTTTCTTTATGCGGCCAGACTCCATAGCCTTGAGTGATATAAGATATGCTTCCATCCCGACTTTCCAGTACAACGTGGTTTGATCCGTCAACAGAGGAATTCTTTCATCACTGTGGTTATCTTCATTGAATGCCCATTTTGCAACCTCTAAAAAGCTTCTGCACCCAAAGTTGTTAGCCTTCCTCCTGAGAACTCAGCTCGTACCAATTGTGATTCCCAGGTTGACCTTCGAGAGGGAGGGTGAATCCGGTACCCAAAATTCTTCCCAACTATGTGAGAATTCCGTCCCTCCGCGATTGAACATTTCCCGCCTAAAATTTATGCTGTCTTAGCTCTGTCTTTACCTTGCGCGAACTAGTTCCACACATATGTTCATTTACACATTTTGTGTAACACACCATACCACACACCCATTGGTATCCATACCGCAGGCTTAGCCTACCTAGTGTTTACGGGGGTGGACACACAACCCATGCATTTCCACATATACAACAAAATATTCCACAACCACAAGGCACACCATATAGCGTAGTTTCACCTATCACACACTATGATGGCTACTCCATGGGGCAATATTACCTAACTAGGGTTTCCGTATTCCACCCAATATGCTACTTCAATAGTTTTTGCTACTACAACAACTTGGTGCTACCACCATTGTAATCCAGGTTGTAACCAGGAATTACGGGCAGCTTTCACCCTCTCAATCCTATCAAGCCCCAACTTTGAGGGATTACATTGAAATTGATGGATGTTGTATACAAACCCTTCCCAACATAGTGAATCTCACATGTAAGGTTTGCGTGTGTGATTACCTTCGAGCGTGAACCCGCAAAGGTTGGTACTCACGAAATAGATGTTTCCAAGCTCTCCCGGTTAGTGATGGATACGGCCGTCGTTGAATGGAACTCCCGACATTCTTCCAATGCATCTCTTACCATCATTCACATCAGGCTATCATTCCACTCACACTTCACTCCAAGCTGCTCCAAATACTCATGTGTATCGGATGGCAGAAGGTGGAGAATGTTTTCTTCTTTAAAGAAAGCCCCAAATCATACTTTTCCCCAAAACCCGCAGCTTAGCTCTTCAAAAACCAGGTTTCTTTGTTCTAGCCGGAGGAGCTGCGTGGGCTTTCCTTGATCTCAGCCGGAGGGTCCGGACCGGTAAGATATGGCCATTTAAAGTTCGGCCGATCAGATTATTCCAAATGGAATCTTCCGGGCTTATTCATCGCGGTCGAAGCACCATAGCGCCCTCGTCGACCACCCGTTACACGTTTATGCGAGTTTGATTGGCCGAGATAATCAATTGAATCAGACCATTGGATCGATCCGATGCTTGATTAGAACTCTGCGGACCATCGGATCGGTCGGATCCTGCTGCCTCATTGTGTTTCAGCGAGCAGGATGATCCTTACGGCTGCTGCTTTGTGCACTCATTTTGGTGCTATGCGTGTGAACTATTCTTTGTGTGCTCGGCTGCATCTTTGTGTGAGAGGCTAGTCGTGTGAGAGGCACATGCTGTCGGCGTGGCTTCTCTTGTCTTGTGCGACTGCCCTGCCACTTTATGCGCTTGGTGGTCTTTGTGCACCTCGGCTACACGTGCGTGCGCTCGGCTGGTGTTTTGCCCTCGCCTTGTTGTCCCTTCGGCTGGTGCTGTCCTCCCAAAGTGGGATCCGCCTGGTCCCCCCCCCCCTCCCTTTCCTCTCCTCCATTTTCTCTCTCTTATTTCTCTCTCTTCTTTCTTGGACTTTCCTTATCAACTTTCTTCAATGGTTCTCTCACATAATGTCTACCGAGTTGCCAACAATGATAACCTTAACTTGGTCAGAGGTTCCAACATTTTGTTTGCTCACGTTTGCTCACCCCCTCGACGTCGAATACTTTTAGTTGATGATGTAGGTACTACCGTCAAGGTTATGTCAATGCTCAGGTGTGCGGGCACATGGCGGCGATGGAAGTTGAAGATGAGTGGATGCGCATGACTTCTCTTGCGAGTGCAACTCATGCGTATTCAATTAGATTTTATTTTCATTTTTTGTATTTAGTAAAGACATGTATTTGATATTTATTTATGTCCTAGTTGATCCGAGAATAATTTGCTATTTAAATATTAATATCACAGTAGAATCTCGATTCATTTTACTATAAGACTCGAAATTGGGGTGTGACATGAGTGGTTTTAGGTTAGCAAATTTTAGTATCCCTAGACCAAGGTAGATTACACCTAAGTGGTTTTAGGTCAACAAATTTTAGCATCCCTAGACCAAGGTAGAGTACACCTGAATGGTTTTAGGATAAAAAATTCTAGGCTTCCTAGACCAAAGGTAGAGTACACACAGTGGTTTTAGGTCGATTAATTTTAGTATTCCTTAGGCCCAGGGTAGAGTACACTTGAGCGGTTTTTAGACTAACCATCTAAGCTTCCCTAAACTCGAGGTGGAGTACACCTGAGTGGTTTTAGCCATCCCTTTTATCTTAGATCAAGGTGAGATTACATCTCGGTGGTTTTAGGATATAAATTCTAGACTTCCCAGACCAAGGTGGGAATACGCTTGAGTGGTTTTTAGATCGAGTAAATTTTAGCCTCCCTAGACCAAGGTAGAGTACACCGAGTGGTTTAGGATAATAGAATTCTAGCCTTCCTTAGACTAAGGTAGAGTACACCTAAGTAATGGTCTTAAGTTGGCAAATCTTAGTCTTCACTTGAACCAAGGTAGAGTACACCTCTAGCGATTTTTAGATTAACCATCTAGGCTTCCTAAATCGGGTAGAGTCCAAGTGAGTGGTTTTAGACTCCTTTTTGTCTTCCTAGACCAAGGTAGAGTACACACGAGAAATGGTCGCTAGACATATCCTTTAAATCTTCTTTGGATAGGAATTAGAGTACATAAGTAATCTTAGAATACTACCTGTTACAATTGAAATCGCCCGTCAATCCATGCTACGAATGACCTGCAATACAAGAGATGAGACAAGGAGGGGGCGCCTGAGCCCCGGTTACCCTCCGATGCCTAAGTTAGATTCCCAAGGTAAGCGGTCAAGAGATAGCGGAAAGCTATCTCCGTTTGAGAGAATGGGACGATGAGTGAGTTTGAGCGTGAGTGTGGGATGAACAATAATTGCTTGTAACTTGTGCGTGCATAAGTGCGTAAGGCTTACCTTGAGGGGTTGCCCTCTACTTATAGATCGGGAAGAGGCATGGAGGCACCGGGACTCGGGAGATAGATCGCCAATAGGATTGCCACGTGTCGCTCTGCGGGTCACTCATGTGGTAGACTCCCAGTAGGAGTCGGAGACCTTAGCCAAGGAAGCTAGGTCGGTCAACTTTGGGATTGACACGTGTCAACGTCATGAGTGATGGCCGACCCGAAATAGTCGGTGTCATATCGGACCAAGAGAGGACTCTCCGGAGGCAGCGATCTCAATAGGACTACGGCTCCCCCACTGGGTAGGATCATAACTCCGTTGCGCTACCCGGGAGGCCGGGCACAGGGGAGGCCGTGCGCATGAGAGGCCGAGTGCATGGGAAGTCGAGTGCAAGACACTCCGAGCACTCCAGGCTCCCAAAGGCGCACTTGACACGTGTAAGATTTTAAGTGGAGGGATCATTTCCCTCTAACAGATGCCCCTTGCTTTGTCGGATGCAGCGAGTCGGTGGTGCAATAAGTTTAAACCGTTGAAGAAACCCGTGTCGTATGGGCCGATTGCGGATTGATGGATGCATTGAATGACTCGGGTATTCCCAGAAGAGGCGGTTGCACTCCGTTTGCACGATTGATTGAGGCACGGGGATCGAGGCATTAATCTCGGTTTATGTAGAGTGCTTGACCGTCGATCTCCCCAACTTGGCGGGATCGATCCATGATCCAACGGATACCGAGTGGCGGTGCACCTCGAGAGCGAGTGCCATTAAATGTTACTCGTCTTGGTCGGCCGAGTGCATCGGACGGATGAGACCGGTTTTACACGGATCATCATACTAATCCGACGGTCCACGCGGGAGGTGGAGCGCCTCGGAAGAGAAGCGCCATCATTGCGCATGTCGCCATCACGTCGCGTGCGTCGGCACGGCGAGGCGACAACCAATGGAACTGAAAGCGTGTCCGGAACCGAAGAGACGGTTCTCGATCACTTGTCCTATAAATACTTTACCACTTCATTTATTCGACCATTTGCTTCAATTGTAGTCGGAGTTCTATCGAGCACTTCGGAGCCCGGTCGATCTTTTTTTTCGAGCTTCCATTCGTGCATTCGGTCACCTTTCTTGAAACCGGTAAGTCTTCTAATCGTTTCCATTTCAGTTCATGCTTACTAGATTTTCTTCTAATAGCATCACGTCTTCGGTATGGTGAGAGTGATCGGAAGAATGACCCGGTCCCAAACTCTTCTTCTTACGGTGAATCATCTTCCTCTTCGGGAGGATGGTCCGCTGAATCTAGGGCCTCCGGCTCCGGAGGAATTCGAAAGGTTCCTGAGGCGGAAGAGCGCGGTCGTCCCAGCGGGCCCTCCGCCCCCAACGGGCTTCCCACGGAGGGTGGCCGACCGCCCGGTAGCGGCATTCGGCACCGTTCCAGCCCTGGAAGGTGCCGAGTAAAATCAAACCGAGGCGGCTTTGTCATCGATACTGTCGGGCATACCAGCTCGAGGAGCCCATGACGGATGTCCGTGCTTCGGATCCCTACCTCCGATGAACGGGCCTGCACCATGATTACGTCGGAGATGTGTGTACAAACACACTCGAAATCGGGGTTTGAGTTCCCTCTCCACCCTTTAGTTGTAGAAATTCTTCGGACATACCGCATCGCCCCCTCTCAACTTGCTCGAATGGGTGGCGGTGCATCTTTGCTTTCATTATGTTTGTCCGCCGACTGGGTGAGACTCCGACCGCGAACCTGTTCCGGTTGGTCTTCCAGTTGGCTAGTCTGAACGAAGCCCGAGCTATGACCGGGTGGTACTTCTTTAGCCAAAGGGGCGGGAAGAAGCTCCCGACTATCTCCCAGAAACCTTCCTCCATCCACGGGTGGAAGGATAAATTCTTCTTCGTGGGCCCTCCCGTGGGCGGTCCGCCTTTCCCTCTGTCGAACGTCTGGTTGGTGTTCGACGCCACAGGGTTCAACAAAGTTATCTTTCTGACGACGGAGGAGAGGAAGATCCAACGCAAGATGATGACCGGGGAGACGGTTCGCCTGTTCGATCTTGCAGATCCCACGCAATTGGCCGAGCACGGTCTACTGGGTGAGTAATAGTTTTAGGGCATGACTATGCACCGCTATTTTGTTTATGTTACCGACCATTCCTCTCATTGCGGTGAACTTCGGGGACGACAAGATTGTTGCCCGGATAATGGCCAAGCGGAAGGCCGAGAACCCAGGAAGGGAGTTCAGCCCGCTAGCGGCCGGCGGGATCGAAAGTTCAACCCGCCGGCCGGGGCAGGTTCTCACCCTCGGAAGGGGCCGGTGGCCACGGCGGAGGCCAAGGGTAAGGGCCCATGCCCAAGGAGCCACCAAAGAAAAGATCAAGTCGGCCGCCGAGTTCCCGGCCGACATATACAAGAAGAGGCCGACTCCTCGGCTCGGCGGTGGAGAGGAGAGAACGGCGGAGGCTGCGACGAAGGAAGTCCAGCCCGCCCAAGGGGGTGCGATGGAAGTCCAGCCCCTGCAGACGGTCATCCTTTCGGCAGCCGAGACCAAGGGCGTTGCAACGTCTTCGGCCAAGGGGGCTACCGGCAGCCCCAAGGTCGATGATCTGACCGGGGCCCCGGGGCCACCAGGGGAGGAACCCGAGGGTACAGCTCGCCAGGCGAAAGCAAATGGTTTCGACAACGGCCTTCAACCCCGCGCTCAAGCCGAGGCCTTCGGACTCGGTCTTCGGGAGCCGAGGGCGGCGATGATCATTGTCAGGAGGGCGCCCGCCGGAGGACATCAAGTTTACGTCCGACCTGCCCAACGAGGATGTCTACTCCCCGGGGTTCACTACCTACGCCCGGGTAATGATCGGCCCTTGTTTATCATTTTTGTCTTGTGTTTCCATATGTACCGATCGACCGCTATCTTTGTTGTCTTTGGTGCAAGCTGCCAACCTTTTCGTTGAGCTCGAGCGAGCGGCGTGCGCGCGTTCTTTGACTTGGACGAGAAGGAGGTTCTCGAAATCTCCTTGCGCGAGGCTTTGAAGGCCACCAAGGAGAACTTGGCAAACAAATCCTCGGAGGTTGGGGGCCTCGTTAAGGAGAAGGCCACCCTCCGGACATCCCCCGACCAAGGTCGAGGCCGGTCTTGATGAGGAGCGCAAGAAGGTGCTCACTACTAAAGAGAGGCTCCGGTCTTCCGAGGACAGACGGAAGAAGGCCGAGGAGGACCTGCAGGCTGAGGTGCAGGCAAGGTTGAAGCTGGAGGAGTGTCTGTAGAAGTCCGAGGACGAGGCTCGGGCTGCCAAGGAGGCACTCGTCAAGGCCGAGGAGGATTACCAAGCGGGGTTGGCTCGAGCCGCCGACGAATACAAGTCATCGGCCCGGGTTCGATAGACGACGTTGATGAGGCGGCCTCGCGGCTACTTTGAGAGGGTGTGATGTACCCGAGGGAGCAGGCCGAGGGATAAGGGGGCCCTCAAGATAAACTGGTCGACAATTCCGATTGTCGCCCAAATTGACCGACTAGGGAAACCCCGCCCGCCATTGAGGAGGGTTTGGCGGAGCCGGCTATGGCTGTAGAGGCTGCCCCCCGTGCCCGAGGACGACCTTCCCCCTACGGGTGCCGCGGGACTCCACCGGTGGAGCTCCCGAACTTGCGCTGCCCGTCGAGGGATGGGCGGACCCGGTAGGCTGCGACCGCCGAGGAGAAGACGCTTCCCTTGTAAACTTGTATATATATTTTTTTTCTTTGTATATCTGTAATATTGCCCTTCTAGGGCTGTCATTAATGAAAATCAATTTTGTCTATCTTTTTCTTCCATTGTGTCTTGCTCGGCCCTCGGTAGGCCAAAATTAAGTAGCTATGGCCGAGTACTTATAATAATTAGGAAACTTCACGACTCGAATCCGGTAATAATTAGGAAACTTCCTCCGACTCCCGCTGCGTAGTATTTTTGTTTCCTTGCCTTCCTTCCACTGGAAGTGTCATCGGCTTGGTACGAAGGCTAGCCGAGGGCACTTAGGTTTATCTGGGCGGCGAGGTGCTTGGGGGATGAGCATGGTCTTCATGTTACTATGGTCAGCTTGTGGACCATGGTAAAAGCTGTGTTATTCATTCTGCCTGGTCTGCTTGTGGACCATGGTCGGAGGGTACGAGTGATCCTCATGCTACCTTGGTCTGCTCGTGGACCTTGGTAGGAAGTTGAGTGTGACCTTCATGCGACCGTGGTCTGCTTGTGGATCAAGGTCGGAAGGTACGAGTGTGGTCTTCAAGCTACCTTGGTCTGCTCGTGGACCTTGGTAGGAAGTTGAGTGTGACTTTCCTGCGACCGTGGTCTACTTGTGGACCAGGGTCGTAAGGTACGAGTATGGTCTTCAAGCTACCTTGGTCTTCTTGTGGACCGTGGTAGGAAGATATGAGTGTGGCCTTCATGCAACCGTGGTCTGCTTGTGGACCAGGGTCGAAAGGTACGAGTATGGTCTTCATGCTACCTTGGTCTGCTTGTGGACCGTGGTAGGAAGATACGAGTATGGTCTTCATGCTACCTTGGTCTGCTCGTAGACCTTGGTAGGAAGATATGGGTGTGTCCTTCATGCGAGCATGGTCTGTTTGTGGACCATGGTCGGAAGGTACGAGTGATCTTCATGCTACCTTGGTCTGCTCGTGAACCTTGGTAGGAAGATATGGGTGTGTCCTTCATGCGAGCATGGTCCGCTTGTGGACCATGGTCGGAAGGTACGAATGAGATATATCTATATTTGCAATCGGCTGGGCCGGGAGAATGGACCGGGAAAGATGTCTGTGTGATGACCGGAATGATCTTGTCTTGTATTCAAAGAAAATAAACGGATGCCCTCATGGGGTCCGGTATTACAATTGAAATTAAAAAACTGACAAATTTGTAAAACTTCGAACTATTGGTAATATTTTCGAAGGTTGGTGGCGTGCCACGTCCTAAGGATTTCTTCACCTTCCATGGTGGTTAGCTTGTACGAGCCCGGGTGTCCCGTTCGAGTACGCGATACGGACCTTCCGGTTTTGGCCATCTTTCCTTGATTGGTGGGGTCGGAGACTGCAGTCTTTCGGAGGACAAGATCTCCGACCTTAAACTGTTTAAGTCGGACTGTCTTGTCGTAATGACGGGCTGTAGTCTGCTGGTAGTTCGTCATTCGGAATGCTGCCGATTCACGCACGTCTTCAAGGTTGTCAAGGTTTGTCCGTAGGTCTTCGGAGTTGGTGTGCTCGTTGAAGTTCAACATTCAGAAAGTGGGATGAAACACTTCAACGGGGACGACTGCCTCCGTGCCGAAGGCAAGCATAAAGGGCGTCTCCCTAGTGGGTGTTCGGCTGGTCGTCCTATACGACCAGACGATACCGGGTAACATATCCACCCACTTCTCTTTCTGGTCTTCCACCATCTTTTTCAGGCCGCCCAATATTGTTTTATTGGTGCCTCGGTCTGGCCGCTTCTCTGCGGATGTCCGACTGACCCGAACTTGTGGTCTATTTGGAATTCTTCGCAAAAGTTTGCGAAGGATGCGCTGACGAACTGAGTGTCGTTATCCGTCACAAGGACTCTTGGCACGCCGAACCTTTACATGACCGAGTGTCTGAAGAATTGCTCCACTTTGGAGGTGTCGATCTTGGCTACGGCTTCGACTTCGATCCATTTGGTGAAGTAATCAATGGCCACTATGACGTATTTCCATTGATAAGTGGCTTGGGGGAAGGGCCCCATGATGTCCATACCCCATATGGAAAAGGGGAGGGGGCTTGTGATCAGCTACAGTGGAGTGGTCGGAGCATGTTGTACGGGTGCATAGAACTGGCACTTGTCGCACCTGCGGACCAGCTCGATGCAATCATCGTGCATTCTCGGCCAATGGTAGCCTTGGCAGAGGATCTTTTGGAAGAGCGATCATCCGCCCTGGTGTCGGCCGCATATGCCCTCATGTACCTCTTTCATAACGCTCTCGGCCTCGTCTGATCGTAGGCACCTAAGCAGCGGTAGGGTATAGGATCTCCTGTACAGTACATCATTGTGTATGGTGTATTGACGGGACTTGGCTTGGATGCGGCGAGCATCTTTCCTGTCAGTAGGGAGGGCGCCCGTCCGGAGGTATTGATATACGTCGTCGTACCAGCTGGATGAACTCCGACGGGAGCTACGACTTCAACAGAGGTGCTGGTGTGGTCCAAGAATTCCACGTACACGGTAGAGTCCATCGCATGGATGTCTTCTAGGGATAACCTTGATAGCTCATCCGCTTCGGTGTTTTCTTCGCGACCGACGTACTGCAGCTCGGCGCTTTGGAAGGTTGCGATGACCGAGTTCACCTTCTCGAGGTATTTCTACATCTCGAGCTGTCTGGCCTCGTAGTCTCCTTGTACTTGGCGGATGACCAACTGAGAGTCGCCTTGTATCACTAGCCGACGGACGGCTAGGCTTTTGGCCAATCTGAGTCCGGCTAGTAAAGCCTCGTACTCGGCCTCATTGTTGGTCGCCCTGAATCTGAACCTGATGGCAGATCGTATTTTAAATCCTTCCAGACTTTTCAAAATTACTCTTGCCCCTGCTTTGTCTTCCATGGAGGAACCGTCAAAGTTCAGGATCCAGGCGGCCTCGGCTTGCTCCGAAGGCGGTACCACCTGAGGTTCTGCAAAATCCTGGTCAGGTAAGGTACTTTCGACGATAAAGTTCGCCAAGGCTTGTGCTTTGATGGCCGTTCTGGGGACGTACTTGATGTCGAACTCACTGAGCTCTACCACCCAATTGATGAGTCGTCCGGATACATCGGGCTTCGACAACACCTTCTTCAGTGGTGTGTTTGTGAGCATCGATATCGGATATGCCTGGGAGTACGGTCGGAGCTTCCGCGCGGATGTGACCAAGGCAAGCGCTAGTTTCTCAATCGGCGTGTACCTAGTCTCAGCGTCAAGCAGTACTTTGCTGACGTAGTGGATCGGCCGTTGGACCTTGTCTTCGTCTTTCAAAAGGACAGCGCTCACTGCGCGGTCGGATACTCCGAGGTATAGCTGCAACTCGTCCCCCGGGTTTGGTTTCACCAGCAGAGGAGGTGATGATAGGTATGCCTTGAGGTCTTCGAAAGCTCTCTGGCACTCTTCAGTCCACTCAAACTTTCCAGCTCCCTTCAAAGTTTTGAAGAAGGGGAGGCAACGCTCGGCGGACTTAGACATGAAGCGGCCGAGTGCAGCTATTCGGCCATTCAACTCCTGCACTTGTTTACCCCTGATCGGTGCAGCCATATCCATGATGGCCTTTATCTTTGAAGGGTTTGCCTCAATGCCCCTCTGTGAGACAATGAATCCCAAGAATTTTCCTGATCCGACTCCGAAGGCACACTTTGTAGGGTTGAGCTTCATACTGTGCCTTCGGAGGCCCTGGAATGCTTCGCCGAGGTCGGCCAGGTGCCGACCGGAATGTCGACTCTTGACAAGGAAATCGTCGACATACACTTCCATGTTCCTACCAATCTGTCGTCTGAAGACTTTGTTGACCAGCCTCTGATAGGTGGCTCCTGCATTTTTGAGGCCAAAAGGCATAACCGTATAGCAGAAGAGCCCTTGATTGGTGACGAAGGAAGTACATTCCTCGTCGGCTTTTCGCATCTTTATCTGATTGTAGCCGGAGTACGCGTCGAGGAAACTGAGTAACTCGTGTCCGGCTGTAGCATCAATCAGCTGGTCAATGCGCGGCAGCGGATAGCTGTCCTTTGGACAGGCTTTGTTGAGATCGGTGAAGTCTATGCAAATCCGTCACTTGCCGTTAGACTTTGGCACCACGACCACGTTGGCCAACCAGTCTGGGTAGTCGACCTCCCGTATGAAGTTTGCCGTCAGCAGCTTCTGCACCTCGTCTATGGCAGACTGCCGAGCGGGTGCAAAGCTTCTCTTCTTTTGTCGCACAGGCCGATGCTGCAGGTTGACTGCTAAGTGGTGTTCAATTACATCCCTAGGTATCTCAGGCATCTCAGAGGCCGACCATGCGAAAACGTCTAAGTTCTGCCTTAGAAATTCGATCAACTCTTCCCTTTGTTCTTCAGGCAGCAAGGAGGCGACCTGGAGCGTCTTTTCGGGTTGATCATCCGCAATCGGTACCTGCAGGAGTTCCTTTACTGGCTCTCCCCTGTTGGGAGAGGGCTTTTTTGGGACATCCGCCATGTTCACCTGCGCGATCTTTAGGGCCCGCTGGCTGTTCTTCAGCTCGGTGGTGTACCACCTTCTTGAAGTATCTTGATCTGTTCGACACTCTCCGACTCCATCCTCGGTCGGAAATTTCATCACCAGGTAGTAGGTGGACATACATGCCTTCAACTTGTTCAGCGAAGGCCGGCCGAGGATGACATTGTGAGCCGATGGCCGATCAACCACCATGAATTCGACCACCACTTGTCGCTGTCTGGGCTTCTGGCCGAGGATGACAGGCAATTGGATGCCCCCTTTCACCGTGACTGGGTCCCCAGAGAAGCTGATTAGATCGAAAGTGACGGGACGGAGCTGGTTGTCCGTCAGCTGCATCCTCTGGTAGGCATGATGAAATATGATGTCCACCGAGCTCCCGGTGTCTACTAGGCACTTCGTAACATCGTAGTGCCCGATCCCGGCCGTGAAGACAAGGGCATCTTCATGGGGGACCGTGACATTGACAAGATCTTCGTCACCGAAGGTGATGACTTCTCCAGTTCGGGCTCTCTTCGACGGCCACTCAGTCTTGGCCACCAGACGGGAGTAGGCCTTTGCCGACCTGTTGGAGGTGTTCCCGACGGCGGGTCCTCCTATGATTGTGATGACTGACTTGCCCTCGTCTTGAAGTCCCTTGGTGATGGTATAGACCCCATTGTCACCAGGGATGCGCAAACCCATTGCAGTGCGCGGTCGGTCCTCTGGGGGCGGACTGTCGACAAACCTGCATTCGGCCTTTCTTCTCTTTGAAGCCGGGTGAGACTTCTTTCTCCTCTTTCGTATGCCTTCCGGCTCCGAACAAGCCGAGATGGACTCGGATTGGGTATGCTGTCGGCCTCGGAGTCTTTCTTTCACCGACACTCTTTCTCTTTGCGCTCCAGATGAGCTTTTCACTGTCCCAAATTGGATGGCGCCGACCCACTGCCTGGGGGAGCCGGCCCACCATCAGGGTCTCTGTCGTCTGTCCGAGCGGCGTTCTGATTATCGTCTGCGTCCGCTCGACAATTGTTGGGTTGCGGATTCCTCGGGGGTGGAGGTGCGATCCCTCCGAGCAGGGGCTGGTCCCTTGTCTGCATTCCTGACAAAGTTGCCATAGTATCCTCGCCTAATGAGGTCCTCAATTTCCCCTTTGAGGTACTTGCATTCTTCCGTTTTCTTCCGTTTCATGGCCATAATCGCGATGGAAGCGACAGAAATGGGAGTGGTCATTATTCCTCCCGTTGTCGAGTGCTTTTGGAGGCGGTCGGAGGTTCCGATCGTTCTTGATTACTTCGAGGATCTCTGTCATCGAAGAGTTCAGTGGAGTGTAATACTCGAATGTCTTGTAGGGGTGCCGGTAGGTCTGATCCCTACCGGACTTCTGCTTCTTTGAATCTCCCGGGCTTGGTGCCGGGTCGGCCGCCTCAGACCTTTTCTTGTCTACCGGCTTTGGTGCGGCCTGTAGATTGTTCACGGTGTTATTTTTCTAGGTCCTTGTGGTCTCGTTTGTGGAGGCGTACTTCTCGCACCTGGCGAGCAAGTCGTCCAGGTTCTTCGGTGGCTTTTTGGCAAGGAACCAAAAAAGCTGACGATCGGTGACGCCGGCCTGCAGGCTAGATATATGCACCGCGGGCTCGACGTCCTTGATTTCAAGCACCTCGTTATTGAAGCGCTTGATGAATTCCCTTAGGGACTTGTCCTTCTGCTGCTTGACTGTTGACAGATGGTACGATGTTTTCTTGCACACTCGGCTTGCTTAGAAGTGCGTCAAGAACTTGTTCGATAGTTGTTCGAACGAGGTAATGCTCTTGGCCGGGAGATTATTGAACCACGTGCGAGCAGCTCCCCTGAGCGTTGAAGGAAACATCCTGCAGATGAGGTCGTCGCTCAGGGGGTAGAATAGTGTTGTCGAGATGAAGGCGTTTAAGTGCTACTCGGGGTCAGTACTCCCATGGTAGGAGTCCAAGACCGGCATCTTGAAGTTGTCAGGGGTGGTGCCCTCATAATCTCGTCCGAGAGTGCCGTAATTGCAGTATAGGCCGTTCTCGGCGGGGCTACTTTGTTTTGCTCCACCTGCTGGAGCCGAGTAGTTATCTCGAGTAGACGCCGCTCGACCTCGGACAGGGGAGTGTCCAGAGGCGGAGCGCTAGAACTTGGCGTTTCTTTGTTGACTCTTTCCCGCCGGAGGTTATCGAGGAAGGACCCCGGGCCTCCAACCGGAGGTGGCGCCACCGGCGCCTGGTGTTGATGTGGCGGGGGATTCCGACCGACGGGCCGGGCCACGCTTCGTCCAGGAGCTTGATCACCTGCCGGGAGAATATTTGGCAAAGCGTTTTCTGGATCCGCCCTCGCCCTTTGCGGATGGGCCGCTTGCGGGACTTCTGGTGCCGGATGAGGATTCTCTCCTCCCCCTACCGAGTTGCTTGCTCGAGCTCCTCTCAAGATTTTCGCAAGCTGCTCGATTTGCTGCTTCAGCTCGTCAAACTGCTGACGAGTGACGTATTGGGGAGGAGGTTGCGGTGGAGTTACCGACGGCGTGTTGCTCAGGGCTGGCACCGGGGCCGGCGGTGGTGCTGGTGCTGGTTCTGGTATTGGTGCGGGTTCTGGCACTGGGGGTGCAGGCTCACGGTCCGCCCTTGTCGTGCTTTTGGTACTACCCATATGCACCGATGTCTCAGAAAGGGCGCGCGACGTCCGTGCTCGAGTTCTTCTGTGAGCCATTGAAATAGAAATACGTACACGCTAAACTCAGTCAAAAGAAGCCCCACGGTGGGCGTCAAACTGTTACGGTTGAAAATCGCCCGTCAATCCACGCTCTGAATGACCTGCAATCACAGAGATGAGACAAAGGAGGGGGCGCCTGAGCCCCGGGTACCCTCCGATGCCTAAGTTAGATTCCCAAGGTAAACAATCAAGAGATAGCGGAAAGCTATCTCCAGTTTTGAGAAAGTGGGACGATGAGTGAGTTTGAGCGTGAGTGTGGGATGAACAATAACTGCTTGTAACTTGTGCGTGTGTAAGTTCGTAAGGCTTACCTTGAGGGGTTGTCCTCTACTTATAGATCGGGAAGAGGCATGGAGGCACCAGGACTCAGGGAGATAGATCGCCAATAGGATTGCCACGTGTCGCTCTGCGGGACACTCATGTGGTAGACTCCGAGTAGGAGTCGGAGACCTTAGCCAAGGAAGCTAGGTCGGTCAGCTCTGGGATTGACACGTGTCAACGTGTGAGTGATGGCCGACCGGAATAGTCGGTGTCGTATCAGACTGAGAGAAGGACTCTCCGGAGGTAGCAGAATCTCAATAGGACTCTGGCTCCCAAGACCGAATAGGATCATAACTCCGTGCGCTACCCGGGAGGCCGGGCACAGGGGAGGCCGTGCGCATGAGAGGCCGAGTGCATGGGAAGCCGAGTGCGAGACACTCCGAGCGCTCAGGCTCCGAAGGCGCACTTGACACGTGTAAGATTTTAAGTGGAGGGATCATTTTCCTCCTAACAGACATACATATGGATTGTAGTTTTCTTACATATAGCAATCGGATCTATAAAAAAAGAAATAGATGCATAGGAGACGACAAAGAAGGACATCTTACAGACAAAAGACGGATCGAGAAGGCGAGAAGTCCAATCAGGAGGATGAAGAAGCATAAAACATTCCCAAAGGCGTATCTGAGACTCGCACACTTGTGCCATTCTCCTGGACCTCCATTAACGGTGAGAACGAAACACAATTGTTTGCAAAAACTTGGACCCGTTGCAGGGTTTTTCTAAGGTCCTAAGAAGACGAGAGGCGACTTCGTAGTTGTATTTGTAGTACGCTCCATGGATGTTGAAGATCTCCAAAGTGCCCCTACACAGTGTCGTGGTCTAAGACTCAAAACTCGAGACTCAAAACCATAGAAGTTGTGAGCCCAGTCCAGATCTTCCCACTTTGGCCAGCGAAGAGAAGCTGAGTCGGCAGCGGAAGAAGAGATATGGGTGTGTTCTTGGATGTTCTCAAAGAATGAAGAACAATAGATTTAATAAAAATAAGTTCAATTACTTTGTTAATCCTGTATTTTAACAAATTCGTGTTATGTGTAAAACACCTTAAAAACGATTTTTTTTTTTCAAAAATCAAAAGGAGGTTTCAACCTCTTTTTTATTTTGAGATTGTTTTGAATTTTTTTTTCATAAATAGCAATAAAAAATTATTCTAAATATTTATAAAAATAAAAATTTAAATAAAAATCAAAAACAAAAATGATACCAATGACAGCCAGCCAACTAAAAGTTATTTCTAAACTTGTTTTATAGTTGAGAAAGGCACACACACAGTCTTTACACAGTCTTTTGTACGTTTGGAAAGAGTGTAAGTAATCCTGACCTTTAAATGACCGAATTACCCTTGATAGGGTTGACCAAGTCAACAATCAGTTTAACTCCATTTGCCAGTACTCCGAAAGGGTTCGAGCTTTGAAACGACACCTTACTCGAAAATGGAGTTTTCTTAGCGAAGTCACGGATTTTCGAAATCGGTAAAAACCACAAATAGAGGGTTGGCACCGACATTTACAAGCCCGTTGGTGATGCGGAGAGGTGCTGTCTGTCATGAAGCCTCTCTGTGTTGCTAGAACGCATCTCTGTGAAAAGGCCTACGTGTGCCATTTTTTGACATAAGCCTAGTTTGCCCAAAATTGTCATTTTTGACATATTTCCAACTTGGGACCTACTACATTGATCTCCAACGTATATACAAGTTTGTGGAGGTCCCTTGGGCCCTAAGAAATTTATTTTGGTAACCCTAAATTGCATTGACAAAATCTACACAAAAAATGAATGATATTTTTCTAAAGCATACATCTTTGGATGAAAACACCAATAGCTTGCCCCAAATCTAACAGTTTAGAGTGAGGTTTAATCCTAAACAAACTCAAGAACATGGGGAAGTTTTTCTTATCTATAAAACCAAGTTAAGAGAAGCTTTATGTGACTTTTGGACCAACTTTAAGAGGACTTTTGGAGGCTGCAAGGGCCCTATATGAATTTCAACATTGGAGAAACTCCAACCATATCTTCAACACCTCAATCTTAGTCAAGCACAACCCCAAACCTTCAATATTCAATTCTTTTTCGACTAGTGAGTCTTCTTCTTCAATCTAATTCACTTTACTATAACTTCCTTTCTTGTTTTTGCGTGGGGAAGGGGGTATACCCTCCTGTCTCTATAGACAACACACGGTATACTCTTGAGATCCCCACTCTTTGTTTGATTTTATGATTTAGATTATCTAGTCTAGGGTTGTTCTTTTGATTTTTTTTGTTTTAGTGTTTGTATATCATGTTTTGCAATTACTCTTAGTTTTCTCATGATTTACAAGTATATTCTACTACTCTTACATCTGCCTCTCACCTTATGCACTCTATGGTCATGATTTTGGATCTCATGTTTCTCTTCATTATTTGTTTAGATCGGGATTTTTGCATGTTAACTTGTTTTCATGGTCACTATTAGACGTTTTGTTGTTCTATGACATCCATCCTCATCCCCTTTCATGGTTTATTTGCATATTCATTATCTCATGTTCATCGCATATGCATAGATGCCATGCTTAGTTATTTCAATTATTTGATTTGGTGATTTAAGCATGTTCTTATTGATTCATGGATTTCTTTTTACATTCTCATGCCTAGTGTTTGTTCTACCATATTCCATATGCTTTTCTCTTGGGATTTTGCATGAACATGCCATTTATTCTCCTTTGCATTCTTGATAGACTTGAATCCATGAATTCATGTTTTCTTTGTTTAAATCAATTTGTGGATATGCTATTGAACCGACACATGCTAGCTTATGATAGTCATTTGCATCTTAGTTGCATTGCATTCATCATAATAAATGTTTTGAGGCTTTTCTTGATTTTCCATTGCTTCCGTATTGTTTTATCATGTTTTATCATTCTAATGTTAAAAACATGCATGCAAATGTTTTCCTAGCTTTAGGTACTTTTAGAGATTTTTCTAGATTTTTTCTAGAGTTATTTTATGCATTTAAGCGTTATAGAGTGGCAATTTTATAATTTCTATCCATTTAATTATATTTTACTCATATCTTCATTGTTTTTTTTTTTTAATGGATTTAATGCTAGATCTTGCATAGTCTACTTATTATAAAAATGAGATGCATTTAATGTACAGATAGAAGACTAGATTTACATTGTTTTGTGTATGTCAAATTTTCTCCATTATTTTACACACGACTAGGAAAAAGTATTTCACAATTATTTTTCCCTAACAGTTAACAGATGGTATTAAATCAAGGTTTACAAACAGAAACTTGGGTTGAGATCGGTCTCCATCAATTTTGACATTAATTGTCCAAGAATCGGCTACGAATCAATCAATTCCAAATCAAATCAACTTATTTCATCAATTCTTATCATAGTTAGTTAAAATGGGAATGGCAAAAAAACAAAATGGGACGGAACGGGTTTTAAACTGAGCAAAACAAGAATGGTATGATCAAAAAAAGGTTAAACATTCCGAGAACGGCAAAAAATTAAAAAGGGCGGTACGGGTTTTAAACCGATTAGATATAATACAGTACGATGAAAAAAAACAGCAATATACTCACACAATTGGAGACTTATACCTAAATCAATGTGAAAACATGACATTTATGATGTATCCAGTCATAAAACGGTGAGAATTCTCATCTTCAGTCAAGTAGTTAATTGATGTTTTTAACTTTTATGTTTGTCCAAGACTCCAAGCATAAATGCATGAATCCATATATATATATATATATATATATATATATATAGAGAGAGAGAGAGAGAGAGAGAGAGAGAGAGAGAGAGAGAGAGAGAGAGAGAGAGAGAGAGAGAGCTCTATGGTGGTTTACATTATACATTTGTTATGGCCCATAATTTATAGCCCACAACCCACCCTGACGAGTAAATAAAGTAACGAGTTTGAAGCAATATGAGGAATTGGATAGCTTTTAATCACGCATAGATTACATGAAGAAAGCAACATTAAACGATGTGGGATTAATCGACTCATTACTCATGGAAGACGCAGGTTAAAATACAGATACGGTACAATACACGTATAAACACGTTTTAAACAGTAAGGCTCCAAGTATGGAGTATTTTACCATATTTTTTAAGTCAATACGGTAATAAGCGTACTAAACAGTTGAGTATGGTACGACGATATGGTATGCAGTTAAAACATGTTTAAACTAACAAAGATTCTAATCTGATTTTTAAATCCATGCTATAAATTGCTTTAGTAGAAGTGGAGAAACTAGATATCCAACACCATTTAGTTTTTTTTGCTAAAGGTCAGCAAAACAATTGTATTAATAAAAAAAATACAAAAAAATCACAATGATAGTAAAAACTCCACCTTCACCACTACCATCAGTAGAGCCCTATCATTGGATGATAATATACAATTATTTGAAACGAAATCTTTGACACTCAGAAGCATCCCACACTACATCTCTAGCTATAATATTTGGACATGCAGTCCATGTCTCTGAAATCAACTCAGTTGCTCCTCTTTTTGCCAATGTGTGAGCAACCACATTTGCTTCCCGAAAGCAATGAGTGATTCTGATTTGTATGCTTGATAAGTCAGCCATCAATCCTCTCCATTGTTGCAACAAGAACCATGGTGGTTCATTTGTCTGGAGGCATTCTACAACTGTTTTTGAGTCACATTCAACCCATAATTTTTTAACACCAAGCCTGATTGCTTGTTTCTTCCTTTCCATTACTGCTATTAGTTCTGTTTGATAGTTTGTTTTCTGGTTTAAAAAAACCAAAAAAGCAAAGAAAACGTATCCATTCTCATTTCTAAATACACCACCAGTTCCTGCATCATCTGGGTTTCCCCAAGAACACCCATCTATATTAAGTTTGCACCATCAAACTGGTGGTTTTCGCCACAATATTGGGAAAATATTCAAAGTCTTGCTATTTTTGGATTTCAATCCAAAGTATTGCTAAATGCAGAGATCCTCAACATTTTTAATTTCACAAGGTTTAATCTCTGAGGCTGACTTCATTCTTACTAGATTATCAAAAAGTACCCTTCTAGGTGTTAAGCTTATTCCATCATAACAGCTCATGTTTCTGGCCCCCCAGATGCTTTCCAAAATAATAAATAGCAGTGTCATCCATACCTCCTTGATAGGAACAATTCTTTTTTTCCTCTTCCACCAAGAGAAAAGAAGATCAGAAGATTGGAATCCAACCCATCTTAAGTTATACTTTTCTAAAACTTGATTCCATATCTTTTTGGAGAAAGCACACTCCAAGATGTGATTGTAGCTTTTTTCAGATGACCTACAAAGATGACATCTAGAAGTTATAGGTTCCTGTCTCTTTGTTACTTCATCATCTGTTGGAAATTTCCTATTGCACCATCTCCAACCAAAAATAGAAGTTCTTGGCTCCATATTTCTGCTCCAAGCAGCTTTACACCATATTGGACTAGTATGTGAGATACGATTATGCCTCCACGCTGAGGATACGAAAAACTTTACCACTTGTTTCTGAAGACCATATGAGCTTATCCTGCATTTCACATATAGGCCGAATGTCAGATGTTTTATGCAGAACTTCTTGAAGGGCAGGAGAAAACACCTCAGGGAAAAACCATACCCCTTCTTTAATAAAGTCAAAAACTTTAGCAGATAAACCTGCTGCTCTTGTAACAGCTACATCTTCCAACACCATTTAGTTATGATAATTGAACCCAGTTGAATTAAAATCTTCATTTAATGTCCAATGCATACCTAATCAATCGGGCTGATTAACTTGGACACAGCATGATTTAATCTCGCCAACTTAGAAGGAATTTGGTTAAGCATCCTAACTGGGATCCCTTGAGCAGAATATTTACTCCCACCTTATTCCCGAAAAATGACTTAAAAACACGATTGACATAGAAGCCATGAGTTTAACCTGCCAATATAGATGGCACTCAACTCTCGTGATGAGCTAGAAAACACACTGAAATACCAAATCTCATTCCATTGAAATAGATTGTGTAATAATTTACCTTCAGGCCTTATGTGATCCATGAGCCATACACTGCTAATACTGCAACCTCATAAAGCGAGTAATTGATGAACTTCATTAAAACTTATAGAACATAAAGCGAATATACAGCATGAAATAACTAATTCTCTGGGTAAAGAGTGGATTTTGTTTTGGGCTTCTGACTTATATACATGTAATTGAATCAAATAATGACCCTGACTAATCTAACTAGCCCAATGAGCTCCACCGTAAATGACCACACTTGGCTATCATCCTCACTCGAATCCTTTCGACAATGGGGAAGAATTTTTGGTTGATTCCAAAACATTTTCTGGATCTGCTGCAAATAATGTTTCACTTAACAACTCATAAAATGGAAGCCTTTGGTGTGAAATCTTTGTTAACTCCAACCGTTTTTGAATAAGTTGAGATGTTACTTTGTCCCTGCATACAAGCACCTTCAGTTGAAAATTCATCCATTACCCTGGAAGCCTTCGCATGATTGACAGACTTTTCAGTTACACCCAACCACTTCCGGATTAGCTGAAATACTGCTTTTTCACATAGCAGTCCTCGATGATCAGCGGCAACTCCTACCCTCTCTGCCGCTGCAAAACCATCAGCCTGTAATAAAGAATATAATTACATATAGCATGATATATTGCATGCAAACAACAATCCTATTCTCAAATAAGTTCACTTGAGGTCTCTAGGTAAGGGACAAAAAGAGGATATAATTAACTTCGTCAATAACCAAGTACTACAAAGTCAGATTACAACAAATATTTGATTAAGACTAAGTGGACGTTAAGATCAATTAACCAAGGTATAGCGGTAGCAATCATTGTATCGAGAGGACGGTTTTAAAGGATGACCATGAGATGCACCAGAGAAACACTAAGATATGCAAGATATGCAATAAAACACTTTAAGAATGGATGGAAATAGTTAGAATACATGCAAAATATTATTTTGAAATATAATACACTCTAAATAAGTTGTAATTAGGTGCGATCACAGGACGCTATGCGGTCTGACCCAATAACTGCAATGTGAAATCATTTAGGGCCAAAATTTTGGGAGCAAGTATGCCCCAAGACACCCTGATTACCTCTTAATTTGGGACCTTGATCTCATCATTTGATAGGTTTTTTCTGACATCCGATTTGGCCCAAGATGGCCAGAAATGTGATCCTTCTAATTCTTGTCTATTTAAAATGAGTGATGACTACCACTCGGGATCAGTAATCATACACAAGTTGGGCTAACGCCAAGGGTCTCAGTGGGGCTTCTCCACAGCCGCTCCAGACGCTACATTACCACTGCTGCAGACGCTACCATCCCCGCCATTGCAGCCGCTACTGTCACAGTTGTCATTGCTGCTGCTGCTGCCACTTTGCCAGGTGAGTTCTCTTCCTCCTTCCTTCCTTCCTTCCTTCCTTTTTCCTTCTGTGGTGGCTGCTGCTGCTGCTAGCCGCCACAGTGGACGCTGTGCTGCTGATGTCTGCTAGAGCTGCCCCTACATTTGTGCTTACCATCTAAAGTTCTGCCTGTTGCAGGGGTTTATCGAGATGACTCATAGTATCTCGAGTCATATCAACCAGTATCAACCCAACATATTATTTTATTTTATTTTATTTTCTTAACGTATGAGGCCTGTCTAGTATTAGTACCCCTAATTTGCAATACGGTTGGGCCGATACACCCAATACGTATCGAGACCTAATAAAATTGCAATTAATCATCGGGAGGCATGGTTTGAGGACTCGGTCAGGATTGACTCCATTCAGCTGAGTAGATCCCAAATAACATCTTGGTTCAGCAAGGTATGAAAGTGGGTTTCATGAATGCAAAGCCAAATCTAAGGTTTTAGGATGGATTCCACCCTGATCCGAGTCAAACAGACATGGAATCAGATCCAGATCAATTGAACTGATCATGTCCCGGATGCCGAGTACTTGAACCTTTCTGCCAGGGCTTAATAATGATAAAAGGATATCCATATCATGATCATGATAAAACCCAAACTGCTATGATACATTTCTTCTTTGGGATAAAAGTAATTTACTGATGTCCTGCCAGGGAGAAACAATTTCCTGTTCAACTGTGCTTTATGATTTCATACCACAACTCACAACCCACAAATACAAGTCACTTGTGCTCAAATTCATCACCTAAAAGAGATGACTCAGTTGGGCCGACACCCCAAAGGCCACTGTCAAATGTTGGAATAACAATCATACAGCTCACCGTGCCAAACTTCAGGTTCTAGTTTACCCAAAGAAAAGAAAAGAAACAGCTTTTGATGGAATCAAGTGCATAATCCACAATGCTATTAAGGTCTGAACAGTCGGAGTCAAACAATAATCAATTTCTTCCCCCCTCAAGTATTTTGACATAAATGACAGCAATCCTAATCAGACAAATGTAATGGTTGATAGCAACTGCCATGTCCTACTACAACAGTGCCCAACAAAGAGGAACAAATATGAAAAACCATAAAATGCTTAAAACCATATCCATGGGCAAAGAGGAAGACATAACTCTAATTGCCGAAGTGCCAAGCTGACAACAACATTCTACGAAATCAAAACTAATTTCCTTGAATCCCTCATTGCCTAACAAAGGAAGAGTTCCACAAGGGAGTAAAACCTCCTGAGTAAGAACTGGACAAGAATAACTTACTGATATTCAACTCAAAGACAAATGCCTGAATTTTACCACATTCCAATCATCAACATAGACTCCTATTATAACCATGTAAAGTAAACCTAATTCTCTTCTGGCTATCAAGGACTGATATTCTAAACCAAAACCCAAGTATACTTTTCAATTTGGAATCAGTTCTTTACATCAATAATAGAAACAGAATTTTACAAAAAATAAGCAGTGTCAAATATTGAAACTATTTGATTTCTACACTGCTTCCAAATTTTTCTCTCCTTTTTTTTTTTCCTGTGAATTTTGCTTCTAAAAGCAAACTTAAGAAATTTGCATTTGAAGTGAGTGATATTTTCACACTTTTCCCAGTAGTTAGAACCATGGTTTAAAATCTCGCCGAGATCTCGGTGTTCTCGGTGAACACCGAGACAAGAACCAGGGCGGCAATGGTTCTCGGTCTCGATGCAAGTTCGCGCCCGAGAGCTCGCCAAGATCTCGGGATATTTTGTGTTATCAGCAGTTTCTCGGTGAGATCTCGGGATATTTTGTGGTTATCGGTTGTTTCTCGGCAGCTTCTGGCCTGAGATCTCGCCTAAATCTCGGGATATTTTGTGTTATTCAATGCAACATGCAGGAGCAAAACCATGCTGTTTTTACACTGTCTTGGCAAGATCTCGCCGGCCGAGATGCCTCCAAGAACCGAGATTTTAAACCTTGGTTAGAAGTTTAGAGGACTCAGTAATAGAATGAATTAAAATACTAGGTAATCTTCACCATGGGTGAAATTTACTTACTATCCAAAAAGGTGTGAGAAAATCTGCCATGAAAAGAAAGTTTACTCACACCCTTCCCCATTAAAAAAAGCTCTTATATCTTTCCTTGTATGCAACTGATCTGGGCTACACTTGTTATCATACTTCTCTTTTATTACAATACAAAAAAATAGATGATGTATAAGAGAGGTTATATATAGCACCTTAGCTGATTCAATAGGAACAGTTCCATCTCCATCCACATAGGAATATTCAGGCTGAAAAGCGAGAAAATAATGATAAGAACTAAAACAATCTTATGAAATGATTAATATAAATATCATTTGTCACTAAGCTAGGAAAAATCTCTACTCTGCTCTTTTATTTATTTATTTATTTATTTATTTTGATGCAAGTGCATTCACACTTGGCATGCAAGGATGCCTGCATTATTTGGTGGTTACCTATAATAAAATCTCATGACCCACATTATGGCTGATGATGAGATCATAGTTCAGACATCACTGGGTCGAGGATCCAATACCCTCATTCTACAAACAGCATGTAGTTATTGCGTCCTAATTCTTGCATAGACCAAATTTAGTCTACTCACCAATGTGTGGCATACTTCAGACAAGTCCTCAATGGGAGAGGTTTCTGAACCATAGCTGCATCAAAAAGAAAAAGTGTCACAATTATTGGGGAAAATAAAAGTACTTGTTACCAATCTTTTCTGGAAATGATCAAGACAATCTATTGTACAGGTGTAAGGCATACTCAGATTAGTTGAAAGAACATAATCGCAATGATTAACAATATAGGTACCCAATTACCTACTCTTTGTTTGGGTACACATACCACTGATTTTGTCAATGATGCTATTTAGTAACTACTTATCAATAGTAACAATGTCTTGTCCTCGGTCATGGGCTTGATTCTGAAAACCCAGATAAGAAAGCTGGACTAAGCACTGAATCAAGCTAGCTAAATAATGAATGTGAATAATTAGCCATGGACATGCTTGTACATCTGTCTTTCTCTGAATCATAATATTTGCATCACAGTAATTTCAGTGACAAGGTTGTCATCAGAAACTCAGAAAGTTGTATGACCTTACTAATAAAAATAAAAAATAAAAAACTATAAACTTGCATCGTACGTTCTCAAAATCTACCATCAATGGGAAGGGTAAGCAGTGTAGTTGAAGTTACTAATCCAAAGATTGAATAAAAGGAGATGAATATACTTACGAAGTCAGTTGAAATATTTTATTCTTTGAAAATTTTGAAAATCCGGAGAATCTGAGAAGGATACATTTCCTGTTGTCAGAAAATTGGCAGACATATCGGGAAATGAACTGGTCAGGTTGCGATATGACAACCTTACTGTCACACCAAGGCTCGCCCTCAGATTAGGTTCTATAAATTCTACTCATATGTGTATGTTCAGATGATAACATTGAGTTGAGGATTTGAGAGCAAAGATTATGGTGTTCTTTAATCATCTTTCCCATTAAGTTCAATGAAATGAGGCTGCAGTGATCTTTTGAATATGAGTTCCCCCATTTTCTCTACCAGAATGTCTCTAGCAACTGATATCCTTACAGTTTGAAAGAACAGGTGAGAATCAATTCAGTGGATAACATGGCATGCATCAGAGGGTTATGCCATCCACTCAATAGACCCCAAAATATGACCACAGAGCTTGTCCTATACATCTTATCTACGATTTATTTCTTCTAAATCCTCACCACATTATCTAAAGCTACTCAGACCAATAAATTACTATTGCCAGGTTCAATCAAATTCAATCAGGTCACTTTCCAGGCAAGGAAAATTCAATCAGATAACTTTCCAGGCAAGGATTTTCTTGTATGTTACCACCAATCAAATGTTAGGTTCCAATCCTGTTGCATGTAAACCCTGTCCTGTTCTAACACATGTACCCCTCTGACACATGTACCCCTAACAGAGTGGGTTAGCTACGTACCAAATATCAAAAGGCGTGTCCAATGAAGTTCCATAGATGTTATAGAAGCTGACACCATTTGGAAGTTGAGCTCTGTTGAGAACTTCACGGGTCTCAAAAGCCCATTCAAGTATATTGAGATCGAATGGCAGAGCAACTGACTTTCCACCATAATTCAACTGCAAGGGGAGAGATGTCAAAAGAATTATTAGACCACTGACAAGTACAGAGAAGTGTTAAACGTAGTATCTTAGCAAATGCAGGTGAAGAATAATTAAAATACCATGCCCTTGAGAAGCAAATATTGTTTTTCAGTTTTACTAAACTCAACCACGTCTTTTCCAAACTAAATGGGACTCACTGCATAGATCCTATTTTGCAATTCAACTCTGTTTAAAGCCATATTTGTTTTAAGATTTGGCAATGTATTTTCTATGGTGCTGGCTGCATACCGGATGCACTAACCATCCTCCAATTGGGAATGGAACCAGCAGTACAAAAAATCACTGGTAGAACTGAAAATCAATTAACATAAGCTTCGGTACAGCAAATGAATATGCTATATTACGCACCAATGAATGTACCAACATATGTACCAATAGATGTCTCATAGGTAAATGGCACATCTATCTATGATATCTAAAAGTTTGTATGGGATGGTCCCAGTAATGCTATAGCCTGGATTTGGTTAGAAGAAACAAAACCATAGTCGTCACCTTGACGACTAGGCATCGCTTAAGCGTCTAGGTGAGTCAGATAGGGCTAGGCGGTTGGTCACCTTATAGTATCACACCTTGTTTTAATTGTTCATTTATTTTTTAAATTAATGTAATTTGTAGCATTTTTATTAGATGTATAAAGTACATACATACACCATAATGTATGAATCATGCATATGTATTAAAAACAATAAAATTTGATGCGCTAACCCCCTCCTTTTTGTATAAATCATCTCAGTAAGATGTACCCTTACAACGCCTTGGGAACACCTTGGGTACACCTTGGGTACGCCTTAGGTGCCCAGGCACCTCTCCCGTGCATTGGGTTGCCTTGGCACCTTGACAACTATGAACAAAATAGAATGGACCCTCAAGGCCTCGAACCTGAGTAAAACCTTGACAAGTATTCCCTAGTTTCCCTATTATAAGTATCTATGTAAATGTTTAAGGTGTATGTTATTACGTATCACTGCAATAAAAAAAAAAGCTTAGTCATACAGGTAAGCTATTTAGAGCAAAATGGAGGGCTAGTGTAGCCAATCCAACCTTGGGATAGATCAGGGATCCACTGGTGTGGCAGCAAGTCTAATCTGGTGGTGCAAATCAGTTAAAATACCATGTATTTTACTCTTCAATTATATTTTCAGCTATCAAACATTTTTCAACTTTCAACCGTTTCTAATGCTTTATTCTGCAACATAGTGATTCAGTTCTCTGAAACTTAAAGATTTGGCGTATGTAGCCACAAAAATTTGAGTACCAGCACCAATTAAGGAGGGTTTTATGTATATCGGAAAATCGTGGCAGCTCTTCCATATGTGTCACTTGTCCTCATCAAATGTCATGTTAGTAGAGTGTGTACTTCTAAAAATGCTGAACTAATAAATCCCTGGTACTGTCACAACCTCGTAACATAACCCAGAATGCATATGCCACACCCAGAAACAGTTGACACCATAAACATGCTACGAAAAGTTCAATTTAAAACTAGTTTCAATAATAGCTGCATGGAATGACAACTAAAGAACCCAAACTGACAGAAATGAAGCCACGGACTAGAAGCATAAGAAGCAAATTCAAAATTATTAAAGGGGGAAATCAACATCTTTGCAACGAGAATCTAGAATGGTGTCCTTGCCATTGAAACTTGAAGGCTGTACCTCATTATGCCTCAATGCTTCTTGAAATAAAGAAATACAGTCACTTGGGCCATAAGATTCCAATTGGACTGAAGAATCTGCCTTGCCTTCAGATTGCTTTCTCCAAACCTGAATCAGCGGATGCTGTTTCCACTTGAAACCCGGATTTGACAACATCTCATAGATAGATGGGCATTCAACCAGCTGTCCAACAGAAAAGTTCATGTTATTTTAGTGCACAATGCGAATATTTCCTCATACGAAAAACCATATTTTGATTGTTCAGCAAGGATAATAGAGGAGAGGCACTAAAAATACAGAGATGCAATGTAAAATTTGTTGGCGATATAACAAGGTATGGACCTATTCACCATGATCCATTCCTCTTCTATTAGTAACTCCAACATAAAGAATAATAAAACACTGATTTGACCAGTAAACCGTGTGGAGAGGTTAGGATTAGTTGTTCCTTTTAGTATTACTGTGGAACTAGGACTGCTCTTTACAAGAGGAGAACAATACACGTCGATTCTCTCTCCCTCTTCTCTCCGTCTCTCTTTTTCTTCTCTATTTTGTTACATTTTATCAGAGCTATTGATCTGATCTTCCGTTTTGAGCCGTCTAAACTCATTGTTCTGGTGTACAGCCACCATTGCTGCCTCTGCTGCATCTGAAGTTCTGATTTTGTTTTCTATTCTATTATCATTGGTTCTCAATCCCCACCATCAAGTTTGTTTTCTGCAAACCCTTTGCAGATCTAAATCTGCCTATGCTTCATCTGATCTCTTCATCTTCATTATCCTTCATTAATTAAGGAAGTTCATTACTAGTTAACTTCAGATCTGATCCACTACATTCATACTCCATTGAATCACCTTAGGTCTAAATTTTCTGCGTAGCTTTATCTATTTACTTACTCTAGGCTTTAGATTTTCTTGGTTTACTCCCTACCAAATCATTAATTGCTTCAAGGTCTGAACTCCTAACCCATTAACGTGCACTTAGATTCTTAAATATCAACATATCAGTTACGGATTTGGGTTTTTAAATACAATTTTTCCTTCCAATCGATTTCAGTTCTAGATTTATTCCCACTCACTTATTGTGATCAATTGCTGGTAAGTAATTACTGCTGCATATTTAGTCACTCCTAATGTATAAATTATCCAATCAATTGCTGCTACTGGGTTTTAATTCCTAATCATTACCTGCATTCAATGGCTCAGTTTTATTCTCAGATTTAATTGCTATTGAACTACATTAACTTTGGTTTCAGTTCCCTTTTTTCCTGTGAGATCTACCTTTTTCCCTTCCCTTTGTTGATCTCATTTATACACACTAATACCAGGTCTGGAATCCAAATCAGATCTCTGTTTGGCTCTGGGATCCACTTTGAGATTCAAATCGTCATTGATTTCTGTTGAACTACAGAATTCAGTGCTTTATTATCCATATTTATTGCTGAAGCAATGTCTTCTATTAATCGAATTTCATGTGCTGTCTACTTGCTGTTTTCTGGTTTAAGGAAGTCCACCTCAATTAGGGCCACCATATCTCTCATGTCCACCATTGGATCGTACAAAAATTTTGATGAGTTATCCTAGTTGTCAGTAATTACTTGGCAGCCACTTCTGGTCCACATCAGTTGACTGGATCTTTGACTTTTGAATTCTATTAAAAATATAATTGCTTGTCTTCCATAGTCCCAGCAGTACAAGGACTTCCACATCTCTTAATCCGACCATTGGATGGCTTTGAAATTTGGATATCTTGTTCCTATTGATTTTTTTACTGTATATCTCACAGTTTGGGTTACATCGGACCATTAGATTTGCAGCTATTATGAGTTTTATATTCAGATCATGTTAGATCATGTGATCTTGGTTATTCTACTACTTGAGTTATCATACCTCATTGTTGGAAGACCCCTAGTTATTTGTCCACGTGGAAAGCTCCACGTGAGGGGGAGAAGGAACATATTTGCCAGTGTTCGTATTTTCTCATGTTAGAGCCTTGCTACCAGTTGCTCGTACTACCGCCTACTACTTCTTTGCTCGTGTTGGAGCCTACTACCATTTGTTCATGGAAGCGACGACTACTACTACTACTACTACTACTACTACTAGACGTAGCTGTTGCACGAGATGCAACCTTGCATGTGATGCAGTTTATCTGGTTCACAGCAACCTAATGTTGTCTGATTCGTAGTTACTTGATCTGAGTTATTTGGTCTCCAGCAACTTGATACTACTACTGCTACTAATTCCTAATCTTCATCATATTGAACCTACTGCCGTTGCCATAGAACTATTCCAAGCTGGGATGAGTGATTTGTATTCTCCAGGTTGAGGGGGTGTTATCCGTATAATAAGGAATGACCTATTCACCATGGTCCATTCCTCTTCTATTAGCAACTCTAGTATAAAGAATAAAACATTGATTTGACTTGGTCAAATCAGTGTGTAAACCGTGTGAAGAGGTTAGCATCAGTTGTTCCTTTTAGTATCATTGTGGAACTAGGACTACTCTTTACTTCTAGTATCAATATGGTTCTAGAACTTCTCTATCATGTTGACATGTGGCAGTCCTAGTCTCCTTAGGCTGTAACTTTTCTATCTCTATAAATAGTACGGTAAGGGAGGCAAACAATACACATAGATTCTCTCTCCCTCTTTTCCATTCTCTCGATCTTCTCTCCTCCCTTCTTTTTCTTCTCTATTTTGTTATAGAATTCATTCAAGAAAGAGCATGCTAAAAGTAGATACATAAACCTAGTTACTAACAAGAACTAATGTCTGGATCATAGGAATATAACCCAGATGACAGAGAAAAAAAACTAATGCAATTGCCCTTGACTTGTCATGAACCACTTTGGAAGCCCAGGCCAAAAAGAATTGGGTTTAAACTTGGCTTTCAGTTTAATAGGGGTAGGGAGGGTTTTTATTTTTTATTTTGGGCCATTTTTGTAAACTGAGGTCTATTTTATTTATGATAGAGTTGGCTGTAAATAGGATTCTAAGTTAGTTTTAAATTCTGTTTCAGAATACATTTAGTAGTAGTTCAGTTAGTTTTAAATTCTGAACATACGTTTATATAACCATCAATTATTTGGTGGATTGAATGAAGGGTTATTTTTATTTATTTTCTTTTTTCAATGGGGTTACATCAAGGATCAGCTTTAAGCCCTTATTTGTTTACCCTCATTATGGATGATCTAACAAGAGACATTTAAGATGAAGTTCCTTGATGTATCTTTTTCGCTAATGATATTATTTTGGTGGATGAGACAAAAGCAGGGATTAATGTCAAGTTGGAACTATGGAGATCAACATTTGAATCAAAAAGTTTTGAGATAAATAGAACGAAGACAGAGTATATAGTTTGTAACTTTAGTCACACAATGACGGATAATGAGGTGGTGAACATTTGTGAATGGGAGATACAACAACATGATCATTTTAGGTATCTAGGTTCAATTATAAACAAAGGTGATATAGATGATGGTGTTTCACAGAGGATTAAAATAGGATGGATGAAGTGGTGAAGTGTGTCTAGAGTATTGTGTGATCAATGTATTCCTTTAAAACTTAAAGAAAAATTATATAGGACAGTCATTCAACCGGCTACGATGTATGGTGCAGAATGTTGGGCAGTTAAGAAACAACATATAGATAAACTTACTTACCTAAAAAACATATAGATAAACTTAGTGTAGCTGAGATGAGGATGTTAAGATGGATGTATGGCAAAACTAGGAAGGATAAGGTAAGAAATGATCGTATTAGAACTGATTTGGGAGTAGCGCCGATACATGATAAACTACGAGAAAGTCGTTTGAGATGGTATGACCATGTTCAATGGAAGTTGTTAGATGCCCCCGTACGAAAGAGTGATTTGATTCAAATTGAATGATCTAAAAAATCTAGGAGCAGACCTAAGATGACTCTATGGGAGGTACTGAGATAGTGAAGAAAGACATGTATAGCTTAGGCCTTACTTCAAGGATGACATTAAACAGAGCTAATTGGCAGACAATAATCCATGTAGCCGACCCCATTTAGTTGGGATAAGGTTTTTGTTGTTGTTGTTGTATTGAATGAAGTTTTTCCAACCTTCATATGCTGCTGTGTGCTGCTGTTGCGTGATTGGGTTTCTTCTTTCCTGCTCAAATCCAAAACTGAATCTTTTCTCATCTCAGATGTTCCCTTATTTCTCTTTTCAGGCTGTCTTCTTCTTTCTTCTTAGTTCCCCTGTTTCTAAGGGTGGCAGAACCTCTGTTTTCAATTCTAGTTTCAGCCTGCATGTTTTGGTCACAAGTCACAGCTTCATCACTCCTTACTCTTTCTATCTGAAATTTTGTGCGAGCATTCCTTTTCTGATGGTGTCTTAAAACAGGAGAATTTGGTACCAATATCTCACGTGTAGTGAGAGGCTGAGAGCCGACCCTCTGATGAAACCTGTGACTACTAAATCTGCCCAGTCTGATTTCAGATATTTAATATTATTTTATAAATTAATGATTTGGCCTGCAATTGGTTACATGTGAGGGAGTTATGAAGTAGGAACCTACTCCTAAAATTTCAGTTCGAACAGGATTAAGCCGATTGAGAACTCTAGCTTTCAATACGTCAAGCTCTAGGTCTGTTCTGCACTGTCGAGAGGTAGGAAAAGACATTCTTCTTTATTTCCACTAAGGACTGGATATCTTGGTGTTTGTTTAAAAGACCTTTTCTAACTCATGCCACTCACCCAACACTAAGTTTCGAATTTCCATATAGATTACAATCAAATACTAAATACCTAAAACACTACAAGTTTATGCTCACTAAGAAACAGATACCTAGTAGAACTCTAGAGAAGAAGAGACCAAAACTAAAAGAAAATAAACACAGAACTAAGAGATAGATTAGACAGAAAGAGATAAGAAAGACCAGGAGGTACATCCCCCTACAATGGTAGAGTCGTCATTGTACCCCTTCAGTAGTAGGGATCCAATATCGAACACCCCCCTCAAGCTAGAGCATTCAGATCACCCACGCGAAGGTTGGAACAGCCTTTCCAAAAAGCAGGTCCAAAAAGAGACTTAGTAAAAATATCACCAAGTTAATCGAGGAGACAAACAGAGTAACAATCAATTTCTTCCTAACAGCATCTCTTACAAAGTGACAATCAACTTCAATGTGCTTGGTGCACTCATGAAACACTGGATTATTGACAATGCAAATAGTTGTTTGATTGTTATAAAACATCTTTGTAACAAAATAGAAAAATAAGAGAAGGAAAGAATGAATGTATATTCCTTTCCTCTTAGCAATCACTATTTATAGAAAAAATAAAGTGGTTAAGTGATAGGTCTAGGACTCCACAAGATAAAGAGTCTTGGTTACAAGGTAAATAGGAGTTCTACATGTCAATATGACAAGGACTCTCATGGCTAGAAGGATAAATAAAAAGCAATCATATTCTCATAAAGAGAAATAGTCCTATTCTAATTAAGGAGAAGGGAACTCCACAAGAGATGGTGGAGTTCCAATTACATTAAGAGAGTAAAAAATGATAAGAGATAAGAAACTAATTTTCTACTACCACCTGTCCAATGAGTCAATATCTACTGGTTTGATAGCAACCACTTATCTTCTGACACATCTCTTACACATCTTGAATGGGCCTACGAATGGGCCCACGAATGGGCCCATATCTTCTATTTCTATGGTTGATTAACAATCTTCATGGGTTGAACAACCCAAAAACCCAACTCCTGAAGCAATGACTTCGACCACATTAACTCAGCTGCAGTGTGAGCCATAGCGCGATTTAACCTGGAGAATTTGGCATCAATATCTCATGTATTGAGAACCGAACTTCTGATGGGACATTGGGACCTGTTACTACAAAGTTTGTCCAGTCTGATTTCAGAAACATTATACTACTTTATTGGTTCATGATTTGATCTGCTATTGGTTGCATGTGAAAGGGTTCTGAAGTAGGACCTTACTCCTAAAATTTTAGTCCAAACGGGATTAAGCCAAGTGAGAATCTCATTCCAATCAGACAAGTCTTTGTCTGTTCTGCACTGTCAACAGGTAGAAGAAGAGATTCTTCTTTCTTTACACTTGAGGACAGGATATTTTGGTATTTGTTTAAAGGATCACCTTTTCGAGTTCTGTCATATTTCACCCCAACACTAAGTTATGCATTTCCAGATAGGTCCTTACCTTCAAATTAAATTACTGTTTGATCCCAACAACATTTGCCCTTTCCCAAAAGGGTCCCGAACTTGCCATTGTTCCCTTTGTTTGAAATATTCACTTGGGTGGGCCTATAGTAACCTAAATTAGGGTTTTAGAGACCTAGGTTGAATGACAAACGCTGGGAATAAGTTTTCAAACTATTAAGCTTCCTAAATCCAAAACTGAGATGAGTTTGCTAGGTAATACATTCTCTAGTGTACATTCACTACCCCACAAAGCAACACTGCGAAATGCAAATGTTTCCAAACGAGCCCAATGCATGCATGAGAGTGTGTGTGTGTCTACTTCCCCCCTCTCTCTGATGGCAAAGGGGGGTTATCAACACATTCAAATTAATTACCCCTCTTTACTGCAGGATCTTATCACAGTCCAACCAAAATTTAACCTTTAACAACAAACAAGAATTATTGAATTTGACAAATAATTACTCCACTTTAAATCTATCCAATCGAATGCTTCGAAACTTTAAAACAATGATTCTTAAGATATGAAAAATAATACTCCAGAAGATGAACTTGATCCAACGGGTGGGATCCAAACCAATTTTGCCCGTAGGTTTCAAATAGGTATTTTAACAAAACCAGAATTGTATAACAGTAGAAAAATTAATTATCTCAGAATCTAGCCGTTGGAATGTCTTCAAACTTGGAGGGAAAATACTCTAGGATGTGCTTGATAACATACCCAAATTTGAAGGTGATCCAACCATGAATGAAGAAGTTATGAATTTTCAAAAAAGCTACTATCTTTGAAAACGAGAATGAACAGAACAGGAGTTTCGGTTGAGTCTCACAACCAGTGAGATTCAACCAGAATTTTTTAATAAAAAACTCTGGCCAACTCTGCTGCCAGCATCTTCTTCCTCTTTATTTATAATGCTAAAAGGAAATACAAAAGATAGAAGGACTGGTTCCCAGAAGGAATGTCCAAAAATAAAAAAGAAAAACTTTCCTTTATAACTTTTAGGAAAGTTTCCAAAACAAATAACATCTATGACCGACTCATATACAACCAATCTTAGGAAACACAACAAATTTAGGAAACAAAGCTAATGACTAATTTTATAGAACTAAATCTAACTAATTGATTTTAGGAAGAAGACAAAGATTTCAAAAAAAAATTCTATTGATTTTATAGAACAGTACCGTGTGAACGGTGTTCATGTGAATAGTGTGGGCTGGACCCATGTTGATCGGTCCTTGGGCTGGTCCACTGCTGGCTGATCCTTGGACTGCATCAACTCCCCCCCAAACTTAAAATAAACTCGTCCACAAGTTTTGTAATGGTGAAGAATCAACTCCGTGGGGTCTGCATACATCTTTCTTGGATATTGGAAGTCTGGCTGTGCTTGAAAATTCGAAAGAAAATCTACCACCTTGGGTCCATTCTCTTCAAAATATTAGGGAGGTATCACAAGGTCAATATGTTCAATATCTTGAAAATATTCAAACGTGCAAGAGGTATCCATGGAGATCACATGTATCTCTTTGTCTTCTACAGTCACTTTTTCAATGTCTATGACCTCATGATCACTGTGACTCTCATTCTCAGCCAATGGAGCTGCACAAGAAAGATTAAGATCACATATGTCCACTTCACTGACTTGAGTAAAATCATCCACATTGTAACTGATGTGGTTTTCAACTACAACCTCTTCAATGCAAATTGCTACAGTAGGAACATCAATGTTGGTCTCTCCTTTGTCATCACGGATTTGTGAAATCTGGTCTTTGTTTTCCTTGACTTTAGTCACTAATGCTCCTAGAACGGTTGATGGTATTGGAGTTTTCGATGGTGGTGCAACTGTAGGTACCGCCTTCATGTCAATATCGTTAACGTTAGGCTTCCACCCCTCGCTAACTTGCGAATTGAATTTTATAGATGGTTGTGTCAGGTTTTCTTTAGTTATACATGCCACTTGGTGGTAACTTTATCAACGGAAGAGCCTTATTTGGATATGTTCAAATACATATTCTCTCGTTAATTCGTACTTCATATTTTCCCAACTCCTAGGCTCTCGTCCTCGAACTCTAAGCTTCTGTTCATGGACTTTCCACCACTCACGAGCAGCTTCCAAAAGTTTAGGCCGTGCTAATCTTAATTTTCATGGTTCGGGAAGATCAAACCAATCGAAATAATCATCCAATGCACACAACCAGTCACAAAAGGCTAGTGGGTCTTGCCTACCATAGAAATCTTTTAAGTGCAACCTTACTTTATGTGAAATTTCATATCAGGGAAGTCTCCCATCATACTCATCATCTAATATATCTTGATAATCCTCTCTGGGGACTCTTTGAAGAGCCCTAGGATTATTTCTAGGAACAATATTGGCTGTGGGATGTCGTCGTCCAGCCTCCTTGGTGTTCATTATGTTATCAATCTTGGCATTCATCACAACCAATTGTTGAATAACCAAAATAAGGGGGTCATTGGACTGGTTAGGAGAATTAGAATCCTCCATTACAAAGCTCTGATACCAATTTGATGGCAAAAGGGGGTATTCAACACATTCAAATCAATTACCCCTCTTTGCTATAAGATCTTATCACAATCCAACCCAAATTTAACCTTTAACAACAAACAAGAATGATTGAATTTGACAAATAATTACTCCACTTTAAATCAATCCAATAGAATACTTCGAAACTTGAAAACAATGATCCTTACGATATGAGAAACAATATTCCAAAAGATGAACTTGATCCAACGGGTGGGATCGAAACCAATCTTGCCCGTAGGTCTCAAACAGGTATTTTAACAAAACCAGAATTGTATAACAGTAGAAAAAATTACTTATCTCAAAATCCAGCCGTTGGAATGTCTTCAAACTTGGAGGGGAAGTACTCTAGGATATGATTAATAACATACCCAAATTTAAAGGTGATCCAACCATGGATGAAGAAGTTATGAATTTTTGAAAAAGCTATTATCTCTGAAAACTGGAATGAACAGAATAGGAGTTTATTTTTTTAATAAAACTCTCTGACCAAGTCTGCTGCCAGCATCTTCTTCCTCTTTATTTATAATGCTAAAAGGAAATTCAAAAGATAGAAGGACTGGTTCCTATAAGGAATGTCCAAAATAAAAAAGAGACTTTTCTTTATAACTTTTAGGAAAGTATCCAAAACAAATAACATATATGACTGACTCATATGACAACCAATGTTAGGAAACAAAACAAATTTAGGAAACAAAGCTAATGACTAATTTTATGGAACTAAATCTAACTTATTGATTTTAGGAAAAAGACAAAGATTTCAAAAGAAATTCTGTTGGTACTGTTCACGTGAACAGTACTGCATGAACAGTGTTCAAGTGAATAGTGTGGGCTGGACCCATGTTGATCAGTCCTTGGGCTGGTCCACTGCTGGCTGGTCCTTGGACTGCATCACCCCCCCCCTCTTCCTCGCTCTATCCCTTCATTTGGGAGGTCCTTGAAGGTCATGCTCACAAAACATAAAACCTTTGGTGGACAAATGAACCAGTACAAAAAAAAAAAAAAAAAAAAAAACATTTCAGTGGGTTCAGTATCATGTGAAGAAGGTAAAATATATGAGCTCTAGAGAGCCACAATAGAAACTACCAGTCTGAAAGGTTTAATTGAAGCTAAGTAGGGGTGTTATAACTTATAGCAAGAGGGTGCTCTTTGTCACACTTCCACCCTTGTGGCAGTGTAGCTAACAGAAATAACCACTAATATCCAGCTTTCTCATCAACAGCTATACTGAGTTGTATTCTAACTGCTAATGATCTCATATACAGGTGTACATTTCTCCAAAAAAGTGAGTTTGATGTGAATGAAAATATAAAATCAATCCATCTTTTTACACTTCCACTTGACCATGAGGTATAGTCTGAAATCTGAATAAGTTGGGGCCTTGCAGACAAAATGATTTATGCCAGGAAAGCTTCTTGAGCTCATCTAAAGGTGGGATTACTTGGCTTTTGAGGCTCCTTGACAAAAGCTTGAGGTTGGACATTGCAGTCAATTTTAGAGACATTTATGACGAAAGAATCACTGAACTTTCTAATTATCTCTGAAGTCTGAACCAGCTTAAACAGATCCAACTTGAGCAAGGGATCTACTTACTCTTAAGGCAACTAACTGTAAAGAACTCAGGTGTCTTAGTAGTGCAGAACTCAGAAATAAAGGGTACAGTATGAAAGGTGGCTGTACAGACTTCCTGATTATATATATATATATATATATATATATATATATTATGGTTTTATACAGTTCCTTTGAATTGGCCTAATACATTCAGAAAGGCATCTTTGAATTGAAGTTACTAACTGCTTCTCAGAAAAATAACTCTACAATGAAGAGAAAACATAAGCAGTTCGTGTTCCAAGTATACATCTATTGAACCAGTTTGGCTGCTCTTGAGATACTTAAACATGAAATACACATCTTTCCTCAAATTTTTGTTATATGATTGTGAACAAACCATAGAACTTCAATATTCCAACCAAGGTTGACCACTGATCTTGCAAAAGAAACAATGGAAAGAACAATGTAATACCAAATAATAAGGGAAGGGGGACTTCATCATACTTCAAAAGAGTGGAGGTGAGAAGAGTGTAATAGCTTAAATCTGTGTATTTAATCCTAATTGATCATTTCTTATGATTATCTTCAAACTAGCCCAAAAATGTAAAAGTTATCTGAAATCAAGAATTACCAGCTGATGCATTGTCCATCTGGATACAAAGAAGTAGCTTTGAAGGCCGTCCACAAACTGCAGTCCCGTCAATAGAGAATCATTGATGCATCCTGGGGCACCTGTCACACATATACATTAAAGTAGAGTCAATAAACCTGTCTTGTCCTTAAACTCGTGTCCGATGAATCATACATCTGTTGTGCTTGCTAATAACTTGAACCATATAAGAAACTCGGCCTACTAGGGACACGTAGTTATATTATTTCACATCCACAGAAGTATTTAACTCGTATCATAAGCTAACATAAACACTATAAACTATTACAATAGCTACCTATATATATATATATATATATATATATATATATATATATACCGAATAATTCAAGGAAGGGCACACTGCAGGGAGGGTCCTTTTGAGTAGATGACTCATCGGGCCATCGGAGCAGGACTTCTTTGGGAAAAAGAACTTGAATAACTTCATTTTTCTAGAGGAGTCGTCATTTTCTATCAAGAACGCTATGTCATTTACAATCCCGGTGTATTTTGCATGCTTCAAGGCCCCGCTGATTCAACCAAACATTAAACGTGAATGAGCTCTTTAGCGCCCTATGGCGCTGCTACTGTGATGCTCGGTGGTTGGCTGTGCTTCCGTCAAGGCGGCTTCTGCTTCGATTTCACTTCTTTCTAAGTGCACTGCACTGACTAGACAAACTAAACGGCACTCAAGCTTTAACTAACCCTGCCCATCACCCATGAAAAGAAAGACTACATAGGGCCTCCTCAGCCTTGGCCTGGTTCAAATACCATTCTTTTTCACTTTATCCTACCCCGCTCACTGCCCCTCAGGCTTAAAAAAAAGCCTTTTCGTTGTCACCACTTACCTAGATCGATGTGGCCAGTTTTCTAGTGCTATTTCTAGCTTGAATTAAGGCTTCGAAGCCCCTCCTATATATATATATATATACACCTTTCCATATATTTATTAACTATTTTGAGATCTCTTTCAATTCCTCAATTACTACACCTTTCCATATATTTATTAACTATTTTGAGATCTCTTTCAATTCCTCAATTACTTTATTTCCACATTTACATATGAAATCTACTATGAATCCCCAGAACCATGAGAAGGTATTAGACGGTTCAGGACATGCTTGGATGCAGCACATTGCCACATTTTATGGCAAAATTGTGAGCTGCACCTTTGGAGCATTAATAATTCCATCTTATAAACCCCTTTTTCATATTTACAGGGGACTGTTAACACCTATGAAACCAGACTCCTAACATACCTGTACGAACATAGCTTGAATCAATATTGATACTGCATACTTAAATCGAGACCCCTCTAGAGTAATATTCTAGTAAATAATTTCTCAAAAAAAAAATTAGTCTGCCAATGACATATCACAGAAATGATACTGGTATGTATATATATATATATATTTTTTTTCCTTGTGGTGTTGTCTGTTCGTATTGCTTATGAAACCTCAATCAATCAATTTTCAATACAAGAAATGCTTTATTTCTCACACATCCATGCAACCTCAGACCTTAATTTTGATTGATCAAGCAAGAACAAAGATGACTGGAAACTCTCTATTCTTTAAAGTTTTATTACAAATAGAGAATACGAATGTGTGGCAAAACTAGGAAGGATAAGATAAGGAATAACTGTAATAAAACTGATTTAGGAGTAGCGCCGTAAGTTACAAGAAAGTCGTTTGAGACGGTGTGATTACGTTCAATGGAGGCCTTTAGAAGCTCCAGTACGGAGGTGATTTGATTTAAATTGAAGAATCTAAAAGAGCTATGGGCAGACCTAAGTGATTCTAGGGGAGGTGGTGAGGAAAGACATGTATAGCTTAGATCTTGTTTCAATTATGACATCGAACAGAGCAGATTAAATGACAAGAATCCATGTAGCCAACCTCATCTTGTTGGGATAAGGCTTTGTTTTTGTTGTTTTTGTTGTTATTGTTGTAGAGAACACGGATTTTCTTTGGCACATGGTTTCAAGTTAATCAAAAATTTTCACCGTACGCTTCAAATTCAATACATTTTCGAGAAAAGCATGTTAGGACCAGGTTAAGGAGTAATCTGTTTTGAAAATGTAAATAACGAGAAAAGGGAGGAGAGAAAAGAGAGAAAATTCTGTAACTATAGAAGTCACACTTGTGTTTATGGACTGTCTAATGCATTCAATATTTATAGACATAGGATATAGTGGAATTTAGAACAATGATTTGACTTGTCTAGATTGATAGAGGTCATTCTTTATTTATAGAGTAATGGATCTACATGAAAGGAAAGTAGGTGAGAGAGTAGGTAAGAAAGTAGGTGAGGAATGAGTCAGCACTCTTATCCCCACACAGTCGAACCTAGACATAAACTCATAAAACCCATATTAAAACACTCCCCTCAAGTTGGAACATAAATATCAACTATGCCCAACTTAGACATAATAAGATGAAAGGTCTTGCCAAGAAGACCCTTAGTAAAAACATCAGCCAATTAAACTACAGACATGACAAACAGAATGCCTATCAGTCCTTGTTTAAACTTCTCCTTGATGAAGTGTCAGTCAATCTCAACATGTTTCGTCCGATCATGCTGAATAGGGATGTTAAGATCCTGAAGGAACCCTTTAAGCCACAGAAGCTCGTAGATACCATAGGCCATTGCCCTAAACTCAGCCTCTGCACTAGAGCAGGAAACCACAGCTTGTTACTTTGCCAAGTAACCAAATTACCAACGACCAAGGTACAATAGCCTGAAGTCAAACATCTATCATCCACAAAGCCTACCCAAACAGTAACAGTGCAGGCTTCAACATGCATATGATCATAGGGAGCCAGGAAAACTCCTCGACCTGGAAAAGACTTCAAGTAACGCAAAATCGGATAGACAGCCCCTAAACGGTTAGAGAGTGGATCATGCATGTATTGACCGACCAAGCTAACTGCAACCGCAATGTCAAGCCTAGTATGAAAGAGATAAACAAGTGGCCAAATAATCTTTAATAACCCTCTTTATCCACAGGTTCACCATCCTTATGCATCATATGAGAATTTGCCTCAAGAAGAGTGTAGGCCGATTTGCAACCGTTCTCTTGATGAACAGAGTTTAATCAGCATTACTCTATTTGTAACCCACAGATATCATGGCTTTATGGAAGTGACAGAACCAAGCTCGAGAGGATTGTTTCAGCCCATATAATGTTCATTTCAACTTGCACATCTTACCAGATGTACGTTGCCTAGTGAAACCGGGGAGAACATCCATGTACACATCCTCTTCTAGAATATCATAAATGCATTTTTAACATCAAATTGATGCAATTCTCATCCAAGGTTGACTGCATAGGAGAGGAAAACGTGAATGGTATTCCGCTTGCCTACAAGAGCAAATGTTTTCCTGGTAGTCGATGCCGAACATCTGAGTAACACCATTGGACTAACCGCGCCTTGTATCTGTCAACTGAGCCATCTGCTTTTTGCTTCACATTGCAGCCCACTGGTTTCTTCCCCAATTGAAGAGTAACCACATCTCATGTCTCGTTCTTATCAAGAGCCTACATTTCTTATACCATTGCAGTCTTCCATTTAGGGTCAATTAACACTTCCTGCCAATGAGAAGGGATGAAAACAAACAAGGATGATATAAAGGCATGAAACGAAGGAAATAAAGTCTCATAGGAAATAACATTAGAAATGGGATAATTAGTATAAGTTCTAATACCCCTGCGATGTGCAATAGGTAAATCATGAATAGGGTCAGATGTAGGCTCACCATACGAAGATAAAGGTAGAGAACTTGGATCAGGTTTTGCCAATTGGAGAGGTGCAGTAGTAGGGACTTCTTCTCGCCGTTGCTTGAATCAGGAGCGAGTAAAGACCTTGAGAGAAGCCGTAAGTCATTCAGAGTAAGCCGAGAGAGATGACTCCCCCTAAACCAAATAATCAGTACTAGCCAAGGGCTCCTCCTTAGCTCTATCAATATCAGTAGCTAGGACAGGAGGAGGTATATCCGGAGCCATGAAAATCTCAATAGGTGGAACAAGCACAGCTTCCCATAAACCAAACTCCCCCTGAAGAGGTGCAAGTCCAAAATAGAAAGCTTCAGTCTCACAGAAGACAAAATCCACAGAAGACAAAATCCAAAGAAACAAACAGCCAACGAGTGGAAGGGAATAACACCGGTACACCTTCTGGGTCGCCAAGTAACCGAGAAAAATACACGGAAGACCTCGAAGATCCAATTTCCCATGCAGGTGGTGATTTCAAATAAAGCACACACACCCAAAAACCTTGGGAGGAACAACAAAGGACGATGTGTCAAGAAGCATCTCCAAGGGGCAGCAAGATTTGAGAACACAGGAAGGCATTCGATTGAAGAGGTAAGCAGCCGTGAGAACGGTATCGCTCCAGTAAATGGCAAGGACATGCATCTCAAACATCAAAGATCGAGTAACTGGGACATTGGAGATCAAGCAACTTCCAAGAGATGACGATTTTCATGCTCATTGGTCTAATGAATAATGCCATGAGCAGCCAGGTAGGATTAAAAAGACCAATCAAGGTAATCCTACCTATTATCAGAACGAAAAATGGCAACCTTCGCATCATAATGAGTCTGAATCAATTGACAAATAGCTGGAAACAGTGAAAGACCTCACTCTTTTGACGCAACAGGTAAATCCAAGTCAGAAGTGTGGCAATCAATAAAAGTTACAAACCATTTATACTCAAAAACAGAGACAACGGGAAGGACCCCAAACATCAAAGTGAATTAAATGAAAAGGCTTGACACTTCATTTATCAGAGATAAAGTAAATGGAACTAGTTTGCTTGCAAAAATGCAAGCATCACAAAAAAACTGGTCCTTGTTACAAAGAGGAAGAATGTTAGGAAAAAGTTTAACTAAAGTGCCAAAGGTGGATGTCCCAAACGGTGATGCCAGATATGTAAATGAGCCTAAGTAACTGTGAAGACGATAGAGCTTGAGTCACCCGTGTGGAAGGGGGAGACTTGAGCAAGTATAAGCCACCAACCACTTTACCACTACCAATCGTTTGCACCATCATCACAGTGAGAAGTTCACGTTGCAATTCAAATCCTAGGTAAGACTACTAAAGGAAAACAAATTAGTAGAAAATTGGGAACGTGCAAAACAGAGGATAAAGAAATGATGGGAGACCATTTGAGAGAACCCTTCCAGAAATAGAGGAGAGGGAACCTTCAGTAGCCCAAACTTTACATCTACCGGAACCAAGAAAATACTCAAAAAAGGAATGATAGGAACCAATCATGAGGTCGGTAGCCCTAGAGTCAATGATCCAAGGGGAAGTGGAGGCAAAATGATCAAAAAAAGAACCTCAATCTATTCCACAACCAAACTGATTAGAAACAAGGACCAAACTATCCACTAGAGTGGTATCACGGGGAATGTCACGAGATACCCAAAACACCTGAGAAAAAATATCTGCCAGAGAAGCCACAGTGACACTGCCAAGAACCTGAGAGCAAACTGCATCATACTCGGGGCCAAGGCCACCCAAAAAGCCCATAACTGCTAGTTGTTCCCTTTGTTCTTGCATCTTCTGTACATCAGCACTTATAAGAAGTAGAGAATTAAGTTTATCATACAACCATTAAAAATCTGCAAAATACAGCGTGAGGAGGTGACCTTTTCGATCCACCTGATAGAATTCTTATGATAGCTCATATAAACAGGACAAATTGTTGTGACCAGAATACAAGATATTTAAATAATTCAACAACTCTTTTACTGTATTGATGTGAGTAACAAGGTTCACAATAGAATTGTCCATAGAATTAAGTAACTGGCTCAAAATCCAGGCATCAACAGTGTCACAAGTAGTATCGGTACTAACCTTGGTTTTGGTTAGGTTGACCTTGTTGATCTCATCCCATCAAAACCAACTTAACAATTTTCTACCATTGTTGGAAATTGCTAAGTCCTTCCAGTTTATTTTCCGTAATCCGATGAGAAGATGAAGACACCACCTCAGTTATAGTGGTCTTAGACAAATGATATTAAACCATTAATATCTCAAAAAAAAAAAAAGTATCAATAATCGATTCAGCCAACCGACAAACCAAAAATAAGATAACAATCAATTCAACTAACTGACAAACAACAAGATAAAACGAGACCCGATATGCAACAATCGATCTCCTCCAAAAAACGAACAATAAAAGTGAATCATAGAATAGGATACGATCAGAATATCAATTCTACTAACCAGATTTGCTTCCGTGTAGAATCGAACCAAAGAAAAAAGAAACTGAATCCGAAATTTCAATTGCCTCTAAAACAAGATCTAAGGTTATGTAACAAATCCTAAAGACCTTGCTTTGATAACATGTAAATAAAGAGAAAGGAAGAAAGAAGAGAGAGAATTTTGTAACTATGGGAGTCACACTTGCGTTTGTGGACTGCCCAATGCATTCAATACTTTTAAACATAGAATACAACCCAAAAAGAACAATAACAAAGATGCAGTCCAAGGACCAGCCAGTAGTGGATCAGCCCAAGGATGTGTCAACATGGGCCCAACCCACACTGTTCACGTGAACACTGTTCACGCGGTACTGTTCACGTGAACACTGTTCACGTGAACACTGTTCACGCGGTACTGTTCACGTGAACAGTACCAACAGCATTAATTATGACTCTTTTTATTAGTTTCCTAATTTTCAGTTTATTTATTTCCATTGTTTAGTTTCCTAAAAATTAAGCTAGTTAGTTTAGAAGTCTTAATTGCTTGGAGACTAAGACTTGCCTAAAATCTAGTTTCCTAATTCCAGTTTTTAGAAACTTTCCTATTTTTATTGTTTTAGAGCCTTCCTAAATTATAAAGGAAAGTTGGTTTTACTAAATTTCGTTATTTCCTATTTTATTTGTAATGTTTCAAAGCTATAAATAAAGAGAATGCAGACTGGCTGCAGTAGAGAGATTTAGACCAGAAAAAAGAAGAGAGTTTCGTTCCTGATTTTCTGGTTGAGTCTCATAGGTTGTGAGACTCAACTGAAATATTTTGTTTTATGGTTTTCTTGTCCTTCTGTTAATTCCTTCAAATTCTTATTATTGCATACTGAATTGCGATACCATTAAGTGCTGATTTGATCAACGAAAGCTCGTGGGATTAAAGATTAAAATCATATCGACCAGCTCTAACTAAACCAGTCCCGTTTTCAGATGATAGGTAGTTTTCAAAAATCACATCTCTCTCATCGTGATCGGATCATCTCCAACTTTGGATATGTCTTCAAGTACATCCTAAAGAGTATTTCCCATCAAGTTTCAAGTGATTTCAAGGGTTAGATTTCAAGATAAGTGGTTTTCTTCATTACTTTTCTCTGCAGATTTTGTATTGGACTGAATTAAGATCCTATAGCAAAGAGGGCTTGTTAATTTGACTTGCTTTGAACCCTCTTTGCCATCAATTGGTATCAGAGCCAAGTTGAGGAGAGTTCTAACTCTCCTAATCAGTCCAACAATCCCAATGACCTTGTTAATCTGGTTCTCCAACGATTGGCCAAAATGGATGCCAAGTTAGATAGCATGGATGGGAGAATGAGTAATTTGGAAGAGCTAAATCATCCTAGGCTTGCTAGAATGGAAGCCCCTAGAAAGGAAGCCCTTAATGCCAACCTAATGCCAAGACGTATTCTTAGGGCTCCTCAAAGAGTCCCTAGAGAGGAATACCACAACCCACCCTATGACGACTATGATGAACCTATCCGTTACCAAACCCATAAAGTATGGATAGACCTCAAGGAGTTTCATGGGAGACAAGACACGAAGCCTTTCAAGATGGTGAATGCCTTAGATGACTACTTTAATTGGTTTAGCCTTCCCAAACCTAGAAAGCTACAATTGGCCCGCTCCAAACTAGTGGGGGGTGCTCGTGATTGGTGGCGTAACTATGAATATAGTCTCATGAGGAGTCGTAGAGAACCCACTACTTGGGAGGAGATGAAGGAAGAATTGAAAGAAAAATATTTGCCACGATCCTTCCAAAGAAGGTTGCATGACCGATGAATAATCTTCGACAAGGCACTATGAGTATGGAAGATTATGTCTATCGGTTGACCAATTGTGTGCACGGTCGGGTTCACGAGACAATGATGATCAAATGATATCTCGGTTCCGTTTGGGACCGAGAGACCGAAATTAGAAAAAATGGGAGAGTTGATATTGTTAGTTTTAACGTGTTGATAAAGCTTCCAAGCCGAGGACCTTTTGAAGTTAACACAAAGCCCACCTCCGGTTCTTATGAATTAAGCACCCTACACCAAACAAGAAAGCCATAGGGATACATCTCATGCTACTCAACGACGGATAAAGGTAAAATCTCATGGTAGCGCTATGGATGTGCAATGCTATCAGCAATGCATATAGTCACTTTGCTAGAGATTGTCCACAAAAATTAAAGGTAAACTCCTTAGTTGAATCGAGGCCAACCCGGATACGGGTATGTGAACCGCAAAGTGATGACACTCGTTCCTAATACGGATGTCATGGATGATAGTGAGGTTTCATATGGAACCATATAATCACCAAGATGGTCTTGATTTCCTCAAAAGTAGATGTGGATAATTTTGATGCCTTTACTAAAGCTCTATGGATTGACAATAGTGACCACGGTTCGATGAAGACCAGGTGTTATGGAGAAAATTCGGAAGACAAATAATTGAATAAGATGTCCCCATGGATACCACGATTTCATTTGACTTTCCTCAAGATGTTGAGCATGTTGATTTCGTAATACCTTCTAAATATCTTGAGAAAGTGGACCAAAGTGATGGATTTTCTTCCAAGCGCAAGACGTTTAAGTTTCAAGATCAGGATGCTGCCTACCCCCTCGAGTCATTCTTCACCATTACAAAACTCGTGGACGAGTTCTTTTGTGGGGGGGGTTTATGCAGTCAAGGACCAGCGGAGTGGATCGCCCAAGGATGTGTCAACATGGGCCCAACCCACACTGTTCACGTGAACACTGTTCACGCGGTACTGTTCACGCGGTACTCTTTCTGTTCACGTGGACTGAATTAAGATCCTGTAGCAAAGAGGGCTTGTTAATTTGACTTGCTTTGAACCGTCTTTGCCATCAAAAAGAAACAAAGTAAAAGAGGAAACAAAGTAGAAAGGAGTGTGAGACCTAAAAGGAAAGTAGGTGAGGAATAAGCCAGCATTTTTATCCTCACATACATCGAACCTAGACATGTGACCATTCGTAACCAGTGTTTTAAATCTCGGCGAGATCTCGAAGATCTCGAGGAGCTTGAGACGAGATCTCGCCTCGATACAGTGTCTTGACCATCTCGACTAGTTCTCGAGCATTTCTCAACATTTTCGACCATTTCTCGACATTTTCGACAATTTCTTGACATTTTCGACCAGTTCTCGACCATTTTTCGACTAGTTCTTGACTGGTCTCAACATGATGTATGAATTATGATTGTATAGTCTACTTGACTACTTTGGGTTTTTTTTACTATGACAATTAACTAATTAAGTGTTATTATGTTTATTCTTCTCCTAATATATCATTTTACTGGCTCATTTGGTCTTCTGTGATCTTCTAATAGTGTTACATTATGTAGAATAGCCAATATTACCCTAGGTTTACATTTGAATTTCAAGCCGACACTGCCAAACATGGGTGTAAACCCAAACAACCACCATGTGTGATTATTTATATAATTTTATGGTTTAAATATGTTTATATATGCTAAAATAGGGTTCCCCCAGAGTATCAAGCTTTAAAATAGTCATTTTAGGGTCGAAATACACATTTTAAGCCTTCACAGCTTTTGTACAATGTCTCGCCGAGATCTCGACCGAGATTTCCAAGATCTCAGTTTCTCAGAGGGTCGAGACACCCTCGAGACTCGAGATTTCGAACTATGTTTGTAACAGAAAAACTGAGTGAAAAGGAAATACCTTGAAATGGACATGCAATGCAAATCCACTTTGTTACATACTTTTCAAAAACCTGCAAATTCAAGAATTAATTACACATCAAGCCCCTCAAGGCAAAAAAAAACTTTCTTTTTACACGGACATCCTAAAAATTGGTGCGAATGACTCCACTAGTCATGAAGAACTTTGGTAGTAAAGGGTTGGGGGAGAGAAGAAAATGCTCACATCGTTATGGAGTGACAAGAAACACGACACAAGCAATCCACCCATCGAATGTGAAATGATGTTCACTTTTCGCCCCCCAGAAGCCTTGTAGACAGTCTCCAATTTCGCTTTTAGACCATCCATTGCTTTGTCAATTCTGCCAACATGATGACCAGTCTGAAGCTGAGATTATTGAACAGTTTTATTACAAGAAAGTGTTGAGCACTTATATTAGAAGAGAGTTTAAAGAATTATAATAGGCATCAATCACAATACTTGGTTAGCATTCAAACCACTTGAATATCCAATAATAACCACTTTACCACCAAAGTTAACCAGTTAACAATTGATTACCTATTGCTTTGACGGAAGTCATAACCATGTCCAAACAATGTACTCCCCTTCTTGTACCCACATCCAATAAGCATATCAATCATATCATGAAATTGATATACATCTGAAAAGCGAAAAAGTTTGGCCCACTGGTACATCAAAAAAATAATAAATTAGAGGAGGGAAAAAGGACCCATAAAAGCAGTAAAATTTTTAAAAACACAAGAGCAGCAATAGGTTCCTGAAACATAAAATAGTTGGTAGCTTTCATATGACTGAAATCAAATAATTTAACATGTTTTCCTTTAATTATGTATCAAGAACAAGATTACTAACAGGTAGTCGATTAAAGGGGAATTTGGACCACTGGAATGAGAGGACTATACACAATTGTGAAATGAAGCCAGTTTTCAACCTCTAACGTAAGGCATAAGAAATTGAATCTTCTACATCTGAACTACAAGTAGGAATGATATAGCCTAGAGGAGAAGGAAATAGAATCTAGACAGTTTTAGGATACCTTAGTGGATGGGTAAATGTTATCAACCTGTAACATTATTGGACAGTTGACAGAAATTCAGATTTTGAAGGAAATGGAAAGAATAAAACTTTTTCAGGACATCTTTCTTATCAGCAATAGAGAACAATGTAAATCACTGAATTATTTTTTTTAAAATTTTTTATTTTTTAATTTTTTTTTTTTTAAAAAATTTAATTAATTTATTTAAAAATTTTTTTTTTTTAAATTTTTTATTTTTTTTATTTTTTTAAAAAATTTGCAACTATGCTAGGTATATAATTATTTTTTATACATGAAATTCTTATTAACTTCAAAAGTTACTTATTATGGATAGTAATTAAATTGGTAAAATCAGAATCACTAGAAATAGTAATGTTTTTCACTAAACAAGGATTGTTAAAAACAGTAATCCACAATTTACTGTAAAGAGAAAAAATCATAATATTAAGATTAACAAATACAAATTTGCCTAAACACTAAGTTCCAGAGATTTAGCAATGTAAGCCAAAATTATAATATTAACCACATACAAAGACAAGAATTTTTTTCCATGTTTGGACGTATGAACGGAACCCAAATGTAAACCCATGACTACAATATTCGTTGCTGGCTAAACTGCATACTAATACTGCAAGAAGCCTCATTTGACAGGTTATAAGCCTTCTGTCTGTTCCATGCACAATCACATGAGGTCCAATCTCAAATAGAAGTCAAATAACTCTTCATAAGAATGCCATCCAAGATATATTCTCCAGCAATAATTTGAATGCCCAAAATTTTTATTTAGTATGACTAATCCAGCTTCTTATTTTTTTTCTTGCTATTGAGTATTGCACTCATATTATCTGACATTACATAGTACATATTTGATAGAATGCTAAAGTAAGAAAATAGGAGTGGAACTTGTTTTTAAAGAAAAATAAAAGTTGAAAGTTGCATCCAATGTTTAAACAGTTAAGATGTGAAGATTCCTGATTAAAATATCTATTTTAATCTAGGTCTACTCACTTAGCCACTCATTGTTTTATGGACAGTTCACTCAATAGTAAGTAAGATACCTCGCGAATTCAAGGAACTAAATTTCGGTTTCGGTCAGACCCGAAACAGAGACGTGCTGGGTCTCATTTCAAGGTTTGGACCCTGGGTTTTGTTTCGGCTAGGCCCGAAACCAAGACAGCTCGCAGATTTCAGTCAGTTTCAATTGAAACCTAGAACCATGTTTGTGTTATATATATATATATATATATATATATATATATATATATATATATATATATATATATATATATATATATATATATATATTATGTCTTAATACAACTCCTAAACATGTTAGATAAAACCTGATCAGAAATGAGAATTAAGATCAACCAGCACAAAATGAGAAGTAATCTGAAGGATGTGGAAATATCTAGACCATTGAACATAGGAAGGGAAAGGCATCTACAATACCAAAATCCAGAATGAGTGTATTGAACAGTTTCTAAAAGTGTTTCCTGAAGAGTGGCCAAGTGGTCAGCATATTCCAGTGATTTTTTAACCAAATTCAAAGTACACTAAGTTCCAACTCTTTTCTTCTTTTATTTTTTTCCCTTTGGGGGAGATGGGAATCATGGTTGTCAAGACAACCCACGGCGTTGGAGGGCCGCCTAAGCGCTTAGGCAGCAAGGCCTCCTAGACATATATTATATGTAATATAGCAATGGTAATTTTATATAATTATGCTTATATGCAGCATAGAAGCCATATCAATGCAATATGATATAATTATGCTAGTAATGACCTAACATGAGAAAACCAACATAGAATAAACAAAACATAAGATAAAATATAGGCATATTCCTCAAAGAACAAAGTAGTAAACATAAATCAACCTAAAACCGTGACAAAACTGTTGTTAGTTATTACATGAAGCATATTGTCACAACTCACAAGACATCAAGACGATGCCTAAGCGTCCAAGGTGGTCGCTTTCTTACATCAAACAACACGATCACATGCCTTGGCACCAAAAGGATGCCTAAACGCCTAGACGATGCCTTGAAAACTATGGTGTTGCCCAAGCAACGCTTTGACAACTATGGGGGGGAATTTTAGTATCACAAAACATTGTGCTATGTGTCTGTGTCTCATGTCACGAGGTCATATTTTCTTTGCCACATTGCAGAAATTGAGTGGGTGCAACTGGGTTCATATGATAGATGACCTCTGGCCTATATTATCCGACAAAATTTCAGCCTAAAAGAAGCAAGGAAGGAGGTAAAATTTCATAAATTACAAGAAAGTCATTTTACTAGAAAGGAATATAGTGGCATTTCTATAATTTATTTTCACTTTGAACTCAATTTTAACCTGCTTTCCATACTTGTTTTGAGCAGAAATTTGACCAATGAGATGGGTGTGAAGTCCTCTATACCCACCCATGTTTGCCAACAATATAATTGTCATGGCATATCACAAACTTTTCTGACCTGAATAAGGACCCCCTTTTTTGGCGTAATTTTGTGCCCCACCTTTTAATATTGAATGTAGTGACATAAATGATAGCAACCATACACAACTTGCAATCAGAGACAAGAAGCGAGAAACATTACCACTGAGGGGTCTAAAATATCAATCGCATACAGTCCATAGTCATCGTCAGGTACCACAATTTCAGTTCCGTCATCTAATGGCTCTGTATAACCTGGAACACCAGACTCTGTATAATCAAAACCTTAAAAAACTAAACACTGAACAAAAAGTAGAACAAGAAACGAAAATTCAGACCAAGAATTGGTGTCAAAACAGTTGGAATAAAACAATGACATCATGAGAAAGGCTAAATGACAGCACAGTTTCCCAATCCAAGAGCTTAGATATCCAGTTATAACAATATAACAATAACGTCGCTACCAAACTTAATTAACAAACTAAAGAAGCAATACTAAGTCACAGAGCAACTGAGCAAAACAGAGCTTCGAGCTTCAAAAACTCAAATAGCCAACAAGTTTTAAGCTTTGAGAACCTGTTTTGGGATTATAGATGGACCAGAGCTTCCTCTTGAACTCCAAATCAGCTAATAGTATCCGAACCCAAACCCTAACTTCATACCCGAACTTCTTGTTCTTGGAATGCAGAATGGAACCACCGATGCCGGAGATGAGAAGCACAGGATCAAGATCAGTTCCACCGTCTTCTGGTTCAGATCTCCGACGACGGAGGAATGGAAACAGGCAAAAATCTCCGAGCATTTCAGCTCCAAGAGTCAATGTTCTGAGTTTCAGAGACGAATCGGGTTTGATTTTTGCTCCGATAAGTTGCAGAGAAGATTTAAATGGACAGAGAAGCAAATCAGAATAAAAGGAGTCACTGCTACGGTACGCAAGGTTGCGCAGAGCGCGATCGCGACTTTGGCAGACTCACGCATTCTTGATTCTTCTGCTACGAGTAATTACGAGACAAAAGACGATAGAACACTGAAGACTGACAGATGGGAGAGACAGACAAAAGAGATATTTGGCATCAGGTGGCATGTACCCAGAAGCCTTGGGAGACACTCAATTCACTCTCTTGTCAACCCAAAGGCAAAGGCTTCCACCATTGAGTCAGATCACTTGCACGAATTTTGTATTTTATTATTATTTTTTCTTTTTCTCCTTTTTGAATTCCACTAATGGTGTGGGATCCATCCTCGGAATCCTTGGAGTGTAGGATTCACCCATATTGAACAAGGATGAGATCAAAAAAATGATACAATTACATGCTAGTGAAGTAGGATAGAAATCCTCTCCTGACGTCAGAAATGTGCCAGTCATATTCGTATGTTAATGTATCAATATCCGCATTGGGTGGGATCCAAATCATCTCCTGCGGCAGGACGTTTCTGCCACCGATCCAAGGACCTGGGTTTACTCTGGCCGCCTGCCAATACATTGGCGGGGTGGGCCGGTTGAAATCCGGCCTGGCGGGCCGGGAGAGGATTTGGTTGCCATTGGGTGATGGTCTGCCATGTGATCACGGCTAGTATATGACAACTGACACGATTAGACAACTAGAGACAATTTAACTCCGATGAATTATTCTCTTCATAATTGGCTATATTGAGAATTAGAAAGGAAAAGGAAAGAGAAATTTTTTAAAAGAATGAAACACAAATTCATCATTATTTTAGTCTTATTTTTCTCTTATTATATATAATTTTTCTTTTGGAGACATCGAAACTTAGTCTTAAAAAAAGCTAGGGTCTGTTATAGTTTATTAAAAAAAGATAGGGGTGAGTTGAGTTTGGTTTCAGTATACAGATTGATTGGATTCGGTCTGTATACTCAACCCAACTATGTTTTAATAAGAAAATTTTGGTTTGTCCTGGTTTGATGTTGGGCTTTTATCAAATCTTTTTATCAAATTGTCTTAATGGGCTTTCTTTGTTCTGGTGTCAGTTTTTTATATGTATATATAATAAGAAGTTAGCTTAACAGGTTTTATCGGATCAATAATAGGTTGGTATATTTTCGGTTCCTATGTGTATATTTAGTAAAAGATTGGCTTAATAGACTCTTATCTATCCATTTTCGGGCTGGTTAGGTTTTGGTTTGAATTTATTGGATCAGTTTGGTTTAAGTTAATTAATCGGTCCAATCCGATTTCAGTTTTTAACTGAATTCTAAAAACACTGACCCATTACGATCCAATAGGATTAGGTGTCCGTTCGATCCAGACCAAATTAGGCTGGTTCGATTTTGATTTTTTTATTTAGGTCCAATTTTGATGCCTTAGAAAAGTGTTCCTGAAGAGTGACTCCATGTGTCCCAGGATCAATCCCGGTCGATCTTGATCCAGATGGATCAGAATTGCCGGTCCAATCAGTGCTCTTGAACCATGGGCTTAATTGTTATCGAACATATAGCGAAAATTGAACATTTTGGGTCCACCAGACGATTGGATTATGATCATAAGATGACAGATTCTGATTAAAGTTACTATGCACTAGGGATACATTATTCTAAGGTTAGCCGGTGGGGCAAGTATATTATCGTTTATCTTTGAAAGATGTTTGGGATAAGAATGTTAGGTAGACTCACCGTTGAGGAATTTATAAATATTATGGCGTGTTGGTGAACATTGGATATTGTTTTGACCAAACTTAGTTGGGTATGACGCAAGCCACGTTGGATTTTTCTTTCCAACCTAACATGTCCATGTCCAGAAAAACTAATGCAACAAGTAAAGACGTAGAGACTTGAAAAGTTTGCAAAGATGGTAGATAGAGACTTGAAAAGTTTATCAATATAAGTTTATATTTTATATTTATTATTAATAAAAGTTTTTTTTTTTTTGGTAATGTTAATACAAGTTTGTTGACCAATAGCAAAAAAATAAAAATAAATAAATAAAAATAAAAAACTTGAAAAGTTTATCAAAAAAATTAGAGTAAAAAAAACCTGGATTCAAAAGATTGGATAATATCGAACTATATATATATATATATATATATGAAAAAATGCCCCCAATGAAAAACTGACACATGGCATAGTGTCTGAAAAGGCCAACCACGCAATAGATGAGCATACTCAAAGAAGTCACTCGGTTGACTACGCCAACAGCCGATTGACTCAATGAAGAAGAGTCATTTTCCTTGAGGGACACGACGAGGGAGTCCTACTCCTCGCAGGACATAATATTAAGGAGCCCTAGTCCTTATGGAACACGGCTGCAAGGACGTGGCTTCCGTTCCTAGATATTCGGGGCTGACTCCATCGCAATTAGGAGTCCACTTCCTAGTAGAACACAATTCACAACGAACTTCGACTTATTCGGAGTCAGCTAGTCCAGTGCACTTCCCATCCTCGGCAGGACCCAAGCACAGGGTGACACCTGTCACACTGAAATCCTCGAATTCGGCCACCCACTCCTCAATCCCTTACTCCTACTTAAACACTAAGACCAGGAAGCATCACAGCCATTTGACACGAACACCTGGTAGTCCGCTTTATCCACGCAATGTAGGATACAAGCCTCAACGCTCCATGCCTTGCTCTATAAATACAAGCAGTCCCCCAAAGTAATTCCTAATTAATCTTTTTGCACACGAATTCTCTCTACGGCCCAATTCTTTAAATTGAAGTTTGTCCGTCCCTTGACGACTCTTGATTGCTTGTACTAGGAATCTGACTCAGGCATTGGAGTGTCCCCCAGGCCGAGTCGCCCAAAATACTTCTGCCTCCTTTTCTATGATTGCAAGTTTTGCTCATTGCAGACCGATGAGACAATTTTTGACAGCAAAAGTTTGGCATCCACCGTGTGGCCTGTAGATCAAATTTGTAGAAAGTGCCAAAGAGATCACTCTTTACTTTAATGGCCCACAGAAGAACTCGCACGCAATCAACCATACCACGAGTTGAAGAAATCCAGGGAGAAGAGAGTGATGCCCGCACTACAAGGACAACTCCAAACCATGTCCCCGTGCGTACACCTCCTCCTCCTCCTCCTACTGCCCAATATGTGACTCGTGAGCATCTCGAAGCCATAAGTCAACAAATTGCACAGTTGGTATAAGCGATACATGACGTCTGACCAATCAATGTAGGCATTAGGATTGGAGCTCCAAATCCACCCCCAGTTTCTCCTGCAACAACAGCAGTGGTGAACTTGGCCACTGCGAGAAATCACTCTAATCATAGCCGACCAGCAGGATCACAATCACATCATGATCGGTCTAACGGTAGGCTAGCCAGGTCTAGGCCCTAGGTCCCTGGGCCCGTGGCCCCCACACACAGTGCGACAGCATCCACTAATTACAATCCATCCCAAAACGGACGAGTTTCTGTGCACGAGAGACTTGGTTCTTGCATGGTACCAAACCAAGATGCTAGGTCCTTTTGAACTCAACTCGGCAGGAAAGGGCAAACCAGAATGTCCTAATCGAAGCAATGTCTCTTCAACCTGTTCCTCCCCTTGTAGCACTTGTTGATCACTCAGCACTAGTTTCGGTGCACGAGAGACTCAACTTGACTACTCGACGTAGCAAGTCGAACAACGTCGGACTATTCCTCTTCAGTCTACTAAGGCTGCAGACACCGCATTGTCTGAGGAGATTATGAGGGTCCTTGCTCCTAAGCACTTCACCATGCCCACCATCGAGCCATATAATGGGATTATTGATCTTGAAAAACATTTAGATACATTCGTCTCGATAACTCTCTTCTACAGCCTCAACGATAGCCTAATGTGAAGAACCTTCCCAGCCACACTCAGGGGTCCGCCCCATACCTAGTTCAATAACTTGCCAGCAAGGAGCATCACCTCATTTGAGTAATTGTCGAATCAGTTCTTGGTACACTTTTAGGGCAGTCGAGCACGAAAGAAGACCGTATACCACCTCATGATAGTCAAGTAGCAGAAGGACGAGAATCTAAGTGCCTTCATCACCCGCTTCAATGTAGAGGTCCTCAAAATCAAGGACATCTAGCTCTCGGTTGTCTTAGCTATGTTGCAAGCTGGGGTTACGGATGACAAGCTCTGTTTCTCACTCGCAAAGAAGGCACTAGTAGACCTATCGGACATGCTGGCCCAGTGCAAGAAGTATACCACGGCTAACAAGGTACTACGGGCTTAGAAGGTAGATACCTCAAAGGCCGACCCCAGTAGTACCGACAAGAAGAGGTCCGACTCATAGGACCATACTCCAATTGAAGGGGAAACTAAAAAGTAGAAGTTAGGTAAGGAAAAGCCGAATCAGCATCCCTACAAAACCTTCAACTACTACACTCCCCTCATTGAGCCTATCTCCGAGATCCTTCATGTGGTCAAGGATGATAGCAATCTGCGACCTCCACCGAAGCAACTTGGCGACCCAAAGAGGTGCGATCGCACTCGCTATTGTTGCTTCCATCGCGACTATGGCCATGACACATACTAGTGCAAGTACCTTGGGGAGATTGAATACCACATTCGGCAGGGCTACTACTAGCCATATGTCAGAGACACAGAAAGAGCACTGACCCAATGAATGAGGTCTGCAACCCATAAGGCCAAGAACAGGCAGATAGAAGACAAGGTGGCTACCTACTGATTGTCGGATGGGAGCCGGCAAACCATCAGAACGAAATTGCTGAGATGACAGAGATCCAGAAGATGGGGCGAATGCCTCGAAACCCTACATCGGAGCTATTCAATTAGGGTCCTTCTAAGGGACAAGTTCGACCAGCTCAACAAGTCGGCCATCCAGAACGTCTATACATGAGCGGTTCAATACACAGAAAAGGATCGATATGTAAGACCCACACCTGGAATCCCCTATTGACTCGAATTTCTTCTGTGTCAGGTCTTCCCACACCTACAACTAACATACCCGATGCAAACCTGATGGATATATCCGATGCATAGGTAAGGGTTCCTATTCTAATATATAAGTGTAATCGTGTACCTTAGGTGGGCCCATTACACATCCTAGTGCGTAGGGCTCAAAAAGATTATGATGGGACTATGTTTTGGCCCTACAAGAGGATGAGTCACTAGCTCCCTACCTCAACTCACCCGCGAATGTCATTCTCTCTCTCTCTCTCTCTCTCTTTCTTACATCAATTTGTATAAATAAGGGATCCTCATTTAACACTCTTAAACATTGAGGGTTGGTCAAAGAGAACTTGGAGGCTAAAAGGGAAAGCTTGCAACTCTTGGAGGATGACTTTCCCACCAAGTAAGTCCCTCACCCCTCCTCCTCCCTTACTAAAGTGTAGCATTTACCACCCTTAATGGTGGTGGTTGGCCACCATTAATGGTTGGCCACCAAACAAACCCTAGAATCTAGGTTTGATTACCACCCACCTCCAAAGGAGGTATTAATGGACCAATATTATTAATAAGGGTAGGAAAGATGTTTTCAACCATATAAAAATAAGTGGAAGATGATGGGGAGACAAAACTCCCCATGTTACACTTTATCTTCCCCTCTAAATCTGGTTTCTCGGACTTAGCCAGCTGACCCGAGCCTACGGATGGGGTAATGCCCTTGCCCCTGGCTCCGGCTATGTGACCATATGTGGTATGGCTAGTGAATGGGGCCAGCATGCTCCCATCCTCTGCCAAACTCAACACTTATGATTATTTTGGGCTGAGCTCAGCCAATGACATGATCCGCCAAGTAGCATCCTCCAGCTAAGCTCACAGAGCCACCTTGTGCCAAAGGGCCGGCTAAGCCTTCGGGAGCCAGAGAAACAAAGCCAGCGGCACAACCAACTTCCTGTGCCACCGCATCACTCCCAGAATGTTTACTGTGAGCATAAGGCTTTGCTGGTAGATGATTTCGAAGGCACCTGTAAGACCCGCACTCCGTAAACCCGGTCTAAACCTTGGTTTTATGTCGTGACAGGTCTTCCGATCATCACCGAGCCAGACGGGACGAGCGGATGACAAACAGGTACGAAATCGGATCAAAGACGGTCAAATAATCATTATTTTATGTTGACCGGTCGATGGTACCGGTCTTGGTACCGGTCGACCGGTCAGCTCTGCGCAGCTGACTACGGAGATCCGGAATTTGATCTCTATGGGTCCCACTTTCCTAAACCCTAATGCCTGAACTTTCTTAATCCTAATAGGGTTACTAAACCCTAATTCTAGCCTATATAAACACCCTTAAACCTCCTTAAATCCTTTCCATTGTCTCTCACAAACCCTAGAGAAGAGAAAGAGGTTGTTGGAAAGGAGAAGGAGCTAGGAAGAAGAAGGAGGTGTCGCCATTGCCGTTCGACGAAGCTCACTCTACGCTAGTTAACGGTAAGTCTTTTAACCATTCTTCTTACCCTATGACTTTAGGATAGTTGTGTGGGTGGATTAATACCATGCAAAGTAGGTATTGATCTAAAACCCTAAATTGGATATTAAACCCTAAGTTGCTGTCAAACCCTAGATTCGAGTTTCGAGATGATATTCATCGAAATAAGACTTGAATGAGTTGGGGATAACTCTAACTCAAAGCTTAGACTTGAAATGGATAGGAGAAACCCTGAAAATCCATGGGGAATGATCGACGATAGTCGAAAAACCCAAAGTATGGTCTTCCGGAGACATACTGGTCGACTATACCGGTTGCACCCTGTGCGACCGGTATGTTGCCACCGGTACCTTCCGGGAGGCTGGTTTGTGGGGACTGGCTGACCATACCGGTCGCCAGTCTTCCCCACAGAGCTGCGACCGGTACATGCCACAGGTCAGCTCTGTGAGGGTATTTTGTAACCATGTTGGTTTTCGACCAACATGAAACCCTAAGAAAATTATTCTAATGAAACCCTAATAATATTGTAGGACTTTGTGACTTTCCGTTTGGATCTTGCGACGTGGAGCAAGCTATCAAACGAGCGTCAGGTAAGGGAATCTGACCTAAATCTAATAATTAATGGATAGTAAATTGTTGTTAATCACCTGATTATATATGATGTGATGTTTGTGCATATTCACATGCCATCTTTTATTTTCAATTATTATTACTGTTCATGCATTGATAGGATGTGATTGTTATGCATGTGATTGTTTCGTTAGTGTGTGGAGTGAGGCATGGGTCTGGGATCGCTCCTCATACTAGCACCTTTTTGTAGTATTCTATCTTAACATGCTTGGTACGGGTGGGGCATCAGGGGAAGGTCATGGTACGGTGGTCTCCGATGTTGATGCTGGCCTGGCCATGGTTATGTGGCACTGTGGTCTCCGAGGTCGGCGTTGGCTTGTCCACGATGCTTTAGCTCTATCTCTATGCCGTAGGGAGTTATGTTGGGATATGGTCTACATGCGTTATGTTTCTATCCTAGTGGGTTAGTTGCGGATAGGGCATCAGGGGAGGTACAGGGATACCTTAGCTCTATCTCTATGCCGTAGACGGCTGTGCTGGGATAGAGCGTACATTGATGACATATAGGATTGGTTAGTTGCGAGCCCAGTTTGCGAGCCCTGACCAGTAGGGGCTTAGGTATTGGTATGGGTAGAGCATCAGGGGAGGTACGGGGGTATCTTAGCTCTATCTCTATTCCATGATGGGTGCATGTGGGCCAATGAGGGTGTGATCCATGAGGTGCCACACACTCGTGTATAGAGGTGCGGGGGCCACCAAACCTTTCTATAGCACATTGCAAACTTAAACCAGACCACATCATAAAATTGATTGTTACTCATGCATAACATTGTGAAACTGTCTGATTGTCTTACTGAGCTAAGTTGTGAGCTCACCCTTTGTATATATACATGTTTTTAGATGTTGAAGCAGGTTACACAGTGGACGACTATGTGAACGCTCCGGCGTATGGTGATGTTGCTGCTCTGGGTGTACAAGCAGGAGAGGACGAGCATGACGCTTCATGCGAGCGCCCTTTCTGCGTGTACCTTTGATTTGACTTTTATTTATTTTCAGTTATTTTCAGTTGGATTAAGTGGATGTAAAGATATTATATTTATGTTTGGATTTTGAATAATTGGATATTTTATTTAAATTTATCAATAGATTCTCAGTTCATTTTATTTAAAGACTTCCGCTGTATTATTTATATTCTGATTGTGGTTATGTGCAATGGTTTGTATGAGTGGACACGGCCTATTCGAGATCCTGGTGTGAACCGTTGGTTCAATGACGGTTCACTCACACCATTCTGGTTGGATCAGAATTGAGGTGTGACAACTTGGTATTAGGGTTCTGTTCCCACTGGAGGTACACCCGAGTCTGGAGGAAATAATACCACACAGCCAACGCATGGTAGTCCAGGGCCGATGGGCCAACCCCAGAATGTACCACCACCGCACCAGTTTTCGTCATCTTCTGCTTATCAGGGAGCATATCCGTATCCACCACCATGGTACAGAATGAATACACAGGGACAACACGATCTGAGCAGGGCGGTGGATATATTCCTAAAGTTGAAGCCTTCATCATTCACAGGTAAGACAGGGAAACCATTATGGCCAGCACAGTGGGTTGCAGAGATGGAGAATAATTTCTGACTGATGACTTGTACCGAGGATGAAAAGGTCCAATTTGCCACTCACATGCTGAATGAAGATGCAAATGCTTGGTGGAATTCTACACGGGCATATCTGGAGACGAAGCATACACAGGTGGATTGGGAAGTGTTCAAGGTTGCCTTCTTCGATAAGTATTTTTCGAAGAGCTTCAGAGATCAAATGGAGAAGGAGTTCCTTAATCTACAGCAGTCTCAGTCGACTGTGAATGCTTATCAGCAGAGATACGATGAGTTATTTTTCTTCGCACCGACAAGTATGCAAGAAGAAGAGACCAAGACACGTAGGTTCACCATGGGACTACGTGGAAGCATCAGAGAGCACATCTTGGGTCTGGACAAGAAAATTTATAATGAGGCTGTGCAGGTTGCGAGGGTGATAGAGTCCAGTCAGCGGGACAGCTTCTTCGCACAGAACAGGGGAGTGAAGAGACCCGCTATTGAGAGTTCTAATGGCGGTAACAATAGACCCTTCTGCCCATACAGGGCGCAAACAGCTACAGTACCTGCTAGGAACAACACGGCACCACCTGTGCCACAGAACGCCGGATACAACCCGAATATCAAATGTTTTAACTGTCAGCAAGTGGGTCATATTGCAAGGACCTGCACTCTACCTAGGAAGCAACCTCCCCAGCAAGGAAAAGTATATGCGGTCACCACCGAAGAGGCAGCCGCATCACCTGATGTGGTCACTGGTACGACTCTATCCCTTACTACTTGGCTTACTATTTTCATTGTGTGTATGCGCATGTAGAACTAAGGGATAATAAAAATTTCAGAAATTGTAAATATAGCTGGTATACCCGCCAGAGTATTATTTGACTCTGGGGCCACGCACTCCTTTGTTTCTATTTCCTTTGGGAAGCGAATGGAGTTACCGATCAAGCACTTGAACCCAAGCTTGATAGTTCGCTTTCCGTTAGGAGTCGAAGTGGCTTTGACTGAATATTTTGGGTCATGTACAGTTTGTATTGAGGGCCGAGACTTAGAAGCAAGTCTGGTACTACTCGAGATGCCGACTTTGATGTCATCTTGGGAATGGATTGGCTAGGCCATCATTCAGCTATTCTTTTATGTGGTGAAAGGAAGTTTGTGCTTACAGACAATAAGGGAAAGGAGTATAGCTTCATTGGGACCAAGTTACCTAGGAAGCGGAAGCTGATTCTCTCCGCCTTAAAAGCTAAGAGATGCTTGGAAAAGGGGGGAGTGGGGTATCTAGTATCTGTAGTCGACATCACTGCTGAGGTGACAAAGTTGGAAGATCTAGACGTGGTACGGGAGTTCCCAGATGTATTTTCAGAGGATCTCCCAGGCTTACCACCAGACAAGGCTACAAAATTTGTGATAGACCTTATGCCAGGTTCGGCGCCGGTGTCTAAAGCACCATATAGGATGGCTCCTACCGAGCTAAAGGAGTTGAAGACCCAGCTACAAGAATTGTTGGATAAGGGCTTCATACGACCTAGCATATCACCTTGGGGAGCACCGGTATTATTTGTCAAGAAGAAGGATGGAAGTGTACGGCTATGCATTGATTACCGTGAACTGAACAAGTTGACGATCAAGAATCGGTATCCTTTGCCTAGAATCGACGATCTATTCGATCAATTGCAGGGTGCAAAGGTTTTCTCGAAGATCGATCTCCGATCGGGGTATCACCAACTGAAGATCAAGGCCGGAGATATTCCAAAGACTGCTTTCAGAACACGGTATGGGCATTATGAGTTTCTAGTTATGTCGTTCGGTTTGACCAACGCCCCAGCGTCATTCATGGAACTGATGAACCGAGTGTTTCATGATATGTTGGACACTTCGGTCATCGTATTCATCGATGACATATTGGTCTACTCAAAGGACATGGAGACTCATACAACACAATTGAGGGCAGCCCTACAACGGTTGAGACAAGAAAAGCTTTATGCTAAGTTCAAGAAGTGCGAGTTTTGGCTGAAGGAAGTGGCTTTCTTGGGCCATGTAGTATCTGAAGACGGTATCAAGGTTGATCCAAGTAAGATAGCTACTATAGTAGGATGGGAAGCACCAAAATATGTTGCGGAGATTCGTAGTTTCCTTGGGTTGGCTGGTTATTATAGAAGATTCATGGAAGATTACTCCAGGATCGCTGTTCCACTCACCAGATTGACCAAGAAGGGAGAGAAATTCATATGGACAGATGAGTGCGAGAAGTGCTTTCAGACTTTGAAGTCAAGACTAGTCTCTGCACCTATCTTGACCATCCCAGAACGAAGCGTACCGTTTACCTTATATACAGATGCTTCAGGGTTGGGTATTGGGTGTGTATTGATGCAAGGAGAACAGGTGATTGCTTACGCATCAAGACAGTTAAAGGAGCATGAGAAGAACTATCCTACGCATGATTTGGAGTTAGCAGCGGTTATACATGCAATCAAGACTTGGAGACACTACTTGTACGGTGAGAAGTTTCAGATTAAGTCAGATCACAAGAGCTTAACTTATCTTTTCACTCAGAAGGATCTGAATATGAGACAGAGGAGATGGATGGAATTGTTGAAAGATTATGATTGTGACATCCAGTACCATCCAGGCAAAGCAAATGTCGTGGCTGACGCCTTAAGCAGAAAGTGGGCATCGAAACCTGAGGCCGGGCCAAGTACAAATGCTGCATTGTATGCTGTAGCCTCAAGTTCAATGGAAATTGATGAAGAACATATTATAGAGACTGCAGAAGATCCAGTTGAGCAAAGCTTAATTCATAAGTTCACCATGATGTTCGCCGCTTTGAAGATCTCACCGGATATAGTTGATGAAGTCAAGATAGCAATCCTACAGAATCCACATCTCAAGATAGTACAAGAAGACCTAGAGAAGGGTTCGAGCAAACCTGACTTTACCTTGGATTCAGACAAGGTACTCAGGTATCATGGACGGTTATGTATACCTGAGAGTGAAAACTGCAATATCAGAGATCGAGTTATGACTGAAGCTCATTACACTCCATATTCGGTACATCCAGGAAGTACCAAAATGTACCATGATTTAAGAAGATTATATTGGTGGAGGGATATGAAAGCAGATATAGCTCGTTTCGTGTTCCAATGTCTGAATTGTCAACAAGTTAAAGCAGAAAGGCAGAGACCCGCAGGTTTACTACAGCCATTACTGAAACCTGCATGGAAGTGGGATTGTATCACCATGGATTTCGTCACTGGCCTACCTTTGACACCAAGGTCAGTGGATGCAGTCTGGGTTATAGTCGATCGACACACCAAGACAGCTCGATTTATTGCAGTCAGACCTCAGTATACCATGGAGAAACTGGCCAAGTTATATGTTGATAATATAGTCAGACTTCATGGCGTCCTAAAGAGTATAGTATCTGACAGAGATCCCCGTTTTACATCAAAGTTCTAGGAAGGATTACAGAAAGCTATGGGAACAAAGTTAAAGTTCAGTACAGCTTTTCACCCTCAGACGGACGGACAGTCAGAACGAACTATTCAAATTTTAGAAGACATGCTCCGAGCCTATGCATTAGACTTCAAGGGAGCTTGGGATGAGAAACTATCACTCATCGAGTTCGCTTATAACAACAGCTATCAGGCTACAATTCAGATGGCCCCATATGAAGCACTCTATGGGAAGAAGTGTCGTACACCTCTATTATGGAACGAGGTGGGAGAAAGAAGAATTGTAGGACCGGAGTTTATTGAAGAAACTTGTCGAGTGATTGATCAGATCAAAGAGAGAGTAAAGACAGCTCAAGTTCGACAGAAGCACTATTGGATAATCGACGTCAAGATCTGGAGTTTGCAGTGGGCGACAAAGTATTCTTGAAGATATCACCGGTGCGAGGCCTGAAAAGGTTTGGTGAGAAGGGGAAACTATGCCCCAGGTATGTGGGACCATACGAGATATTGGCTAGATGGGGTAATGTAGCATATCAATTGGCTCTACCACCATCTATGTCAAGTGTTCATGATGTGTTCCATGTATCATTGTTAAAGAAGTATGTCAGAGACTCATCGCACATCTTGACAGCAGACCCCCCAGACTTGACTGAAGACTTAACATTCGAAGTAGTGCTTGTGATGCTCTCAAGTCGAAAGGTACAACAACTTCGAACCAAGGATATTCATTATGTGAAGGTGCATTGGAGAAGCCAAAATGTTGAAGAAATTACTTGGGAAGAGGAGAGCGCGATGAGGAAGGAGTATCCTAACCTTTTCGATGATCAAGGTACGTTCAAATTTCGGGGCCGAAATTTCTTTTAAGGGTGGGGGAGTTGTAAGACCTACATGAGTTGTGAGACCTACATGCAAATTTCGGGGACGAAATTTCTTTTAAGGGTGGGGGAGTTGTAAGACCCGCACTCCGTAAACCCGGTCTAAACCTTGGTTTTATGTCGTGACAGGTCTTTCGATCATCACGAGCCAGACGGGATGAGCGGATGACAAACAGGTACGAAATCGGATCAAAGACGGTAAAATAATCATTATTTTATGTTGACCGGTCGATGGTACCGGTCTTGGTACCGGTTGATCGGTCAGCTCTGCGCAGCTGACTACAGAGATCCAGAATTTGATCTCTGTGGGTCCCACTTTCCTAAACCCTAATGCCTGAACTTTCTTAATCCTAATAGGGTTACTAAACCCTAATTCTAGCCTATATAAACACCCTTAAACCTCCTCAAATCCTTTCCATTGTCTCTCACAAACCCTAGAGAAGAGAAAGATGTTGGAAAGGAGAAGGAGCTAGGAAGAAGAAGGTGGTGCCGCCATTGCCGTTTGACGAAGCTCACTCTACGCTAGTCAACGGTAAGTGTTTGAACCATTCTTCTTACCCTATGACTTTAGGATAGTTGTGTGGGTGGATCAATACCATGCAAAGTAGGTATTGATCTAAAACCCTAAATTGGATATTAAACCCTAAGTTGCCGTCAAACCCTAGATTCGAGTTTCAAGATGATATTCATCGAAATAAGACTTGAATGAGTTGAGGATAACTCTAACTCAAAGCTTAGACTTGGAATGGATAGGAGAAACCCTGAAAATCCATGGGAAATGATCGACGACAGTCGAAAAACCCAAAGTATGGTCTTCCGGAGACATACCGGTCGACTATACCGGTTGCACCCTGTGCGACCGGTATGTTGCCACCGGTACCTTCCGGGAGGCTGGTCTGTGGGGACTGACTGACCATATCGGTCGCCAGTCTTCCCCACAGAGCTGCGACCACTACATGCCACCGGTCAGCTCTGTGAGGGTATTTTGTAACCATGTTGGTTTCCGACCAACCTGAAACCCTAAGAAAATTATTCTAATGAAACCCTAATAATATTGTAGGACTTTGTGACTTTCCGTTTGGATCTTGAGACGTGGAGCAAGCTATCAAACGAGCGTCAGGTAAGGGAATCTGACCTAAATCTAATAATTAATGGACAGTAAATCGTTGTTAATCACCTGATTATATATGATGTGATGTTTGTGCATATTCACATGCCATCTTTTATTTTCAGTTATTATTACTGTTCATGCATTGATAGGATGTGATTGTTATGCATGTGATTGTTTTCGTTAGTGTGTGGAATGGGGCATGGGCCTAGGATCGCTCCTCACACTAGCACCTTTTTGTAGTATTCTATTTTAACATACTTGGTACAGGTGGGGCATCAGGGGAAGGTCGTGGTATGGTGGTCTCCGATGTTGATGCTGGCCTGACCATGGTTATGTGGCACTGTGGTCTCCGAGGTCGACACTGGCTTGTCCACGATGCTTTAGCTCTATCTCTATGTCGTAGGGAGTTATGTTGGGATAGGGTCTACCTGCGTTATGTTTCTATCCTAGTGGGTTAGTTGCGGATAGGGCATTAGGGGAGGTACGGGGATACCTTAGCTCTATCTCTATGCCGTAGACAGCTGTGCTGGGATAGAGCGTACATTGATGACATATAGGATTGGTTATTTGCGAGCCCAGTTTGCGAGCCCTGGCCAGTAGGGGCTTTGGTACTGGTATGGGCAGAGCATCAGGGGAGGTAAGGGGGTATCTTAGCTCTATCTCTATTCCATGATGGGTGCATGTGGGCCAATGGGGGTGTGATCCATGAGGTGCCACACACTCGTGTATAGAGGTGGAGGGGCCACCAAACCTTTCTATAGCACATTGCAAACTTAAACCAGACCACAACATAAAATTGATTGTTACTCATGCATAACATTGTGAAACTATCTGATTGTCTTACTGAGCTAAGTTGTGAGCTCACCCTTTGTATATATACATGTTTTTAGATGTTGATGCAGGTTACACAGTGGACGACTATGTGAACGTTCCGGCGTATGGTAATGTTGCTGCTCTGGGTGTACAGGCAGGAGAGGACCAGCATGACGCTTCATGCGAGTGCCCTTTCTGCGTGTACCTTTGATTTGACTTTTATTTATTTTCAGTTATTTTCAGTTGGATTAAGTGGATGTAAAGATATTATATTTATGTTTGGATTTTGAATAATTGGATATTTTATTTAAATTTATCAATAGATTCTCAGTTCATTTTATTTAAAGACTTCCGCTGTATTATTTATATTTTGATTGTGGTTATGTGCAATGGTTTGTATGAGTGGACATGGCCTATTCGAGATCCTGGTGTGAACCGTTGGTTCAATGACGGTTCACTCACACCATTCTGGTTGGATCAGAATTGGGGTGTAACAGCACCTACCGCTGGTACCATCGGCCACTTTTGCCACTGATAGCCTATTTTCCTAGTTAGATTCTTCGAGGATCAACCGTAGGATATTTAGCTTGCTTCGGGACACACATTGGGGCATTTAGAACATGCCCATGCTGGTTTAAAAGATGTTTGATGCACCTAATGAAATCTATGTAATTTAATAGGTAAACCAACGTGGGTATTGACGAAGCGTATCACCGGCTTCTAGGTTCAGCAATACCTTTGGTGTCTATAGGCGAGGGGTCAGGTCTGTCGAACTAGGACATTATGTATGTCTGTGAATATTAAACTGTGATAACATGTCATACTTCCATCTGTCATATATGAGCATGCATTTGCATAACAAACAAATGTATGCTATGGATGGATGTTGGTGGGTTTGGTTTATATGACATACAGGTACCAAGGGGATCGGTAACGCATGGTCACATGGACCCTGCTTATATTGCTAACATCTTAGTAGGGACACGGTGACCCAAGGGGATAGGGGACCGGGGTTTCTGCTAGGATGTAGCCCCATTACATTTTCATGCTATGTACATGCTAGGCATTAGGTGGTTGCATCACCCAGGTTCTAGTAAATGGGAGGTGACACGCCTTGGACAAAAAATCCAAGGGGGATCCACTTGTGGAATCAATTTGACAAAAAGAGATTTGGGCATCCTGCTTCTACCCTAGCCTAGAGCATGAGAAGTAAAAGCCACTAATCCGTAGGTAGGGTTGAAAGGGGCGGTGGACATCTCAATAAGACACCTATAGACCCACTCCTTTTGACCTCGTACTAAAATAGCATCATATTCATTTACAAATGACATGTGATACCTGATTTCTCATTAAGCTGGGATAGGAGTTTTTCGCTCATATTGATAAGTCTTTTCAAATTCTAATGTAGTAGACATCTCTGTGGCAGATGTCACGGAGTCCCCTCTGATGGATGACACTTTTACGGGTGAGGACTATTCTGGGGAGCACGACAAGGGCTGCGCCTGCAGCGATTGCGCTTATGCCTGACGCAGCTCTCCCCTTTCTCTCTCCTGGATTATTTTATAGATAAATTTGTATAGTCTATTTAGACTCATCGACACTAATTTACTCTTTTCTAGCTGGGTACTTATATATTTGATACATTATAATATTTTAGAATATAATGGAATGTATTCATGACAAACACTTTAAATTATGTTATGATATCTTTAGTTAGCATCTACTATTTATTGAATCACTTCTGTTATTATTACTTTGATTCTTTTTACTTGATTATTGCTGGGTATTGCTATTGTAGACTGTGAATTATTTGGTAGATCATTGTGGTTTATGGATCCTGGGTGGATTCGGATTGTTTCATGGGTTGACATGGGTATCACGTCCATGTCCAGAAATGGGTTGTGACAACACTGGTATCAGAGCACTACTTTGATTCTACCAACAATTTCCCCTGCATGTGCGTTTCCATAAGTTCAGTGACAGATGCCTAGGAGTTAATTAAAAGAACATGTACAAACCAATATTAGTAAGTAGGAAAGGCAGTAGTTAAAGGTATACCACATTATGAGAAGTAAAAGAAGACCATAATACATGTAAGTAAAGAAGAATTATTCCATTATAATCCGATTTTAAGCACAAAATTGGGGTACGGTCCATAACTTGGATGGTTACCCATAGATTAGTTGATGTTTGATGTACATCCTAACTAACCAAAAAGGGGATATGGTCCACAACCCGCACAGTTATCCTGGATGTACATAAGATATAATAGGTACATACATATAAGGATAGGAAAATGAATAAGGAAGCTAATCGCCATGAGGTGGTGGGAACTAATGCCTAGTTTATCGAAACTCTAGGTGATGTCCAATATCGAAAGACTCCCCCTCCATAGGAGCTCGAGATGCTTGATTTCAGACATTATGTAGACCTGTTTAGTCATGATAGTCTGTTGATCCATCCTCATGTGACCCATCTCGATCACTATAGTTCACTAACCTTCCTCCAGCCCCTCAATTGAGTCTGCAGTGAACCGAACATCTCATGCACTCGGGCCATGCGACCTCGGGACCTAGAAGTCTGGGTAGCGGTTGGGGCCTCCTGCCCCTAAGGACTTCCATCCCCGCTATTGTTGTTGCTCCCTCTGCTTGCAGTTCTATTAGGGCCAGCACCATCCCCAGTGATCATCACCTAGTAACTAGCTCCACCGTCTACAGCTGGTCACCTACGGTGGTGTGTACCTCTCATTGGTCATGGCTGTGCCTCCAACTCCGGATCTCATCACCGTCTCATGGAGCTTCATCCTCACTACGGAGTCCCAACCAAAATCAGATGACTTTGGGCCATTCTCAATGGCCTCTTCGGCGAGAATCACTTCGGCATCCACAAAGATACAGGTCATCAAATGCCCGTAAGGCAGCTTGCCTGTACCTAAGTGATTAGCAATGAAAATAATATTCCGTAAGATGATGTACGGAAGGCATAGGGGTTGTTCCTTGACAATGTGATAAGTCACATACATAGCAGAGGGGTTCAACTCATTCAGATGTCCTGCCCTGGGAAGAATATTGTGAACTAGGTGACTGATCACTCTACATGCAGGCTTGAAGTTCAGTTCTACATTTCTGTTCAGATTTTCCAACTCCTCCGAGCAAATCAAGGTCATACGTACATCGTTCCACTCTTTCATGGTGTAGTCTATGGCCTTGTGTGGCCTACTATACATCCGCTCGCAATCAACAGATATACCAAGTAGTTCGGCCAGGCGGGTAATATCTAGGGTTAGTTTACGCCATTCACCATACTGGTGAAGCGCAAAATGCCCTCATTCTCATCCAACTCATGCCTCGAGTTACAGTAGAAGAGTCGGACTAAGTTGGGGTAGATGTCCTCCTCAATGCAAAGTGCAGGTGCCCAATCAATACTATCGAACTTCTCCTGTGTACCAAATTAAGCCAGGTCTTTGTAAACGGCATATCGACTGGACTTTACCTTTGTTATGCCAAACTTGGCCCTGTGTTGGCTCTCCTGGTAAGAACGAAACCAGAATGCATCGTACCTTTGTGCTGCAGCAGCCACGGCCCTCTTACGTGGGGCCATATGGTTTGCAAGGTACAAAACAAAAATGATTGATAAATGAAAACCCAAGAAAGGAAAGGAAAGAGCCCTAGAACTACTTAAGCCATTGTGAGAGGAAACCATCCGGCACCATGAACATGAGCCGGTATGCCCAACAGGCTCCCTAACCTCGTGCTGGTAGACCCCTAGTCCAGTTAAGATTCTAAAAACCATGGTCAAAGGGAAGAAAGCCTAAACCCTAGCTTTTCCTCTTTGCAAATCAAACCCCTGGGAAACAATCCCCAAACAGACCAAAGAGGGAGAGAAAATCGAACCTGGGATGCAAAATTTGAGTGAAAGAGAAGGTTGGAGGGCTCTCTAGACACCAAGGGAGGGATCCACAGCCTTAGTCAGAAAAATGGGCTTACTCCCTCCAGTTAGAACACTTGGATGTTCCAAATGAGGGAAATAAACCTGATTTATAGACTTAAATTCTCCGTAGAACCGGTGGACCAACCAATTAAGCACTTGGGACTGGCACGATTCCGCTAGATAGGCAAAACAAGGCTCGGTAAAGAAGCTGGCGGATCACAGTACCGGCGGCACCCTTAATCGCTTGGTGCTGCCGCCTTGCTCACAGAGACCTTTGGGGCATTAGCGGTCGGATCAAATGGTGGCACCTACCACTGGGTCTATTCTGCTGCCCTAGCTAGGAAGACTTGGAAAAATTTACTAAGTGTTGAGTTTGTGGCTAGCCGGTGGAACACCCAGCTACCTATGCCACCGCTTTACTCTCGAGAAGCTTGGCATGATGGCCTGTTATGAGTAGGTGAAATTACGAGGGCGATGGCATAACCAACCACCACCCTCCACTGCCTTAGTCAGAGAGGGCTTCTTGTTAGAGCCAGAGGCTTGAGTCGGCAAATCCTGCGGCCAAGTCTTTTCAGTCGGTTTCCCCATGAGTTGGGGGGAAGCCTAGCTGGCTAATCCCAATCGGTGGCTCTTGCCCTTGGTTCCTTCCACCACCTCAGGATAGGGACCTTAGAGAAAGAGTAAGAAGAAATTTCAAAAATTTTGTTGTGTGCTCAACATTTTCCCTACCCATTGTATGGTCAATTAAAGTTTTGTTCATTGATCATTGGTTATATTGCTTATACTAATGCTTCAGCATCAATTTCTAGATCCTACTCTTAACAACAATAAACAATGCCTCCAAGACGAAATAACCATCGTGCTTGTGGGGGTCTACCCTTACAACCTCTGGTAGCGAATGAGGCCAACAGTGATGATAGGTTCTCCAACTCCTCTCACCCTCCACCACCTCCAGTTCCCCCACCGACACCTCAAGTGTTAATAGTGGTAGACATGACGGTAGTAATGGGTGGGCTAGTTAAAATTTGGAAAACCAAGAGAAGGCATTTTCTGTGCACCAATAGCAGTTGTTGACAGAATTGGTGCCTACATTAAAAGGGGGGCCGACACCCCTAGCTACAATAGGGACACCCCCAGTACATCACCCGGGTAGGCAGGCTCTAGCGGGTGGTGTACCTATAATACCACCACCACCTCCACCACCGCCTCCCCCACTGGTAGACTTACCTATGCCCGCTGCTTAGACTCACCCCGCAATGGCAGGAATACCAGCATAACCCTTGGATGGAGCCAAGGTGATGAACAACTTTTAGAGAATGAGGTGTATAAAGTTCATAGGGGTGGGAACAAACCCTATGTAGCTTGCATTGTGGATACAGGCAATGAAGAAGACACTGGAGACTCTCATGTCAGAGGCATAGAAACTCATGTGTGCTACCTTTCAACTGGAAGGGGTGCCATTTGATTAGTAGAAGGGGATCTAGCTAACCATACAGAGGCGTCATGGAGAAATATATCATGGTAGGTATTTAAAGAGGCATTCTTCAAGAACTTCTTTCACTAGAGCTTCAGGGATCGAAAGGAAGTGGAATACCTTAATCATGCTAGTGGAGATTTATTAGTAGAAATTCAAAGAGTTATTTTATTTCTCTCCCACATCCATGAGAGAAGAGAAACCTAAGTTGAAAATGTTCATACAAGGTTTGAAAAAGGGGGGAACTAAAGGTAATAGTGGACAGCATGAGGCTGACAGAGTACAACGATGTCGTGCAAGTGGCAAAGACAGCCGAAAATGGGTACAAGTAGAGCTACCAGAGCCAGAAGAAGGCAGCCAGCTTTATAGAGAACCACCCTGCTACCAGGCCCTTCCATACAATACCCTAGCTCTTTAGCCACTGCCTCTTCTGCTTCTACTATGGTTAGACTAGCAACCAGCAACCCCATACTGATCCAAGCAAGGCCTACAACATCAGCACCCAGGGCCATTCAACCCAAAGCTGCCACTTTTGGTGCTCTACTAATGCCCTATGGTTCCTGCTATACCTGTGGTAAGATGGGCCATTTCGCTAGGGAGTTCCCCATGGTGAGTCAGAGAGCACCCCTACCAACGACATGCAAAGTCTTCGCTATGACAGCCGAGGACATCGAGAGTTCTCTCGGGGTGGTTGCAGGTATGATAAAATTCTAGTAGATTGCATCACTTGCAAGGCATGTCATGACACTTAGGCTCAACCCTTGTGTAGGTATGCATCCTATTTCTAGAGTCCCTGCATGAGTGCTTTTAGATTCTGGGACAACTCATTCATTCGTGTCCCCCGGGTTTGTTGACAAGTTGGGAATACCCCCTAGTAAAATGAAGCACATCCTGATTGTGCACACCCCCATGGGCTCCAAAGTAGAGCTGGACACTTACGTTGGGTGGTGCCAAATTCAAATAGACGATAAGATGATGGAGGCTAACTTCATTAGTCTTGAGATGGAGGATTTTGACAAAATCTTGGGCATGGACTGGTTGTCCGAACACTAAGCCGGTGTCCTATGTTCCAAACATCAGATTTTGGTCCAACCCACCAATGGAGGAGTATATGTATTCACAGGTGACAAGACCAAGAAACATTAAAAACTATTCTTGTCAGTCCTTTAAGCCTTATGTTGCTATAACAAGGTTATGAAATCTACCTGATGTCAGTTTTGGATACAGAGGCCGAGACACCCTGGTTATAAGATTTGCCTGTGGTTAACAAATTTTCGGATGTGTTTCTCAAGGAGTTACCAGGCTTACCACTAGATAGGGAGACGGAGTTTGTAATAAACCTAAACCCAGGATCAGCTCCGGCCTCCAAGGCCCCTTATAAGATGGCTCCTATAGAGTTAAAGGAATTAAAGGTATAACTCCAGGAATTGTTGGACAAAGGGTTCATCAGGCCAAGTATTTCACCTTAAGGAGCTCCAGTCTTATTTGTAAAGAAGAAGGATGGAAGTGTTCATTTATGCATCAATTACTGGGAGTTGAACAAGCTAACCATCAAGAACCAGTACCCCTTGCCCAGAATCGACAACTTATTCGATCAATTGGAAGGTCCGTGTGTGTTCTCCAAGATAGACCTCCGATCGGGCTACTACCAATTGAAGATAAAAGGAAGTGACATACCCAATATGGCATTTAGAATGAGATATGGTCACTTCGAGTTCTTAATAATATCCTTTGACTGACAAATGCACCCGCATCCTTCATTGAGCTGATGAATCGGGTGTTCTATGAGTTCCTACATAAGTTTGTCATCGTCTTCATTGATGACATACTTATCTACTCACCAAATAACGCTGCTCATGCAGAACACCTCAAGACAGCATTACAGAAGTTAAGACATGAAAGATTATATGCCAAATTTAAGAAGTGTGAATTTTGGCTCAACAAGGTAGCCTTCTTGGGCACATCGTTTCTGCTGAAGGCATAGCAGTTGATCGAAGTAAGGTTAGTGCAATGACGGATTGGGCCACACCAAAGACAATTACAGAGGTTAGGAGTTTCCTTAGATTAGCCGGATATTATCGGCGCTTCATTGAGGACTTCTCCTGGATAGCAGTACCACTCACAGGATTGACAAAGAAAGCGGTAAAATTCATATGGTTCAATAAATATGAAAGAGAGCTTCCAGACACTTAAACAGAAGCTGGTCTCCGCACTACTCTTAACCATTCCTTTAGGGACAGCCCCATTCATAGTGTGTACTGATGCATCTAAGTTTGGGCTTGGTTGTGTCCTTATGCAATCTAACAAGTTAGTAGCCTATGCTTCTAGACAATTGAAGACATATGAGAAGAACTACCCTACACATGATCTGGAGTTAGCAGCCGTTGTCTTTGCCTTAAAGGTATGGTGGCACTATATATATGGGGAGATGTTCAGCATAATGTCAGATCATAAAAGTTTGGTGCACCTATTCAATAAAAAGAGCTAAACATGAGATAGCAGAGATGGTTGGAGATGTTAAAGGACTATGATTGCAATATATAGTATCTTTCGGGGAAGGCCAATGTAATAGCAGATGCCTTGAGTAGGAAAGTATAAGTCTCGCTACCATTAAAGGACATTGAGATGGCAGGGCACATTGAGGGGCACCATATGGCCCATACCTTGGTTACCACTCCTCATCCATCCATTGAGGCATCTATCACGGATTCCTTGGTGTCAGAATGGGTAGAGATAGCAGCAGGGTTATTGAGCACCTTGACTATCCAACCCACCCTATTGGATGAGATCGGATGAGATCAAGGGGGCTATTGACAGTTATCCACACTTGAAGACTCTCAGAGCTTGAGAAAGGGAAGCAGGATCCATATTTTTTAGTGGATGGCATGGAAATCATCAGATATAGAAGGAGAGTGTGTGTACCAAAGACTACACAATCCTTAAAGGAATCCATCATGATTGAGTCTCATGTCATACCCCGTTCTTGATATATCGGTACTATGGAATGTAACGAGATTCCTCATCCGTTAGGGTCATAGAAATAGGAACACATTTCACAGGATACCCAACCATAAATCCATAACATTACCCACACATGATAATAATCAACCTGTTCAGAGTAATCAAAGAAACAATGTATACATTTTCAATTAAATCAGCAGAAGTCTTATCTCAAGTCCAAAGTAGCTGACGTCTACAGTTTATGAAAGTAATATTGAAAACATTATCTCAAGTAAAAGTATTTCCAAAAGCTTGAGTGTTATTTGAAAGATTTGGACAATACGTCCCCAAATAATTTAAACTGCCTAGATACTAATGGTATTATGAGAGAATGTTCATGCCTATCCATAGAAGCAGTAGTCGCATACGCAACTGGAGCTATGGACATCTTCGTCACTATCACCATCAACATCCTCCACATCAGACGGACAGTATCTCGGAGTATCAATATAGTTACCAATGGCTATACCTACATCATCTAAAATAATGTGTGCACACTAGGGTAAGCTCAACCACCGAGCTTAGTAAGGAAATCAAATGTGCAACAAACAAATGCATGATATTACAAACTATGGTCAGGTATGATAACTGTATGTGCCAACTTAGGACAGCAAAACTGGTGCTTCTAGGTTGCACTGATCATCCCCATCAGAATGAATAAAACCTCCCTTGGAGAGGATCACCATCCCCCATGTATAGGTCTGGCGTCTTGGTACTCTCCTGACCGTGACTCATCCCAAGTTCACCCACATCACACTTGAGATGGTGGTAATCCCACTAGTCGACTCGCTCCCCCATTCACACTACTTTGGACATGGGTAGCATCGCAAATATGATCATACCACTGTAAGACCCACACTCCACTAAACCAAACTAACTTGGGTTAACATGTCATGACAGGTCTTCCCATCATAACTGGGCCAGAAGAGATGGTCGGATGACAGACCATGCATAAAAGGCACGGAACTAGCAACCTTGAACTTGTTCGGTCTGACAAGTTGAGTTTGTCCGGTCCCACATATTGTGCGACCAAACAAGTGACCAGTTAAACATAAAATAGACTCTGAGTTAAGGAAAGTTTCCTAGTTTGGTGAGACTACTCTCCTAATTGGGAGAGGACTCTAATAGAAGGTTACCCCTCTATATAAGTGATGTTTCTCCACTATCTCTCACTCTTTTGTTCAACTATAAACCCTATAACTGAGAGAGAAATCTCTGGAGAAGAAGAAGGTTGTAAAGAAGAAGAAGGAAGGAGAAGGATTGCACTCACCGTTGGTTTCCAGCAAACATTGTTGAGAAACCAATGTTAAGTCCTCTCATCATTGTAGGTAGGATAGGATGTGCGTGAGGTTGGACTCACATCCATCAGAGACTGTAGTCTAATTTCACTACTGTATGAAACATATGATGAATGATCCACAAGGATCTAGTGACAAGGGTGTGTAGAACTAGGGTTACAATGAAAATGTTAACGTGTTCTTGACCATAGAACTACATAGAAGAAACCCTAGAATAAGTTGGAGAATCAACTTTGAAGAAAGCATGGATAAGAGAAACAACCTGTAGGTTGTCCGATTTGTGTGATCGATTGCACCTAAGGTGAGGCTGGTCATAGTTTCGGACACTCTCGGGAAGTGTCTCAGGGTTGTGCGGATCGATGTCCAGTCGGACAATATGCCACATGTAAGACCCGCACTCCATGAACTCGATCTAACCTTCTTACATGTCGTAACAGGTCTTCCAATCATCACTGGACCGGACGGGACGAGCGGATGACAACCAGGTATGAAATCGGACCAATCGGACCAATTCAAGTATGAAAAACTTCATACCGGTCGATGGTACCGGTCTATGGTACCGGTCGATGGTCGACCGGTATGGCCTGGGTAGCATGGATCCAAAAATGGATCTCTGCAGGTCTCACTTTCCAAATTTCAAACCAAAGGACTTTCCTAATGTTATGAGGCTTCCTAAATCTAACCCTAGTCTATATAAAGACCCTTAAACCTCTTAAAACCTCTTCATATGATTCTCACAAACCCTAGAAAGGAGAAAGAGGCTAAAGAAGGAGAAGAAGCTAGGAAGGAGAGGGAAGAGCCGCCGTTGCCGTTCGACGAAGAACACATTACCGCAAGTCAACGGTAAGTGCTTAAACCTTCCTCTACAATAAGTATTCCAGGATGGTTAGTTGTAGTTGGATCAATACCATGCAAAGTGAGGTATTGATCTAAACCCTATTTTGCCGTCAAACCCTAATTAGTGGTAAACCCTAGATTCAAGTTCTAAGTCGAAGGTCATCGAGACTAGGACTTGAATGGAGTTGGAAACAACTCTAACTCAGTGTTTAGACCTAGAATGAATAGGAGAAACCCTAGGATCGATAGAGGGTGACCGACGAAAGGCAAAAACCAAGTGTATTGTAAGACCTGCACGCCACAAACCCGGTCTAACCTTACATTTCGTGTCGGGACCCGTCTACATATCATGGCCGAGCCAAGTGGACCAAGTGTGTGAGAAATCCAAGACCCAATATGAAAATTTACCCAAAAACAGTCAAAATGAGGGTAGGGTCGCATGTTTTAACAGGCAGGTCCGACCCTCCCATCGACCCTCACCATCGACCCTCAACCATGGGTCGCAGGGTCTATGAGTTGTCCGACCCTCCCATCGACCCTCACCATCGACCCTCGGCATTCGGGAAAAACAGCACGAACCGAAAATTGAGAAACCTTCCTAATTTCAATTGGAACATTTCCTAAACTCAATGAGACTTATTTTGGGAGGTTTTGCCCTATAAATAGGATGTCCCTAAGCCTCTTTCACTCCTTTTACAACCCTAATTGGATTGAGAGAAAGAAAAGAGAAGGAAGAGAAGAAGAGAAGGAAAACTTGAAGAAAAGGCTAAGGAAGAAGAGGAAATTCAGAGGAACTCTAGCAAACCTAAGGTATGAATACGTTTCTCATGATTTATTTAAGACTTTAGAATGGTTTATGAAGAGGGTATGACTTAGAAAAAACCCAAATCATCCATCCATGATTTCGTTTCAATGGAAACCATGGAGGAGATCATTAAAACCATGTAGGTGAATAAAGTATAGTTCTAAACCATAGAACATGTATAGAATGAATTGTGGAAGTAAGCCATAGGACCTAACCATGAAAGAGAGAACGAAATCTGACATTTTTGACTCAAACCATGGAGGGTCGCACCTAGGGTCGATGGCAGATCCGACCCTAGCATCAACCCTCAGTGTTTGGGAAGTTCAGAGTTAAGGGAGGGTCGCACCCAGGGTCGATCATGACTCCGACCCTACCTCCGACCCTCAGTTAACAGAATGATTTTTAAATTCCGAATAAATTCTAATTAAATTTTATCGACTTTGTTAGGTCTTCTAACAATATAATAACATTATAAAGGTGATTTTAAAGCGTGGAAGAGGATCTATTAACAAGCTAAGGTGAGGGAACAAGACCTAAACTAACTGGTTAAGAATAAACTGTTTTATTTCTTGAGTCCAATGCCATATTGATTCTATGCGTGTATGCTTGTATGTGCATTTAACATGTCATCCAATATTTCTATTATTTGTTCATGCATACTTACTTTATTGTTTATAACATGGTGATGATGATGATGAGAGGAATAGGCATGTGAATGTTTGTGTTTGGCTAGTGTATATGGTGCGGGTAGGGATGGTATCAACCGGTACAGCCATGACCGTTCTTCATGGGGTGTATATTGTGCCATGGTCTATTCAAGTCATGTCCACTAAGTAAGTGTTAGTGTGCTTGATGCGAGGGGAGCATCAGGGGGAGGACGTGGCATTGTGGTTCAGCCTAGTCACTAGACTCTAGCTCTATCTCTACTCAAGTCTTGTCCACTAACATCGTCGTATCGCCATTACCTTAGCGGAACTAATATGTCATAGGATATCAGGAGGGGACGTGGCATTGTGGTTCAGCCTGGTCACCAGACCCTAGCTCTATCTCTATGGATGTATTGAGGGATGCTGGGGTGAGGCCTTGGATACATTGTTTGACATTAGGGTTGGTTAGTTGCGAGCCCAGTTTGCAAGCCCTCGCCAACAGGGGCTTACGTGTTGGTATGGGCAACCGGTACAGCCATGCCGTTTTCATGGGGTGTATATTGTCCATGGTGGGTGCATGTGGGGCGACAGTGCCGTTTTCATTGGGCATTTGCACACACTCGTGTATAGAGGTGCGGCGGCCACCTATCCTTTCTATAGCACATTGTAAACTTTAAACCAGACCAAAGATATGAATTGATTGCATGCATATGTATTGTTGCATTATTTTGTTTGCTCACTGAGCCGTGATGTGTGCTCACCCTTTCGAATTCGAATACTTTTAGTTGATGATGCAGGTACCACCGTTGAAGATTACATGAACGCTCCTGTGTACGGGCATGTGGCGACAATGGAAGCTGAAGACATAGTGGATACGCATGACTCCTCTTGCGAGTGCAACTCATGCGTATTCGATTAGATTTTGTTTTATTTATTTGGATTTAGTAAAGACATGTATTCGATATTTTATTTATGTCTCGGTTGAAACAACATAATTAGATATTTTATTTATGAGTATCACAGTTAGAATTTCTCAGTTCATTATCTGTAAAACTTTCGCTATTTATTTTATTACCTCTGATTAATGTGGAATGTGTTTTGGTTTATCATATGTGGGATAGCCTATTTTGAGATCCTGGTTGAACCGTAGGTTTATTGACGGTTCATCACACCATTCTGGTTAGACCAAAATTGGGGTGTGACATGTATGGTCTTCCGGAGACATACCGGTTGACCATACCAGTTGCACTCTATGCGACCGGTACCTCCCGGGGACTGGTCTGTGGGGACCGATCGACCATACCGATCGTAGGTTTTCCCCACAGTGCTGCGACCGGTACCTGTGACCGGTCTGCTTTGTGAAGAGTGTTTTTGACCTTGTTGGTTTTTCGACCAACGTAAATCCTAAGAGAACTATTGTAACTAAACCCTAATATCGTGTAGGACCTTGTGATAGCACGTTTGGACCTTGTGACGCAGAGCGAACTATCAACCAAGCGTCAGATAAGGGAATCAGACCTAAACCCTAATAATTTAATAACAGTAAATCGTTGTTAATAATTATGGTTCTATGGATTGATGTTTGTGCATTCTCGCATGTCATCCTTTACTTTCAGTTATTATTATTGTTCATGCATACTTGCTATGCTAGATTGTGACTGTTAGGCATGTGATTATTTTCGTTGGTGTGTGGAATGGGAAGGACTGGAGGTCTGGGATCATTCCTCACACTAGCACCTTTCGTATCGTTTTGTCTTAGCATGCTTGGTGCGGGTAGGGTATCAGGGGGAGGAAGTGGCACTGTGGTCTCCGGCCTGGTCACTATACTCTAGCTCTATCTCTATGTCGTAGGGAGCTACGCTGGGACAGGGCCTGCTGTGATGACATGTAGGATTGGTTAGTTGCGAGTCCAGTTTGCAAACCCTCGCCAATAGGGGCTTACGTGTTGGTATGGGTAGAGTATCAGGGGAGGTGTTGGCGGTGTTTGATCCGGACGCCTTAGCTCCATCTCTATTCCATGATACGGTGCATGTGGGACGACAGTGGTGTTTAATCCATTGGGCGGCTTCACACACTCGTGTATAGAGGTGCGGTGGCCGCCAATCCTTTCTATAGCACATTGCAAACTTAAACCAGTCCATAATGTGAATGTTACTCATGCATATGTTTGTTGCATTGTCTGATTGTCTTATTGAGCTAGGTTGTGAGCTCACCCTTGTATATATACATGTTTTTAGATGTTGATGCAGGTTATACAGTGGAGGATTACGTGGACGCTCCAGTGTATGGAGGCGTGGCTGCTTTGGACGTGCAAGCAGGAGAGGATGAGCATGACGCTTTATGCGAGTGCCCTTTCTGCGTGTACCTTTAGGATTTGATTTTAATTTATTCTATTGGAAATACAGTGATGTAAAGATATTTATTTAAATTTTGGGAATTTAAATAATTAAATATTTTATTTAAATTTATCAATAGATTACTCAGTTCATTTTATTTAAGACTTCTGTTGTATTTATTATATTCTGATTGTGGTTATGTGCGATGGTTTGTATGAGTGGAAACGATCTTATTGAGATCCTGATGTGAACCGTTGGTTCAGTGATGGTTCACTCACACTTCTGGTTCAGTCAGAATTGGGGTGTGACAACTTGGTATCAGAGCCCTTAGGCTCTGTCCAACAGACCATATTTGCACTTAACTAAGTCAATGAACTGAGATAGGAAAAAAATTAAAAGCTTTAATAAGAACCCACCTTAAGCACTTGTTTGATGTCTGAGATTAAATTCAAAAGAGCATAATATACTATACTTAAGGTGGAATTAATAAATAGATATGCTCTAGATAGAAACCTTAATGACAAGTGAGAAAAATCATAAGCTTCTATTAAAATATTCAAACTGTATCAAGAGTGAAAATAAACATAAACATCCAAAGAGTAAAAAATAGATTGTGCTACAGGGTACAGTCCACAAGCCGGACAGTTACCCTGTTATATATAAACCATGCCAAGAGAGAGAGGAAAATAAGAGGTCTATCATGGGGTTGGGGGCCTAGGAGGAATGGGGTCAGCGATGTCATAATCACGCTCGTAGGCTACCCTGAGCCAGTGCACCTGCTCCTGGGTGACTCTGAGGCTACGAGTAAGGCGCTCTAGATTACGGCTCATCTCCCGCTAGGCATCTCGGATCTTCGTGAACATACTCATCACGATATCGGGAGAAGGCTGAGATGGTCCCGCTGCATGTGTAGGCTGTGGTGCTGGCGTTGGAACATCCTCCATCTGATCATCGTCACCCTCATCATCACCCCCTGCCTCTGCTGCATGAGCCGCATTGGCTGCTGCTGCTGCTGCTATCGGGGCTGATACCCTCCTGAGTGGGCGAGGACGAGCCTTTAATTCCTCATCACTGATCGACAGGTTGTCCATCTGCATCCGAAGAATGGCATCCCAGTCAATGTTCGAGGTCATAGTGTCCTCAACGGTAGTCTCACCCCTCATGTCCACTCGTAATCGCTGCAGAAGAGTGGTGATGAGTCGGCCATATGAAAGGTTACTGGCCCCATCGGACAGAGTAGCCTGACGCATGGTCCTGATAATGATGTAGGGGAGACAGACCCGTTCCCCAGTACAGACACAGTAGGTCAAATACTGAGTGAGCTGAGACAACTCACTGTAATGACCACTCTGAGGCACGATATTGTGCTGGATGATGCGACAGTATACACGAGGCACAGGCCTCAAGCTAGCAGCCTTCATAGGCGCTCCAGGGTTAAGTAGCTGCTCCGAAATCTCTTGGCGCAGATCCTCAGTGAGAAAGCCCTTCATCTTAGGGGCGCAGTAGACCAAGTCCCCATCATTGGGAATCCCTAGGAGATCGACGAGTTGGTGAGTGTTGAAGGAGATGGGAACACCCTTGACGAGACTGGTAAGGCGGAGTTCCCTGCCTTGGATGAAGTCATTGACATTCCCCTCTATCTCCAAGTTGGTGTAGAAATGTTTGACTAGGTTGGCGCGAGTGGTCACAGTGTACGTGATGACGGGCAACCACCCAAGTCTACCAAAAGCTGCCTCCACATCAAACCGATGAAGCTACTTTAGGTTCACCCGTCGCCTTGACTCGATATTCTTCTCGTCAAACCAAGGGAAGCGGGCTTGCGCTGCCTCGAAACGAAACCACCGCTCATTGAGTTGTGGAACAGGAGGATGCAGACGATTCATGCCAAGATCGAATGAACGTTTACCTGCACCTCTCTGTTGAGACATTTTTGAAATACAAACAAAGACAAAACAAAGAACAATGGGTTAGAAATTTTTGAAATTTCGGCAGCATAACGACAGTAAATTAAGCAAAAACCTCGAACTCACCCAAAACCTGGGGAGGAGGACTTATGTAACCCCCAAACACCTCATGGAAACCAAACATACATCAATTAAACAAGAAATTTAGGAATTTTCAGAAAAATTTGATTTTTTTTACCAAAACCTAGGTTAAAACCTAAAAATTCGATTTTTTTAAAAACCATTCCGTAGAACCTCAAATTGGTTGAGGGCTTTTGCTCCTAGAGGTCCCTAAACCCTTTCTAAGCCGAAGGAAAAGAGTTCCTACGGTTAGAATCTCCTAAACTAAGAAAAACCTAGCTTTTGGGCTTGGAACCATGGAGAAACGATGTAAAAATGGTAAATGGAAGGAAGGAACTTACTTGGAGGCGATGTTCTACGTCTGGATCGGAAGGAAATAGCTTCTAAGACCACCGGCCGGACTGTAGCAACTCATAGAGCCAGAGAGGAATCGCCATCGGAGAGGAAGAAGAAAGGAAAAGTGAGAAAAATCTCACTTTTTGCGATTTTAAAGAGGATTCTGGGCATACCGGTCGACGGTTTTGCCCATACCGGTCGACCGGTACCCCCTGGTAAAGTAGACCGGTACCCCTCGGTCAGGAGAAAATTCTGACCGGTCAAACTATACCGGTCGCTCCATTTTCCACAGAGTTGCGATCGGTTCATCGACCGGTACCCCTCGGAAATCCGAGAAGTTTGTCCGCCTGGACATACCGGTCATACTACCTTATACAGTGCCGTGACCGATATGTTGCGACCGGATAACTAATGAAAACCCAAAAAATTTTGGAAAAAATTTGTAAAATTTTGATTTAAGTTTCCTTACGAGTTTCGCCTTGCACTTATTAAAGACTAAAACTATTATGACTATTCGATTATACCTCATGTGTTATGTCTTCTTCTCAGGTCCAAGCAGGAAAACTAATCTAAGATGGTAGGCGGAAACGGTCGTAGAGGCTCACGAAGGCGTCACCACTCCAGGGTACGCCAAGACGAGGACAATGTGGAAACAAAAAATGTTGATGAGCAAAATGTGAACCCAAACGGTGAAGAAAGGCAGAGTCCCAGAGCACCAACGAATTTGCCAGGACCTCCTCAAACAAACTCTAAAACAATTGTGACGAATCTGGTTTTTCAGATGGAAGCTCAGCAGAAAACATTCCTGAACGAGATGTTGAAGATGTTCTGGCCACCGAGATATATTCCTACAGAAGGTACGCCTGAGTCTGGAAGAAATAACACCTCACTGCTAATGGATGGTAATACTGGGCCGATGGGCCAGGGACATAATTTACAACCACCACACTAATTTCCATCGTCATCTGTCTATCAAGGAATCTATCCGTACCCACCACCATGGTACAGAATGAATGCACAAGGGCAGAATGACCTAAGCCGAGTGGTGGATAGGTTCTTGAAACTGAAACCCCCTACTTTCACAGGGAAACCAGGGAAACCACTGTGGCCTGCACAGTGGGTGTCTAAAATAGAGAAGAACTTCCGTTTGATGACTTGTACGGAAGATGAGAAGGTGCTGTTTGCTACGCACATGCTCAAGGAAGTTGCCAATGCTTGGTGGAATTCTACCCGAACGTACTTAGAGGTAAAGCACACTCAGATCGATTGGGCAATATTCAAAGGAGCTTTCTTCGATAAATACTTTTTGAAGAGCTTTAGAGATCAAATGGAGAAGGAATTCCTCAACCTGCAGCAATCCCAGTCGACTGTTGATGCTTACCAGCAGAGATATGAAGAGCTGTTCTTCTTCGCTCCGACAAGCATGCAAGAAGAAGAAACCAAGACCCGTAGGTTCACCATGGGATTATGAGGAAGTATCCAAGAGCACGTCTTGGGATTGGAAAAGAAGATATATAATGAGGCTGTGCAGATTGCCAGGGTAATTGAATCCAGTCAAAGAGACAGCTTCTTTGCTCAAAACAGGGGACTGAAGAGGCCTGCTACTGAGACTTTAGGTGGAGGCAATACTTAACCATTCTGACCATACAGGGCTCAGTCTGCTGTGGTGCCTGCAAGGAACACTATTGTACCACCACCGTTACAGTTTGCTGGACAGAACCCAAATATTAAATGTTTCAACTGTCAGCAATTGGGTCATTATGCGAAGACCTGTACTCTACCTAAGAAGCAACTGCCGCAGCAAGGAAACGTATTCGCAGTCACCATTGAAGAGGCAGCCGCATCACCTAATGTGGTTACTGGTATGGTTCTATCCCTTCCTATTTGACTTATTTGTTTGTTGTGTTTGAGCATGTAGAACTAAGGGATAATTAAATTTCAGGACTGTAAATATTGCTGGTATACCTGCCAGAGTACTCTTTGACTCTGGGGCCACGCACTCCTTCGTTTCTATTTCTTTTGGGAAGCGAATGGAATTACCTGTCAAGTATTTAAACCCAAGCTTGAAAGTTCGCTCTCCATTGGGAGTCGAAGCGGCGTTGAATAAATACTATGGGCCGTGTACAGTTAGTATTGAGGGCTGAAACCTAGAAGCAAATTTGGTTCAACTCGAGATGACAAACATTGATGTCATCTTGGGAATGGATTGGCTAGGCCATCATTCAGCTAGCTTATTATGTGGTGAAAGGAAACTTGTGCTTAAAGATGAGAAAGGGAAAGAGTTTAGCTTCACTGGGGCCAAGTTACCTAGGAAGCAGAAGCTGATCCTCTCCGCCCTAAAGGCTAAGAAATGCTTAGAAAAGGGAGGAGTGGGGTATTTAGTGTCTGTGGTCGACATAACTGCTGAGGTGCCAAAGATGGAAGATCTAGATGTGGTACGAGTGTTTCCAGTGGTATTTCCAGAAGATCTCCCCGGTCTACCTCCAGACAGGGCTACAAAGTTCGTGATAGACCTTATGCCAGGTTCGGCGCTGGTGTCTAAGGCACCGTACAGGATGGCCCCTACTGAATTAAAGGAGTTGAAGACCCAATTACAAGAACTACTAGATAAGGGCTTCATACGACCAAGCATATCACCATGGGGAGCACCTATATTGTTCGTTAAGAAGAAGGACGGCAGTGTACGGCTATGTATCGACTACCGAGAGCTGAACAAGTTAACCATCAAGAACCGATATCCTTTGCCTAGGATTGATTATCTGTTCGATCAGTTGCAGGGTGCAAAGGTTTTCTCGAAGATTGATCTTAGATCAGGGTATCACCAATTGAAGATCAAGGCCGCAGATATTCCGAAGACTGCTTTCAGGACAAGATATGAACATTATGAGTTCCTTGTAATGTCATTCGGGTTGACTAACACTCCAGCGTCGTTCATGGAACTGATGAACCGAGTGTTTCATGACATTGGACACTTCGGTCATCGTATTCATTGACGACATATTGGTCTACTCAAAGACAGGGAGACTCATGCAACACATTTGAGAGCAGTCCTACAACGGCTGAGAAGAGAGAAGCTTTACGCCAAGTACAAGAAATGTGAATTTTGGCTGAAGGAAGTGGCCTTCTTGGGTCACGTAGTATCTGCAGACGGTATCAAGGTAGATCCAAGCAAGATCACAGCTATAGTAGGATGGAATGCACCAAAATCAGTTGTGGAGATTCATAGTTTCCTTGGATTGGCTGGTTACTATAGAAGATTCGTAGAAGACTACTCAAGGATTACCTGTCACACCCCAATTCTGCACCAACCAGAATGGTGTGATGAACCGTCAATAAGCCAACGGTTCAACCAGGATCTCACAATAGGCTATCCCACATATGATAAACCAAAACATATTTCACATTAATCAGAGGTAATAAAATAAATAGCGGAAGTCTTAAAGTAAATGAACTGAGAATCTAACTGTGATAATCATAAATAAATATCAAATTATTGTTAAATCAACTGAGACATAATTAAATAAATATCAATTATATGTCTTTAATAAAATCTAAACAAAATCTAATCGAATACACATGAGTTGCACTCGCATGAGGTGTCATGCATATCCACTAAGTCTTCAACTTCCATTGTCGCCACATGCCCGTACACAGGAGCGTTCATATAATCTTCAACGGTGGTAGCTGCATCATCAACTAAAAGTATTCGAATTCGAAAGGGTGAGCACACATCACGGCTCAGTGAGCAAACAAAACAATGCAACAATACATATGCATGCAATCAATTCATATCTTTGGTTTGGTTTAAAGTTTGCAATGTGCTATAGAAAGGATAGGTGGCCGCCGCACCTCTATACACGAGTGTGTGGAAACGCCCAATGAAAACGGCACTGTCTCCCCACATGCACCCACCATGGACGATATACACCCCATGAAAACGGCATGACTGCACGGTTGCCCATACCAACATGTAGGCCCCTGTTGGCGAGGGCTTGCAAACTGAGCTCGCAACTAACCAACCCTAATGTCAAATAATGTATCCAAGGCCTCACCCCAGCATCCCTCAATACATCCATAGAGATAGAGCTAGGGTCTGGTGACCAGGCTGAACCACAATGCCACGTCCCCCCCTGATGCCCTACGACATATTAGTTCCGCTAAGGTAATGGCGATACGACGATGTTAGTGGACAAGACTTGAGTAGAGATAGAGCTAGAGTCTGGTGACTAGGCTGAACCACAATGTCACGTCCTCCCCCTGATGCTTCACTCGCATCAAGCACACTAACACTTGCTTAGTGGACATGACTTGAATAGACCATGGCACAATATACCCCGATGAGAACGACATCGAAGTACCGGTTGATACCATCCCTACCCGCACCATGTACCCCAGCCAAACACAAACATTCACATGCCTATTCCTACCATCATCAACATCATCATGTTATAATCAATAAATTCAAATATGCATGAACAGTAATAATAGAAATATTGGATGACATGTTGAATGCACATTACAAGCATACACGCATATCACAATCATGGTATTGGACTTAAGAAATAAAAACAGCTTGTTATTAACATATTAGTTTAGGTCTTATTCTCTCACCTTTGCTTGTTTGTAGATCCTCTTTCCAAGCCTTAAGAATCACTTTTATATCAATATTATATTGCTAGAAGACCTAACAAAGTCGATAGAATTTAATTAGAATTTATTCTAATTTTTACAGCTTGCTGTTAACTGGGGGTCGATGCCTAGGGTCGGAGGTTCCATCGACCCTAGTTGCTACCCCTCCTTTCCTGAACTTCCCAGATGCTGGGGGTCGATGCTAGGGTCAGAGGTTCCATCGACCCTAGGTGCGACCCCCCATGGTTTGAGTCAAAAATATCAAATTTCATCCATTCATTCATGTTTGGGGTCCTATGGCTTGCTTATATAGTCCATTCCATACATGTTCTATGGTTTATAACTATTCTTTATTCACCTACATGGTTTCAATGATCTCCTCCATGGTTTCCATTGAAACCTAACCATGGATGGGTGATTTGGGTTTCTTCTAAGTCATACCCTCTTCATAAACCATTCTAAGGTCTTAAATAAATCATGGGGAATGTACTCATACCTTAGGTTCGCTGAGATTCAGAGTTTCCTCTGAATTTCCTCTTCCTTGGTCTTCTTCTTCAATTCTCTTTCTCTTCTCCTTCTCTTCCTTCTCTTCTCTTTCTCTCAATCCAATTAGGATTGTAAAAGGAGTGAAAGAGGCTTAGGGAAGCCCTATTTATAAAGTAAAACCTCCCAAAATAAGTCCCATTGAGTTTAGGAATGGTTCCAACTGAAATTAGGAAGGTTTCGTAATTTTCGATTCTTGCTGTTTTTCCCGATTAACGGGGGTCGATGGGGGGGTCGGACAATTCCTAGACCCCCTGCGACCCCTGGTCACGGGTCGATGGGGGGGTCGGACCTGCCTGTTAAAACCTGCGACCCTACCCTCATTTTGACTATTTTTGAGTAAATTTTCATATTGGGTCTTGATTTTTCTTCACACACTTGGTCCACTTGACTCGACCATGATATGTAGACGGGTCCCGACACAAAATATAAGGTAAGGCCGGGTTCGTAGTGTGCGGGTCTTACAACTCCACCACCCTTAAAAGAAATTTCGTCCTCGAAATTCGAATGTACGGATCTTATAACTCCCCCATCCTTAAAATAAATTTTGTCCTCAAAATTTTGAATTTACTTCGGAGTCATTAGGTGGGAATTCTATTTTCGCATTGCATCTTCTTCCTCCTATGCACTCTTCTCCACGGCTTGTCTTTGCCAGGTTACCTTCATATAATAATTATCCTGGCTTTGGAAACATTGTACCTTCCCATTAGTGAACTAGGCTGGTACCACTTCAATAATTAAACATTCTATCTAATCCAGTGATTCCGTGGTCATTACCTTTGATATGGATCTCCAATGTACTTCTTCAATAGAGACACACGAAATACATCATACACACCAGACATGGATAGCGGTAACGCTAATTGATATGCAACTTTTCTACGTCTCTCCAAAGTTTATAAGATCTAACACATATATAGAATACAACTTTCTCTTCTTGTCTAATCGTTTCAAACTACGCATAAGTGATTTCTTCAAAAACACTTTGTCACTTATGGCGAACTCAAGGTCATGGTGTCTCTTCTGACATCTTGAGCTATCCTACCCCTTTTTTTTTTTTTTGATCTTATCTGCCACTCGATAGTTTTCTTCATTAGACTTAGGTCACAAAATTCTTCATTCACCGACTTTATTCCAAAATAAAGGAATTTGACATTCCTACCGTACCATGCTTCATAGGTAACATTTACGTGGTAGCTTAGTAGCAAATTCAATTCACGGTAACTTCTCAATTCAAGTTCCTTGAAATCAATTTACAAGCTCGGAGCATATCTCTTAGGATCTGTATAGTCCACTCCGACTGTCCGTCGGTTTAAGGTAAACTGCGGTACTAAACTTCAACTTTGTCCCCATTATTTTTTGTAGATCTTCCCAAAACTTCGAGATAAGGCATAAGCCTCTGACCGACACTAAGCTCTTATGCATACCATTCAATCTGGCAATACTATCCACATATATCTTAGTTAGCCGCTCCAAAGCATACCGAGGTCGTATAGCAATGGACTGAGCTATCTTAATAAGGCGATCAACAATCACCCAACCATGTCAACCGATTTGGGAGCCAGTGGCAAATCATTGACATAGTTCACGATACTGCAATTCCATTCCCAAAACAAAAGTCAGGGTTTGGTTTTTCTTTTCTAAGTCTGCTTACACCGTTCCTATATACAAACCTAACAAAATTACTACTTCTACTTCATCCATCAATTCAGAGATGATCTTTAATGCCACAAGCGCAACCGACGAACCATTGCTCCATAAGTTCATCCATAAATTCTCGCTTAATTGGATCATCACGAGTTTTTGTTATATGTTACTCTCCTTCCAAATCTGAATCTATTGCTGCGAAAAATAAGGTAGCATTTATACTGGGTCCTTCCTTGGACTTCATAATTCCCATCGGTGATCGTATAAGCAGTTTGTAATCTACAGATTTAAGGGGTATATTTAGTTTCTTTCCAAATGACACAGATATAAAAGGATGAGTAACTCCATAATCAAAGAGCACTCTGGCAGGAATGCCATTACTAGGTACAATACCTGTGATTTGTTTTAATTTAGTCTACATGCTCATGTAATGTAACATAAAATGACAGGTTTAGGTCATACCTGTGACCACATCAGACGATTCGGCAGCATCCTTGGCTGAAACAGCGTAAACTCTTCCTTGCTGTAGTTGTTTTCTGGGCTTAGTACACTCTCTTGAGACATGCCCTACTTGGTTGCAGTTAAAACATCTGATCCCCTCACCATTTTGCTTTGGTTGCCGTGGGGTTGCTAAAATGGTTTTGGTTGCAGCATTGAAGCCCTGGGTACGGAAGGGTTGGAACACCTTGGTGTTCCCTCCGTTGTAAAAATTTTCATTTGGCCTTTTTATTCCCCTATTTTGAGTAAAATAGCTCTCTTTCTGGCTCGACTCTATCACTCGAGCAATTTGTACAGCTTCATTGTAGATTTTCTTCTCCAGTCCCAAAACATGCTCGCATTCGCGTATGCTTCCCCTAAGTCCCATGACGAACCTTCGGGTTTTCGTATCGTCCTCTTGCATACTGACTGGTGCAAAGAAAAACAGCTCCTCATAACACTGTTGATATGCGTCGACAGTCATCTGCCCCTGATATAAACTCAGGAACTCTCTCTCCATAGAATATCTGAAACTTCTAGGGAAGTATTTCTCAAAGAATGCCTCTTTGTATATATCCCAGGTCAAGTGGGCATGTTTGGTTAATAGATATGTCCTGGTAGACTTCCACCAATGGTGTGCATCGCTCTTGAGCATAAATGTGGCACACAACACTTTCTCCTCCTCATTTACTGTCATCATCATAAAATTTCTTTCCATTTCGTCAATCTAGTGTGCCAGCCACAAAGGATCTGCTGGCTTACCATCGAATTCTTTGGGCTTCATCTTAAGGAAATGCCCGACCAGTCTGGAGCGGTCCAGCTGATACAGAGCATAGGCCCCATACATAGGTGGTTGGTACTGATAACCACCTTAAGCTATCTCAGGGTTCTGCACTGGAGCTTGCATGACTGGTGTTTGAGGTGCATGGGGTACTGCATTATTTCCCCCTGGTATTGTGCTTGCCTATCCTGCTGGCATCTGTGTCATATGTGCAGCTGGAAAAGCCACGCCTATGGTAGCTTGCATATTAGTTTGCACCTGTTGTATTTGTTGCAGTTGTTGTGCCAAGTTCATTACGACTGTAACTAAATCTATAGGTGGGGCTGACAAGTTTATAGGATTTGCTTGACCATTATCTCCTGGCGGTGCCATGTTTGGATTCTCTGGTACTTCAGGAATTTCATGACTGGTTTCATCTATCGGTGGTGGTGGTGGGATTTGGTTACGTCCTCGCTTGTTCCCTCTTCGCCCAGGCATTTCCTATTCTGGTGGTGTAGTGTCTGAAAAGTCATAGAACACGTGAGGCAATCATTATATACTTCATTCTCATATTTGGATACACTAACCAATGGTATTTTTAAAATTTTCAAATCATTCAGTGAAAAATACTATCTTTTCTATGCAGAGTCGATGGTGGGGGTCGATGGGTATCCGACCCTGGGAAATCATCCATTTTTCCCAAGAGCCGGGGGTCGATGGGGGGGGGTTGGAGTATGTCCGACCCAGGGTGCGACCCCTGGTTCTTTGTCAGGTTCCCGAGAGCCGAGGGTCGATGTGGGGGTCGATTGTTCTAATCGAATTCTCTGACCCCCGGACCAAAAATCAGATTTTTAAGGTCCGATTCTGAGTTCATTTTCCATTCTTCCTCCTCCGTTTCGATTCGTCTCCTTCCTCTGAGTTGCTACAGTGCCAACTCTGCTACATTGGTCATTTGGGTTCCTTGTTTCGACATCTACACCTTCCCTACAGGTATGTATCTTACCTTTACATGTTTTTAGGTTTTTTTTCCTAGGTTTTCACCCGTATATCTCGTTTTCTTCAAATTAAACTTTTTCCAGTCGTAAAAATTCAATTTTTATTGGGGGATTTTGTTATTGGTGACTCGAGGAATGAAAGCCCTCAAAAATATTTGAGTTTCATCGGTTGGTTATCGAGAACTCGAAATTCTTACTTTTTGCCCTAATTTTGGTGAAATTTTGAATTTCTTGAAATTTCTTGCAATTCAATCTAATTAGTTGCAATTTCTGCCTGTATGAATATTGCAGGATAGTTTAGAACCTACGTAAGTCCTCCTGCCCACGTGTATGGGTGAAAAGTGAGGCTTTTGGCCCACTTACGTCGTTATATTGTCAAAATTTTAGATTTTTCTTCCCTAATAATCCATTATCTGTTTTTCTTTGTTGTTGCTGTTGTATTTTGTCAGACCAAGTTTATTACAACCGTGGCTAAGGTACTTGGTAGTCCAGGTGATTGGCTGGAGTAGCCTAGTTGTTCACCTCTTTTGATTTGCTCCAATCTAATTATCATTATTTAACATCTACTCAGATGAGTTTTCATTACCCATTCTCGACCCAGATAGTGGTGGGGTCAAGTTGCAACATCCTCTTCTTGCTTAGTGGGCAATAGATCAGCTTGTAATGGATCTCACTCTGAGTCTCCACGTCACCCAGGAGTATAGCTTAAGCTTCTTTATAGTTGCTCTTATTCTTAATGTGTGGCCATTATTCTCTTATCTCTGTTTGGATTTAGCCTGAAACCTTTCCCTTTACCTTTGCAGGGAATTAGGTATTACTAGCCATTTTCTCCTTCCTTTGTCATACGTCGAGTTTCACATCTTGTGAGTACCAACTCGGCATTCAATTTTTCTGCTTTACAGATGCTTCCTTCTTCTTACTGTACTATATCCTTTGTATTCCTAGATAACTGCCCGACTTATAGATAATATCCTATATTATTTGTTTATCAGGATGAATTTTGGTCTTCTCTTTCTGTTTGATTGTATATATATGGTTCCACCTTTTATATGTACATTATTGTCTTGTTAAGTTCTGTCTCAACCAACACAGGTGCTTATGGTGTGTTTGTATTAAAGCTTTTAATTTATCCTAACTCAGTTCATGGACTCCAGTGGTAGTATTTAGGTTTAATGGGTAAGGCCTACGAGAGCTCTGATACCAAGTTATCACACCCCAATTCTGCACCAACCGGAATGGTGTGATGAACCGTCAATAAGCCAATGGTTCAACCAGGATCTCACAATAGGCTATCCCACATATGATAAACCAAAACACATTCCACATTAATCAGAGGTAATAAAATAAATAGTGGAAGTCTTATAGTAAATGAACTGAGAATCTAACTGTGATAATCATAAATAAATATCAAATTATTGTTAAATCAACTGAGACATAATTAAATAAATATCAATTACATGTCTTTAATAAAATCTAAACAAAATCTAATCGAATATGCATGAGTTGCACTCGCATGAGGAGTCATGCATATCCACTAAGTCTTCAACTTCCATTGTCGCCACATGCCCGTACACAGGAGCATTCATATAATCTTCAACGGTGGTATGCATCATCAACTAAAAGTATTCGAATTTGAAAGGGTGAGCACACATCACGGCTCAGTGAGCAAACAAAACAATGTAACAATACATATGCATGCAATCAATTCATATATTTGGTCTGGTTTAAAGTTTGCAATGTGCTATAGAAATGATAGGTGGCCGCCGCACCTCTATACACGAATGTGTGGAAACGCCCAATGAAAACGGCACTGTCGCCCCACATGCACCCACCATGGACAATATACACCCCATGAAAACGGCATGGCTGCACGGTTGCCCATACCAACATGTAAGCCCCTGTTGGCGAGGGCTTGCAAACTGGGCTCGCAACTAACCAACCCTAATGTCAAACAATGTATCTAAGGCCTCACCCCAGCATCCCTCAATACATCCATAGAGATAGAGCTAGGGGTCGGTGACCGAGCTGAACCACAATGCCACGTCCCCCCCTGATGCCTACGACATATTAGTTCCGCTAAGGTAATGGCGATACGACGATGTTAGTGGACAAGACTTGAGTAGAGATAGAGCTAGAGTCTGGTGACCAGGCTGAACCACAATGTCACGTCTTCCCCCTGATGCTCCACTTGCATCAAGCACACTAACACTTTCTTAGTGGACATGACTTGAATAGACCATGGCACAATATACCCCGATGAGAATGGCATCGAAGTACCGGTTGATACCATCCCTACCCGCACCATGTACCGCAGCCAAACACAAACATTCACATGCTTATTCCTACCATCATCAACATCATCATGTTATAATCAATAAATTTAAATATGCATGAACAGTAATAATAGAAATATTGGATGACATGTTGAATGCACATTACATGCATACACGCATATCACAATCATGGTATTGGACTCAAGAAATAAAAACAGCTTGTTATTAACCAATTAGTTTAGGTCTTATTCCCTCACCTTTGCTTGTTTGTAGATCCTCTTTCCAAGCCTTAAGAATCACTTTTATATCAATATTATATTGTTAGAAGACCTAACAAAGTCGATAGAATTTAATTAGAATTTATTCTAATTTTTACAGCTTGTTGTTAACTGGGGGTCGATGCCTAGGGTCGGAGGTTCCATCGACCCTAGGTGCTACCCCTCCTTTCCTGAACTTCTCGGATGCTGGGGGTCGATGCTAGGGTCGGAGGTTCCATCGACCCTAGGTGCGACCCCCATGGTTTGAGTCGAAAATATCAAATTTCGTCCATTCATTCATGTTTGGGGTCCTATGGCTTGCTTATATAGTCCATTCCATACATGTTCTATGGTTTATAACTATTCTTTATTCACCTACATGGTTTCAATGATCTCCTCCATGGTTTCCATTGAAACCTAACCATGGACGGGTGATTTGGGTTTCTTCTAAGTCATACCCTCTTCATAAACCATTCTAAGGTCTTAAATAAATCATGGGGAATGTACTCATACCTTAGGTTTGCTGAGATTCAGAGTTTCCTCTGAATTTCCTCTTCCTTGGTCTTCTTCTTCAATTCTCTTTCTCTTCTCCTTCTCTTCCTTCTCTTCTCTTTCTCTCAATCCAATTAGGGTTGAAAAGGAATAAAAGAGGCTTAGGGACGCCCTATTTATAGAGTAAAACCTCCCAAAATAAGTCCCATTGAGTTTAGGAATGGTTCCAACTGAAATTAGGAAGGTTTCCTAATTTTTGGTTCGTGCTGTTTTTCCAGATTATCGGGGGTCGATGGGGGGGTCGGACAATTCATAGACCCCCTGCGACCCCTGGTCACGGGTTGATGGGGGGGGGTCGATGGGGGGGTCGGACCTGCCTGTTAAAACCTGCGATCCTACCCTCATTTTGACTGTTTTTGAGTAAATTTTCATATTGGGTCTTGGTTTTTCTTCACACACTTGGTCCACTTGGCTCGACCATGATATGTAGACGGGTCCCGACACAAAATATAATGTTAGGCCGGGATCGTGGCATGCGGGTCTTACATCACCGTTCCTCTTACCAGACTAACCAAGAAAGGAGAAAAGTTCACATGGACAAATGAGTTTGAGAAGTGCTTTCAGACTTTGAAGTCAAGACTAGTCTCTGCACCTATCTTGGCCATCCCAGCACCAGGCTTGCCGTTTACCTTATATACGGATGCCTCAGGGTTAGGTCTTGGATGTGTGTTAATGCAAGGAGAACAAGTGATTGCCTATGCATCAAGACAGTTGAAAGAGCATGAGAAGAACTATCCTATGCATGATCTGGACTTAGCAGCGGTTATTCATGCAATCAAGACTTGGAGACACTACCTTTATGGTGAAAAGTTCCAGATGAAATCGGATCACAAGAGCTTAACTTACCTTTTCACTCAGAAGGACCTGAATATGAGACAGAGGAGATGGCTGGAATTATTGAAAGATTATGATTGTGACATCCAGTACCATCCGGGTAAGGCAAATGTTGTGGCTGATGCCTTATGCCAAAAGTGGGCATCGAAGCCTGAGGCAGGACCTAGTACAAATGCTGCATTGTGTGCTGTAGCCTCGAGCTCAGTAGAAAATGATGAAGAGTATATATTAGAAACTGCAGGAGATCCTGTGGAACAAGGCTTAATTCATAAGTTCACGTTGATGTTCGCAGCTTTGAAGATCTCATCGGATCTCATAGATGAGGTCAAAGTAGCAATCCTACAGGATCCACACCTCAAGACTGTGCAAGAAGATCTAGAGAAGGGTAAAAGCAATCCTGAATTTACCTCGGATTCAGACAAGGTACTCAGGTATCGTGGACGATTATGTATACCTGAGAGTGAGAACTCAAACATCAGAGATTGAGTTATGACAGAAGCTCTTTATACCCCATATTCGGTACATCCAGGAAGCACCAAGATGTACCACGATTTAAGAGGACTATATTGGTGGAGGGGTATGAAAGCAGATGTAGCTCGATTCGTGTTCCAATGTCTGAATTTCCAGCAAGTTAAAGCAGAAAGGTAGAGACCCGCAGGATTGCTACAACCACTATCGGAGCTAGCATGGAAGTGGGACTATATCACAATGGATTTCGTCATTGGCCTACCCTTGACACCAAGGTCAGTGGATGCAGTATGGGTTATAGTCGATCGACTTACCAAGACAGCTCGATTCATCGCTATCAGACCTCAGTATACCATGAAGAGGCTGGCCAAGTTATATGTGGATAATATAGTCAGACTTCATGGCGTCCCAGAAAGTATAGTATCTGATAGAGATCCCCGTTTTACATCAAAGTTCTAGGAAGGATTACAGAAAACAATGGGAACCAAGCTGAAGTTTAGCACAGCTTTTCATCCTCAGACAGACGGACAGTCAGAAAGAACTATTCAAAACTTAGAAGATATGCTCAGAGCATGTGCTCTAGATTTCAAAGGAGCTTGGGACAAGAAGCTATCGTTCATCGAGTTTGCTTATAACAACAGTTACCAGGCTACGATTCAAATGGCTCCATATGAAGCACTCTATGGGAAGAAATGTCGTACACCTCTATTATGGAATGAGGTGAGAGAGAGAAGAATTATAGGACCGGAGTTCATCGAAGAAACTTGTCGAGTGATTGATCAAATAAAGGAAAGAGTGAAGACAGCTCAAGTTTAACAAAAGCACTATGCAGATAACCGACGTCGAGATCTGGAGTTTGCAGTGGGTGATAAAGTATTCTTGAAGATATCACCTGTGCGAGGTCTGAAACGGTTTGGTAAGAAGGGGAAGCTATGCCCCAGGTATATGGGACCATACAAGATTTTGACCAGACGTGGCAATGTGGCATATCCACTGGCTCTACCACCATCAATGTCAAGCATTCATGATGTGTTCCATGTTTCTTTATTGAAGAAGTACGTCAGGGATCCATCGCACATCTTGACAGTAGACCCACCAGACTTGACGTTTGAAGTTATACCAGTGATGCTCACAAGCCTAAAAATACAACATCTCTGAAGCAAGGATATCCACTATGTGAAAGTGCATTGGAAAAGCCAAGATGTGGAAGAAATTACTTGAGAGGAAGAAAATGCAATGAGAAAGGAATACCCTAACCTTTTCGACGACCAAGGTACGTTCAAATTTCGAGGCCAAAATTTATTTTAAGGGTGGGGGAGTTGTGAAACCTACATGCAAATTTCGGGGACGAAATTTCTTTTAAGGGTGAGGGAGTTGTAAGACCCGCAATCCATGAACCCGATCTAACCTTGTTTCATGTTGTAACAGGTCTTCCAATCATCACTGGACCATACGGGACGAGCGGATGACAACCAGGTATGAAATCGGACCAATCGGACCAATTCAAGTATGAAAAACTTCATACCGGTCGATGGTACCGGTCTATGGTACTAGTCGATGGTCGACCGGTATGGCCTACGCAGCATAGATCCGAAAATAGATCTCTACGGGTTCTACTTTCCAAATTTCAAACCGAAGGACTTTCCTAATGTTAGGAGGCTTCCTAAATCTAACCCTAGTCTATATAAAGACCCTTAAACCTCCTAAAACCTCTTCCATTGATTCTCATAAACCCTAGAAAGGAGAAAGAGGCTGAAGAAGGAAAAGAAGCTAGGAAGGAGAGGGAAGAGCCGCCGTTGCCGTTCGACGAAGAACACATTACCGCAAGTCAATGGTAAGTGCTTAATCCTTCCTCTACAATAAGTATTCTAGGATGGTTAGTTGTAGTTGGATTAATACCATGCAAAGCGAGGTATTGATCTAAACCCTATTTTGCCGTCAAACCCTAATTAGTCGTAAACCCTAGATTCAAGTTCTAAGTCGAAGGTCATCGAGGCTAGGACTTGAATGGAGTTGGAAACAACTCAAACTCAGTGTTCAGACCTAGAATGAATAGGAGAAACCCTCGGATCGATAGAGGGTGATTAACGGAAGGCGAGAACCAAGTGTATGGTCTTCCGAAGACATACCGGTCGACCATACCGGTCGCACTCTATGCGATCGGTATTGCGACCGGTACCTCCCGGGGACTAGTCTGTGGGGACCGGTCGACCATACCAGTCGCAGATTTTCCCCATAGTGCTGCGACCGGTACCTGTGACCGGTCTGCTTTGTGAAGAGTGTTTTTGACCTTGTTGGTTTTTCGACCAATATAAACCCTAAGAAAACTATTCTAACTAAACCCTAATATCGTGTAAGACTTTGTGATAGCATGTTTGGACCTTGTGACATGGAGCGAACTATCAACCAAGCATCAGGTAAGGGAATCGGACCTAAACCCTAATAATTTAATAATAGTAAACCGTTGTTAATAATTATGGTTCTGTGGATTGATGTTTGTGCATTCTCGCATGTCATCCTTTACTTTCAGTTATTATTATTGTTCATGCATACTTGCTATGCTAGGTTGTGAATTTTAGGCATGTGATTGTTTCCGTTGGTGTGTTAAATGGGAAGGACTAGAGGTCTGGGATCATTCCTCACACTAGCACCTTTTGTATCGTTCTGTCTTAGCATGCTTGGTGCGGGTAGAGTATCAGGGGGAGGAAGTAGCACTGTGGTCTCCGGACTGGCCACTAGACTCTAGCTCTATCTCTATGCCATAGGGAGCTACGCTGGGACAGGGTCTGCTGTGATGACATGTAGGATTGGTTAGTTGCGAGCCCAGTTTGCAAGCCCTCACCAATAGGGGCTTATGTGTTGGTATGGGTAGAGTATCAGGGGAGGTGTTGGCGGTGTTTGATCCGGACGCCTTAGCTCCATCTCTATTCCATGATAGGGTGCATGTGGGACGACAGTGGTGTTTGATCCATTGGGCGGCTTCACACACTCGTGTATAGAGGTGCGGTGGCCGCCAATCCTTTCTATAGCACATTGGAAACTTAAACCAGACCACAATGTGAATGTTACTCATGCATATATTTGTTGCATTGTCTGATTGTCTTACTGAGCTAAGTTGTGAGCTCACCCTTGTATATATACATGTTTTTAGATGTTGATGCAGGTTATACAGTGGAGGATTATGTGGACGCTCCAGTGTATGGAGGCGTGGCTGCTCTGGACGTGCAAGCAGGAGAGGACGAGCATGACGTTTATTCTATTGGAAATACAGTGATGTAAAGATATTTATTTAAGTTTTGGGAATTTAAATAATTAAATATTTTATTTAAATTTATCAATAGGTTACTCAGTTCATTTTATTTAAGACTTCCGCTGTATTTATTATATTCTGATTGTGGTTATGTGCAATGGTTTGTATGAGTGGACACGGTCTTATTGAGATCCTGGTGTGAACCGTTGGTTCAATGACGGTTCACTCACACTTCTGGTTCAGCCAGAATTGGGGTGTGACACCACACCGGACGTGCGATCGAACAATGTCTGGAATGACTGTTTGCCAGTCTAAACAGTGAGTCTAATCAGTGGAAATTACCAGAATGAAACCCTAATTGAATCCTAATAAATTTTTAGGACTTGTAATCAAGCAAAACTACTTCCAATATCTTGAAGGGAGTCAAACATCACTCAACAGGTGAGGGACAAGACCCAAACTAATTGGTTAATAACAAAATACCCTACTTGTTGTTGTTCTGTTTGATTGTGTATATAACATGTCATCCAATATCTATTATTTATTGTTCATGTATATTATATTGTTCTTCTTATGATGATGAAGATGATAGGCATGTGTTTGTATATGGTTAGTATGTTGGGTAGAGAGAGGTTAGAGCCTCAAACCATTTACTGCACTGATAGCATTGTATTGTCATCTATTTAGCGTGCTTAGTATGAGATCCAGTATTTGGGGGAGTGTTGACGGTGTTGGCCATAGCGTTACCAATAGACTCTAGCTCTATCTTTGTTTCGTATTGAAGGATGCTAAGATAGGTACATGATACCTTTGATGACATCTGGGATTGGTTAGTGATGAACCCAGTTTGCAAGCCCTCGCTAGTAGAGGCATACGTACTAGTACAAGGTAGGGTATCAGGGGGGTGCCGATGGTTTTGTTGTTTCCTGCCATTGGGCTCTAGTTCTATTTTTATCTTGTAGTGAGTGTTGTGGGGCGATGGCGGTTTTGGTTGGAGCCTGATCTTTGGGTGTGCTTACACCCTCGTATATGGAGGTGTGGTTGTAGCCTATCCTCACCATAGCACGTTGCAAACTATAAACCAGACCAAATGATTGAATGATACATCATGAATATTGCTTGCTGCATTGTTTTGTTTCTCACTAAGCTAAGTTGTGAGCTTACCCTATGAATTCATACTCTTTTTAGTTGATGATGTAGGTACTACAGTTGAAGGCTATGTTAATGCGCCTTCTTGTGGACAGATGGCAGCTATGGATATGCAGTCGGTGAAGAACGAGCATGACTCATCGTGCGAGTGCCATTATTGTGTTTACCTTTACATTTACTTTTGTGAATGGAATATAAGATATGTAATGGATATTATTACGTATGTTTTGGTCAATACTAGAATAACTAGTTTATTTATTATTTATTACATTAGATACTCAGTTCATTATTTAATAAAAACTTTCGCTGATTATTTACTTATTCTGATTTATTGGTTTAATGTATGGTTTGAATTGTTAGCACGGTCTCATGTGATCTTTGCTTGAGCTGTTGATTCATTGACAGTTCAATCACACTTCTGGTTCGACCAGAATTGGGGTGTGACAACTTGGTATCAGAGTTCAAAGGCTCTGTCAATTACACCAGCATACATTAACATGTGTCTATGAACTAAGATAGGTTAAAATTTAAAAACTTTAATACAAACACACAATATAAGCACGTATGTTAGTTGAGACCAAAAGTTTAAACAAGATCATAATGCACAGTATAAAAAGAAAAAAAATATGTATATATAAATGGAGCAATGAGTTTGCACGTGAGAAACAAGATACAATCCACAAGTCGGACAGTTACCCTAAAATAAAAGAGAACAGATAATAGCAAATAATAAACAAAAGAAAAATCCTATTACTGCGCTGGCGAGGGAGGTAGTGCAGGTCGATCATAGTCCTAAGCGTATGCAGTCCGGAGACAATGCACCTGCTCCTGAGTGACCTGGACACTCTAAGTGAGACTCGCCATATGCTGGTCTGTCACCCGCTGAGCCTCAAGCAGAGTCCGCTGATCCTCCCCAATGGCCAAGAGATGGGACAGGATCTGATCGAAGACTGACTGAGAGGGTCCAGCCATAGGTACAGGCTAGGGTGTAGGAGGGGGGATGTCATCTACCTCCATGTGCAAGTCCTTCCCTACACCCTCAGATGCTGCTACCTTGGCTGCTGCTACTGTTGCGGCTGCTACCCCTCCCAATGGCCGCTCACCTGCCTCCAGCTCCTCATCACTGAAGACGACATCATGCATGCCCATCTTGTAGATGTCCTCCCAGTCCAAGTTGGCCATCACCGTCTCCTCATACATCTGCTCTCCCTCCATATCTACTTCAAGGCGATCCAGGAGAGTGGTAATCAATCGACCATAGGGCAGGTTACCCTTCAATCTGGGCATTGTGACATGGTCCGTAGTGCGGATAATGATGTAGGATAGGCACACCTCCTGCCTAGTGGCCACACAGAATGTCAGGTATTAGGCCAACTGTGAGACCTCATTGTAGTGGCCGCTCTGTGGAAGGATGTTGTATTGGATGATCCAGTAGTAGATGAGGGGGAGAGGGTGCAAGTTGACCGCCCTCATCACTCAGTGGCTAGACTACATGATCTGACTCCATACAATACCGTGAAGCTCCTCAAATAGATATTTGCGCTCCTTTGGTGCACAGTAAACGAGCTCACCGGTGTTGGAGATGCCCAACAAATCTGCCAGCTCCTTGGTGTTGAAGGAGATGTCGATCCCCTTCACCCTACTGGTGATGTGAAGCTGTCTACCTTTGTCCAAATCATTGGGGTTGCCCTCTAACTACAGGTTGTAGAAAAACTACCACACCAAAACTGGACGAGTGGATGCCTCGTACTGGGTCACTGGTAGCCAACCCAACACACCGAATGCTGCCTCCCTACCAAACCTGGCCAACTACTGCAGGTTCACAAACCGCCCCACCTCTATGCTCTTACCCTGGAACCAAGGGTACAGAGCTTGTGCCACTGCAAAACGGAGCTGATGCCCATCAAATAGCTGAGTGGAAGGGGGTGACCTCGAGAGCCAAGGGGTGCTACATTCTTGGTAGATGCTCGATGTTTAGACATGATGAACCTGCAAGAATCAAATCAAAATGAATATGAATTAGTCAAAAATTTTGAAATTTCGGTAGCATAATGGCGTAAAATGGAGCAAAAGCCTTGAACTCACCGAATTCATGAATAGAAGGACCTACATCAATTGTAAAACATACAAACACACCAAAATAACATCCAATTGATCAAAGAATTGAAGAAATTGACATAAATTTTGAAATTTTGGGTTTTTCCCAAAACCTAGGGCACAAATTTGAAATTTTTAAATAAACCCACCAATGAAACCCCAAATTGATTAAGGGCTTTCATTCGTTGGGTCCTTGATAGTGATTTTAAGCAACGAAATAAAGTTTCCTACGGTCGAAATTTTTATACTTGTAGAAAAAAAATAGAAATACCTAGAAACCCTAGAAAAATACCCAAAAGAGAAGGTAAGAAGGGAGTATTGACCTCTGGGAAGGGAAAGGAAGGACTTAACAGGAAAACACCTCGAAAATTGTCCAGAGGGACTGTAGAAACTCACCGACACCGAGTTGAGTTGCAGCTAAGAGAGAGAGCAAGAAAGACAAGAGAGAAATGACTCAAAATTACGAGATTTAAAGTGATTTTTGATTGTCCGGTCGGACAAGCGACTGGACACTCTCGAAAAGTGTCTCAGGGTTTATTCGGATTGATGTCTGGCGCGGCTATTTGTCAGACCAGACAGCCGAACGGTCAAAATTTTCTAACTGACTGAATAGGTCCGGAAGGTTGACCGGTGGGACAAAGCATCTCAATCCTATGACCAGTCAAGGGTGACCGGACAATATTATTTTTATATGTGTTATGCTGCTCATTTTCGCTGGGATTTTCATGCGTTGTGTGGAACTAACCCCGTAAATTGTCAATATATTGTACAACTGTCTCATACATGTTGGCCGTATGTTTTTTTTGGCAAAATAAAATAAAAAATGGGGGCCTCCCCCTATGGGGGGAGGGGGGGGGTGCCTTGCCCCCCCCCCCCCCGGGGGGGGGGGGGGAGGGGGAACCGACGGGGGAAGGGGAACAAATAGGAGGGGGAAAGAAGAAAACAGAAAAGAAGAAGGGCCTACACAACAAAAAAAAATACACCCCGGGGGCCCTGGGGGGGGTTTTTTAGTGTTGGGGCGTCCGGGGGGGGGGGGGGGGGGGGGGGGAAGGGGGGGGGGGGGGGGGGGGGGGGGGGGGGGGCCCCCCCCCCCACACACAAAAAAGGGAAACACACGCACCACACAAGGGAAAGGGGGGGGGGGGGAGGGAAGTCCCACCCAATAACAAAGCAAAAAAAAAAAAAAAAAAAACCAAACCCCCCGGCGCGGGGGGGGGGGAAAAGGGGGGATAAAGGGGGGGGTAAGCGTAGGAAAACAAAAAAAAAGGGGGGGGAGGGGGGGGGGGGGGGAGGGGGGGGGGGGGGAAAAAAAAATTATAAAAAATTTTTTAATGACATGATGAAGACATTTTATGTGTGAATTTAGGGCATAAAATATACATCTCTTATTCTATTTATGATGCTTCTCGGGTATTTAATGTTGATTTTATGTTTGTTGGGTATAGGTGAAAGAATGGAGAAATTTGAGCTTAAAAATATCATTTTATGAATTTTTTGGTGATGGCGAATTCAACTTAACTCACCCGTCGGGCTCGGGCATAAGATGAATTTTATGAGGAGAACCACGAATTTTGTGTATAAGATCAACCTTGGACCAAGTCAAAGAATAGCCCAATCTCATGTAAAATATTCCATTCTCTTGAGAAAATATTCCTTAGTTATTTGGAATCAAATTTACAAGATTGGCATGGCATGGAAGAATGGAAAGCTCCAATCGATTATGGAAGTTTTCAAAAAGAGATAATAATGCTAAAGATATGATGAGTTGGTGCAAGATTTTTTCTACTCAAGAATCGTCCATATACAATGAACCTATAAGATTGGAATTCAATTACCAAAATTATCTCCACAAAATCTCTTGTAATTCAATTGTAAAGATTGATTGTGATCTTTACTCTCTTGTATATATATGTGATGCTCAACAATAGAAAATCATCCAAGAATTCTATTATGAGTTTTTTTTCTTAGTTTTGAGAATTTATGAGAGAGTTCAAGATTCTTAGTTTTTTTTCTTTTCAAGTTGTGTTCTTCTTGCTTAAGTTTATTTTTATTTATTTATTTATTTTTTTTTAGTTTTAATTTCAGATTTAGAACTCTGTAGTAGGGTAGATAAATATAGGTTGTACCCCATTACTAATTTAATTTAGAGGAGAAGGCTCCCTTTGTAATCGTTTGCACATCGCCTTGGAGTGACAACAAGACGACGAGCAACGACAGAGATAAGTTAAATCTTCTATCGAGATAAGTTTTTCTTACATTCTTTTACTTTTAATTTCGTTTCTTTCTTGCAATAAATCTGTGTTACTTTATGGTTAGTGGTTTCGTAAATTTTTGTACCGTTATAAATGGTTATTATTGTTTTTATTGCTTGATTAATTTTTATTTAAAGTGATTAGAGTGTTAATTCAATCATATCCCTTTGGTACGCTTTGCCTTATTTGAGTTAGGATAATAACGATTCCTCCCTGAGATCGACCCGTTACTGCACGATACCGTGCACTTGCGGTTACATACATATTTAATTCACATCAAGTTTTTTGGCGCCGTTTCGGGAGGCAAGCCGTTATTTTCCTATTTTAAATAGTTCAAAGTGATTTAAAAAAATTGCAAAAAAAAAAAAAAAAATCATTGAATTCTAAGTGATTTAAAAAAAAAAAAGGAAAAAAAAATGCAAAAAAGTTTACATTGTTTTTTATGCCTTTCTTTGCACCTCCGATCCGTTAGGTTGGAACAGTACAATCGACGGTCCAATCCTGACCATGATATGGTGTTAAGGGATGCTGGCTATCGAATTATCAAGAGGAATAACGACCAATAGCTTCGGCGGTAACGGTGTTGTTTCTCAAGGTAATTGCGGATATGACCGGTCTCTAAGCCATTGATCGTCAGGAGGTTTGCATTGACCCCGATTCGAAAAAATCCAGCTTTTCGCATCGAATTTAGAGGAAAAAGAAAAAAAATTTTTTTTATCATTTGAAACAGTTTTATGCATGAGCATATGGACTCGTGATTCTAGCAATCGTCTAGTAAGAGTCCCATCATTTACAATGGCTGAACCAAAGATGACACTTAAGGATAGATTTTACCCTGCTAGGGCAGCACAACCTTCATGTATTCAATTGCCGGCTGCCACAGGCAACAACTATGAATTGAAAACTCAATTCATTACCATGCTTCCTCATTTTCATGGGTTATCTTCAGAGGATGCATACTTGTTCCTCCGTGAGTCTGTCAAATTGAGGTGCATCACTTTTTCACTCAAGGATGGAGCTAAAAAGCTTTATGGTCTTCCCACAAATTTCATTACATCCTGGGAAAAATTATTGTGTTATTCCTTAAAAAGTTTTTTCCTCTTCACAAGACAAATAAACTTCGAGGGGATATAATGCGGTTCAAACAAGAGTCAAATGAGTCTTTTTCAAGACTCATGGAAAGGTTCCAAGGTCTACTCCAAGAGTGCCCTCACCATGGTATTGAAATATGGCAGCTTTGTCAAATTATTTACGAGGGGATAGATTTTCCTACCAAGCAAATGCTTGAGTCTATGTGTCCTCAAGGATTCACTTCCTATGAGGATGCTAACGATGCTTGGAATTTTTTGGCGGATCTAGCCGAAAAAACAAAAGAGTGGGAGTCTGTGCAGGAGACAGATCGAACCCAAAAAGGTAAAGGTTACTTTGTCGATGGCATAGTAGCTAAGGAGGCACACTTAGATAGCCTTATCAAAAGGATAGAAGCCTTAGTTCCTAAAGACCCTATCCAAAAGCAAGTCCTAATGTGCAACGGGTGCCAAACTCCATGGACACACAGTAGAGGAATGCCCTTCGCGGGGAAATGCTCAGAATGCTAATGTAAGTGCACTTTACAATCCGTATAGTAACACTTACAATCCAGGATGGAGAAATCACCCAAATTTTTCTTAGAACCAAGGGAACCGTGTGGACCCATCCCAATTTCTAAATCAAGGTCCTCCCGGTCACACCAGGCCATATGCTCCCCCTAGACCCAATTTTGTTCCCCAAGGTAATTTTCAGCAACCCCCTGGGTTTTCTAACACGGGTGAGCCGGCCAGACTCAGTGAGTTGGAGAAGAATGTGGCAGCTCTAATGGCAGGGCATACCAGTATGGAGAGGACACTTACCCAATTGGTTACCCTAATGTGTGAAAAGAACAAGAGTATTGCTTGCCCAACCAGAGACCAACCCACGCCATCACCCACAACCAAATAGGTCAAACCCTCAAGTGAATGGCATAGAGAGTCAATCAGGGTCCTCCAAACAATGCAATGCAGTCCATGCATTACGGAGTGGCCAAGAGTACCTACGGGATGAAGCACCAAAGAACAAACCCAAAGTTGCTCCCGTTAATGTTCCCCAATCTGAGGCAACTACTGAGCCTCTTTCTTCAGGTTCGTCGATGTATCCGAAAGACCCAAAGAGACTGTATCGGACAGAGTTTTTACTCCACCAGCCCCATTCCCTAATAGGTTGGTAAACCAAAAGAAGACTGCTTTAGTTGATAAAATTTTAGAGGTCTTCAAACAGGTAGAATTGAATATCCCACTTTTGGATGCAATTGACCAAATTCCTATTTATGCAAAAGTCCTTAAAGACTTATGCACACAAAAGAGGATTAGTCAAATTCCTAAAAAGGTATTCTTGGCTGCACATTTAAGTTCCCTTCTGAACCATCCTGTGGCAGCCAAATACAAGGACCCTGGCTGTCCTACCATCTCTTGCATCATAGGCAACACTTTTATTGATCATGCTCTGCTAGACTTAGGTGCAAGTGTGAATCTTCTACCTTATCATGTTTACCAACAATTAGGATTGGGAAAGTTGAAACCAACGTCCATCTCACTTCAACTAGCTGATCGCTCTATAAAAACTCCTAAAGGAATGGTAGAGGATGTTTTGTTAAAGGTAGGAGAATTTTTTTTCCTGTGGATTTTATTGTTTTAGAAATACATCCTGTCTCCAATAGGGATCAAATCCCTATCATTTTAGGGAGACCGTTTCTGGCTACAAGCAATGCACTGATAAATTGCAGGAACGGTCTTATGAAACTGTCATTTGGTAACCAAACTGTTGATTTAAATGTATTTAGGCTGGGTAAGCAACCGAATGAGGAAGTACATATGCTCCAAGAATTCCCTGACCATGTAGAGACCACTTTTGACATTGACTTTGACTCGGAATTCTTGCAGTGTATGGAAGCGTTGGGAGGAGTAGCGGATACTTTCTCATCAGAGGCATGGAGTATCCACACACCTGTGGAACCTCTAGGACCTCTATCCACTTCCATTCTCAAGCCCTCAATGGTTGAACCACCTAGCTTAGAATTAAAGGAGTTACCATCCACTCCGAAGTATGCTTTCTTAGGACTGACCGGACTCTTCTGTTATTATTGCATCCGATTTGACTTCTAATCAGGAAGAAGAGTTAGTCAAACTCTTACAAAATCACAAGGAAGCCTTAGGTTGGACTGTGGCTGACATCAAAGGTATTAGTCCGTCTATTGTTCAGCATCATATACACCTTATGGAAGATATCAACCCCTCAAGGGAACCTCAGAGACGGGCAAATCCTGTGATGAAGGAAGCCATTAAGAAAGAGATTCTAAAGTGCTTAGCTCATGGGATCATATATCCCATATCTGATAGTGAGTGGGTAAGTCCGGTACATGTGGTACCAAAGAAGTCAGGAGTCATTGTAGTTGCTAATGCTGACAATGAATTGATTCCAACCCGTATCCAAACAGGATGGAGAGTCTGCATAGACTACAGAAAGCTGAATACGGCAACGTGGAAGGATCATTTCCCTTTGCCTTTCATTGACCAAATGTTAGAGAGGTTGGCCGGACATGAATACTATTGCTTCTTAGATGGATACTCCGGTTACAATCAAATCCCCATTGCCTTAGATGACCAACACAAGACCACTTTCACATGCCCCTACGGAACCTATGCTTACCGGCGCATGCCTTTTTGGGCTATGCAATGCCCCTGCCACTTTTCAAAGGTGCATGATGAGCATATTCTCAGATATGGTAAAACAATATTTAGAAGTATTCATGGATTATTTTTTTGTGCATGGGTCTACTTTTTTTGATTGCCTACATAATCTTTCCTTAGTTCTTGTCAGGTGTACGGAGAAAGATTTAGTTTTAAATTGGGAGAAATGCCACTTCATGGTAAAACAGGGCATAGTGTTGGGTCACATCATTTCCAAAGATGGGATCATGGTTGTGAGCCAAAGTAGAATTGATTGAAAAGCTACCCGTTCCCAAATCTGTTAAGGACATTCGCTCCTTTCTAGGGCATGCCGGTTTCTATCGGAGGTTCATTAAAGATTTTAGTCAAATTGCTCGTCCTCTCACCTCTTTGCTTGCTAAAGACCAGCTCTTTGATTTTAATGATGCCTGTCTTGAGAGTTTTAATCAACTCAAAAAGATTTTGGCCACTGCCCCCGTTATTTAGGCACCCATATGGACAGAGCCCTTTGAGCTTATGTGTGATGCTTCTGATTTTGCGTTAGGAGCTGTCCTTGGGCAACGGATCAATAAGTTACCCCATGTAATTTGTTATGCAAGTAGGACTTTAAACGATGCACAGCTTAATTACACCACCACTGAAAAAGAATTCTTAGTTGTTGTATTCGCTTTAGAGAAATTTCGTGCCTACTTGATAGGATCCCATGTCATTGTGTATACGGATCATGCCGCTCTCAAGCATCTCTTGCAGAAAAAGGATGCCAAAGCTCGTCTCATTAGATGGGTTTTGCTTTTACAAGAGTTTGACTTAGAGATTAGGGATAAACCGGGAATAGAAAATCTGGTTCCTGACCACTTATCCCGATCGCCTAATTCTTTGTTTGTCGATTCACCGGTCAACGAGTCTTTCCCGGATGAGCGGTTGTTTGCAGTATCTAGTGAGCCTTGGTTCGCTGATATTGTAAATTACTTGGTAACGGGTGCGACCCCTTCCCATTGGTCCGCCCAGGATAGGTATAGATTCCATTCCCAAGTCAAGTACTATTTTTGGGACGATCCATATCTGTTCAAGACTTGCCCTGATCAAATTATCAGGAGATGTGTACCTGACCATGAACAACAATCTGTGCTGTCTTATTGTCATGATCAAGCGTGTGGTGGCCACTTTGGGCCAAATAAGACTGCCGTGGCCTAGTCTTTTTAAGGATGCATTTAATTACTGTAAGGCATGCCCTTCTTGTCAGTCTTTAGGCCGCATTACCAAGCGGAATATGATGCCACTAAACCCAATTTTGGTGGTTGATTTTTTGATGTTTGGGGCATCGATTTTATGGGTCCGTTCCCAAAGTCTTTTGGGAATGAGTATATCTTGTTAGCTGTGGACTATGTGTCCAAATGGATAGAAGTTGTTGCTACTAAGACCAATGACCACAAGGTAGTAATTAAATTTTTAAAGGAGAATATATTCTCCCGATTTGGTACCCCTCGAGCTATCATTAGCGATAGGGGAAAACACTTCTGTAACAAACCATTTGAGGTCCTTGTTCGAAAATATGGTATTACCCATAAATTGGCAACCCCTTACCACCCTCAGACTAGTGGACAGGTTGAAGTGTCCAATCGACAAATCAAGCAAATTTTGGAAAAAACTGTCAATCCTACTCGTAAGGATTGGTCCATTCGCCTCATAGATGCTTTGTGGGCTTATAGAACTGCTTTCAAGACCATTCTTGGTCAATCCCCTTACCGTTTGGTGTACGAAAAAGCCTGCCATCTACCAGTCGAATTGGAACATCGGGCATTTTGGGCAATTAAGAAATTAAATTTTGATTTGTCAGATGCTAGCACTCATAGAGGACTCCAGCTCTCTGAGTTGGATGAATTGAGAAATGATGCCTACGACAGTGCCCGCATCTATAAAGACAAGACCAAGGCTTATCATGACAGACATATCCTTCGGAAGTCTTTCACCCCTGGCGACAAGGTTTTGCTTTATAATTCTCGTTTGCATATTTTTCCTGGTAAACTTAGATCTCGTTGGGAGGGCCCTTATATTGTTCAAAATGTTTTCTCATCGGGTGCAATTGAGATTTTAAATCCAGGTACAGGTGCAACCAGCAAAGTGAATGGTCAGCGTTTGAAGCCATTTTTGGAGCTTCCACACGACTCCACTGAAGAGGTCATGGATCTCCATGAGCCTTTTTACACGATCCTTGATTCAGGGAGTTTTTTCTTCCCCTTGTCCTTGTCTTTTATTTTTCTGTATACATTGAGGACAATGCATGATTTAAGTATGGGGGAAGGGGTGAAATTTCAAAAAAAAAAATGAATTTTGAGCTTTCATTGTAAATTTTAACTTTTTAACTTTGGTTTTTGGGAAAGTTAGTCACTATTTCTATGGTTTTGACACAAAAGAGGAAGGAGAAAGAGACCTAGGAAACTATCACATACGAAGTAATGAAACCCTATGTGAGGATAGTACTTAGGTTGTATTTTGAGATGGGAATTAAGTTAGAAAATACATCTTACCTCTCCTGAAGGGATGAATATTTTATGGTTATAGTTGGTAATTTCAACCTTTGAATAAAGCTGAGACCTCCTTGTACTAAAAAAAAATCATAATAAGAAAATAATAATATAAGAGTTTTTTTTTTCTTGGAACTATACAGGACATTCCGCCTCAAGAAGCGAGGTGTCTTGATTAAAATTCCTTGGATACAGCTCTTGTTATTAAAAAAAAAAAAAAAAAAGTACTCTTTAACATCAATGTCTTTAAAGATATATGTCAAAAGCGAAGCTACATAGTAACATGGGAATGCATAACCACCTGCACTTCTCAAGCCAATTGTAGTGGAGTAGCTTAAAGAGGAAGAAAGAAAGAAAGAAAAAAAAAAAAAAATACAAGTGTTGAAAGCTATTCTTGGGTCTTGGTTACCAGTATGTTACAAAGGGTTTACCCTAAGGAGAGATATGTTTGGAAGATATAACAAGGTTTCCTAATTGAGATGCAACCTTAGTGTTTGAATCATATGAGGTAGCAATGTTCAAGTGTGGGGGTTTCTATGTTTTCTTGATCCCAAATTGAGTGTCTTGACTAATAAGATATGTGTGTGCTCTCTTTTCTTAATACCAAAATTAAAGTTTGAAATTTTCTATATGAATTTTGTGTGTTTATTCTCTGAAAATACTCACGAGACACAACTCGTCCACTAGGGGTAACCTAGGGGTTTAAAGGCTTGTTGCACGTGCTAAGTGCAATCGTGATTCCTACGAAAGTGAGTTAGGATTTTATTTTATTTTTATATTTTTCTTTGCTCGAGACTAGCAAAGCTCAAGTGTGGGGGATTCCGATGAACACATTTTATGTGTGAATTTAGGGCATAAAATATACATCTCTTATTCTATTTATGATGCTTCTCGGGTATTTAATGTTGATTTTATGTTTGTTGGGTATAGGTGAAAGAATGGAGAAATTTGAGCTTAAAAATATCATTTTATGAATTTTTGGTGATCCTGTCCAGTTAACTCACCCAGTCAACTCGGCAGCCGGGCATAAGACGAATTTTATGAGGAGAACCACGAATTTTGTGTATAAGATCAGCCTTGGACCAAGTCAAAGAGTAGCCCAATCTCATGTGAAAGATTCCATTCTCTTGAGAAAATATTCCTTAGTTATTTGGAATCAAATTTACAAGATTGGCATGGCATGGAAGAATGGAAAGCTCCAATCGATTATGGAAGTTTTCAAAAAGAGATAATAATGCTAAAGATATGATGAGTTGGTGCAAGATTTTTTCTACTCAAGAATCGTCCATATACAATGAACCTATAAGATTGGAATTCGGTTACCAAAATTATCTCCACAAAATCTCTTGTAATTCAATTGTAAAGATTGATTGTGATCTTTACTCTCTTGTATATATATGTGATGCTCAGCAATAGAAAATCATCCAAGAATTCTATTATGAGTTTTTTTTCTTAGTTTTGAGAATTTATGAGAGAGTTCAAGATTCTTAGTTTTTTTCTTTTCAAGTTGTGTTCTTCTTGCTTAAGTTTATTTTTATTTATTTATTTATTTTCTTTTAGTTTTAATTTTAGATTTAGAACTCTGTAGTAGGGTAGATAAATATAGGTTGTACCCCATTACTAATTTAATTTAGAGGAGAAGGCTCCCTTTTGTAATCATTTGCACATCGCCTTGGAGTGACAACAAGACGAGCAACGACAAGATAAGTTAAATCTTCTATCGAGATAAGTTTTTCTTCCATTCTTTTACTTTTAATTTCGTTTCTTTCTTGCAATAAATCTGTGTTACTTTATGGTTAGTGGTTTCGTAAATTTTCATACCGTTATAAATGGTTATTATTGTTTTTATTGCTTGATTAATTTTTATTTAAAGTGATTAGAGTGTTAATTCAATCATATCCCTTTAGTACGCTTTGCCTTATTTGAGTTAGGATAAGAACGATTCCTCCCTGAGATCGACCCGTTACTGCACGATACCGTGCACTTGCGGTTACATACATATTTAATTCACATCAATGAAGCCCCAAACATTCTCAGGCAACGGATTGAACCCCCTTTTTCCAACCACAAAAAAAAAAAAATAAAAGAAGGACCCCTCCTTAATTTTTTTAAAAAAAAGAGGATATATTTACCCCCCCCCCCCCTTGGAGGGGGGGGGGGGAGGCGGCGGCCCCCCCCCCCCCCCCCCCCACCCACGACCGCCCAAGGGTAAGTGAATTTAAAATTTTTATAAAAAATTAATTTATAAATAATTTATAATTAAATATTAAAAATTGGAGGGAAATTTAAAATTAAAAATATAAAAAATGAGGAAGGAAAAAGATAAATAAATAAAAAAATTAATAATAATTTTTTTCCTTTTTTATAAAAAAAAAAAAAAAAAAAAAAAAAAAAAAAACCTATGAATTTTGTAGGGGTAATTTGGGGATTTTTTGTGGATTGTGAGAGGGGAAGGGGAAATGAAAAAATATATTAAAAATTAATATGTATTTAAATGATAGTTTTTTGGATTTTTTTGTATGTTATTTATTAAAAAGGAGATGGGTTATAGAGGAAAAAAATTAAATATTTTTTAAAAAAAAAAAAAATCCTCAAAAAAATCGAAGCAAAAAAACAAAAAAAAAAAAATTAATGGACGGGATTTGGAAGCAAACCTAGTTCAACTTGAGATGGCAGACTTCGACATTATCTTGGGGATGGACTGGTTAGCTCAACACTTGGCAAAGCTGTTATGTGTCGAGAAGAAGTTGTTGTTCAAGGGCAAAGACAACACAAAATTTGGTTTTACTGGAAGCAAACTGCCTAGGAAGTGCAAGCTCATTGTTTTTGCTCTTAAGGCAAAGAGTTGTCTTGAGAAGAGAACAATTGACTACCTTGTATCTGTGGTGGATGTTACCACAAAAGCGCCATGGATAAAAGATATCGAAGTACTGGGAGAGTTTCCTAATGTGTTACTAGAAGACCTACCCAAGTTTCTACCAGACCGAGCGACCGAGTTCATCATAGACCTCCTACCAGGGTTGGCACCAGTGTCCAAGTCACCTTATCGAATGGCTCCTATAAAACTGAAGGAACTAAAGGCCCAATTACAGGAGTTGTTGGACAAGGATTTTATAAGGCCGAGTATTTTGCCGTGGGGAGCAGTAGTGCTGTTTGTGAAGAAGAAAGACAGTAGTGTTCGACTGTGCATAAACTACCAAGAGTTGAATAAGCTCACCATAAAAAACCGATATCCATTGCCTTGGATCGACGACCTATTTGATCAGTTGCAAGGTGCAAAAATGTTCTCTAAGATTGACCTTCGATCAGGTTATCATCAGTTGAAGATCCAGGACGGTGACATCCCTAAGACAGTATTCAGAACCACGTACATATACTATGAGTTCCTAGTTACGTCATTTGGAATGATTAATGCCCCACATCATTTATATAGTTTATGAATCGAGTGTTTCATGACATGTCAGACACTTCAGTCATAGTCTTCATAGACGATATTTTGGTTTACTCCAAGGACAACAAGACTCATGCAACGCATCTTAGAGCAACCTTACAACGGCTGAAAAGGGAAAAGCTCTATGCCAAGTTCAAGAAGTGTGAGTTCTAATTGAACAAAGTAACCTTCTTAGGCCACATGGTATCGTCAAAAGGAATAAAAGTGGATCCCAGTAAGATCGAAGCAATTATAGGGTGGGAAGCACCTAAGAACGTTGCAGAGATAAGAAGTTTCTTGGGATTAGCTGGCTACTACAGACGGTTTGTAAAGGACTACTCAAGGATTGTAGTACCTCTTACCAAGCTAACCAAAAAAAGGGGAGAAGTTCGTTTGGACCCACAAGTGCGAAGAGTGTTTCTAGACTCTAAAGTCAAAGTTAATATCAGCTCCTATCTTGACCATTCTAGTACCAGGGCAACCATTCACCCTAAACATAGATGTCTCTGGATTGGATTTGGGATGTGTTCTAATGCAAGATGAACAAGTGATTGCTTATGCCTCAAGGCAACTAAAGGAGCATGAGAAGAATTACCCTACACATGACTTGGAGTTAGCGGCGGTGATTCATACAATCAAGACTTGGAGACACTACTTGTACAGTGAGAAATTTCAAATTAAGTCAAACCACAAGAGCCTCACCTATCTCTTTACTAAAAAAGAGTTGAACATGAGACAGATAAGGTGGTTAGAATTGCTGAAGGATTATGATTGTGATATTTAGTATTACCCAGGTAAGGCCAACGTAGTAGCGGATGCGTTGAGTAGGAAAGGAATACTAAAGCCAGAAGGAGGACCTAGTACGAATGCCACTTTGTGTTATGCGATATCGGCTTCTGAAAGGAATGAAGTGCCACACGTATTGGAATCCCTAGATGACCAGATTGAGCAAGGAATGATACATATGTTTTCACTTATGTTCGCCACATTAAAGATTCTACCAGATCTGATAGACGAAGTAAAAGCAGCAATTCCATAAGATCCGTATCTAAGGATAGTGTAAGAGGACTTAGAGAAAGGTAAACCCAACCCTGACTTTACCTTAGATGTAGAGAAGATACTTAGACACAGAAGCAAGTTATGTATACCTGAAAGTTAAGATTCGGACCTCAAAGACAGAATAATGAGAGAGCCCATTTTACTCCTTATCGGTACATCCTGAAAGTACCAAGATGTATCACGATCTGAAGAGACTGTACTAGTGGAGGGGAATGAAAGCAGACGTGGCTAAACACGTGTTTTAGTGTTTAAATTGTCAGCAAGTAAAGGTCAAAAGACAGAGACCAACATGTTTACTACAACCATTGCCAGAACTAGCATTGAAATGGGACTGCATTACTATGGACTTCGTCACATGACTACCATTGACTCCCAAAGCAGTTGACAGTTTGGGTGCTAGTTTCATTGCGATCAGACATCAGTATACGTTGGAGAGATTGGTCAAACTGCATGTGGACAATATTGTTAGACTCCATGGTATACCTGAGAGCATAGTGTTAGATCGAGATCCTCGCTTCACTTCTAAGTTTTGGAAAGGACTACAGACAACTATGGGAACGAAGTTGAGGTTTAGCACAACCTTTCATCCTTAGATAGATGGTCACTTAGAGAGGACTATTTAGATCTTAGAGGATATGCTCTGAACCAATGCCATTGATTTCAAGGGAGCTTGGGATGAGAAGTTACCACTACTTGAGGTTGCTTACAATAACAGTTACCAAGCTATCATACAAATGTCACTCTATGAGGCATTGTACAATAGGAAATGTTAAACCACTCTATTTTGGAACGAGATTAGTGAATGAAGGATTGTGGGGTCAGAATTCGTTGAGGAAACCTGTCAAGTAGTAAACAAGATAAAGGAAAGGGTGAAGATTGCTCAAGTTCGACAGAAGAATTATGCAAATAATAGACACCGAGACCTTGAATTTGTTATTGGTGACAAGGTGTTTTTAAAGATATCACCAATGCACGACATGAAACGGTTTGGTAAAAAAAGAAAGTTATGCCCTAGATATGTGGAAGCATATGAGATTCTAGCTAGATGTGGGAAAGTGACGTATCAGCTTGCACTACCCACATCTATGTCTAGTGTACATGATGTATTCCACGTTTCTATATTAAAGAAGTACATCAGAGATCTAACCCACATATTGATTGTAGATCCTCTAGACCTAACAGAGGAACTGACGTTTAAAGTTGTACCAGCCGAGATCACAAGTCGAAAGGTACAGAAACTTTGAAACCAAGATATTTTTTATGTAAAGGTAACATGGAGAAGTCAGGATATAGAAGAGGTGACATGGGAAAAATAAGCTGCAATGCGAAAACAATACCCTCATCTATTCGACTAGGAAGGTACGTATAAATTTCGAGGATAAAATTTTTTTAGGGCGAGTTGTAAGACCCGCACTTTACTAACCCGAACTAACATGGGTTAACGTGTCGTGACAGGTCTTTCCATCATAACGGGCCAAAAGAGACAGTCGGATGACAGACCCACACATGAAAGGTACGGAACTAGCAACCTTAAACTTGTATGGTCTGACTGGTTGAGGTTTTCTGGTCCCACGTATTGTGCAATCGGACATGTGACCGGTCAAACATAAAACAGATTCCAAGTTAAGGAAAGTTTCCTAGTTTGTTGAGACTACTCTCCTAATTGGTAGAGAAATCTAATAGAAGCTTACCCCTCTACATAAGTGACGTTTCTCTACTTTCTCTTACTCTTTTGTTCAACTATAAACCCTAGAACTGAGAGAAAAAGCTATGGAGAAGAAGAAGGTTGTGAAGGAGAAGAAGGAAGGAGAAGGCTTGCACTCACTGTTGATTTCTAGCAAACATCGTCAAGTAACCAATGGAAAGTCCTCTCATCATTGTAGGTAGGATAGGATGTGCGTGAGGTTATGCTCACAGCTATCAGAGATTGTAGTTTAATTTCACTACTGTATGAAACGTATGACGAATGATCCACAAGGATCTAGTGACAAGGGTGTGTAGAACTAGGGTTATAGTGGAAACCCTAACGTGTTCTTGACCATAGAACTACATATGAGAAACCCTAGAATAAGTTGGAAAATCAACTCTAAAGAAAGGACGAACATGAGAAATAACCTGTTGGTTGTCTGGTCTTAGTTTCGAACACTCTCGGGAAGTGCCTCAGGGTTGTCCGAATAGATGTCTGGTCGGATAATATGCTACACCGGACATGCGACCGGACAATGTCTAGAATAACTGTTTGCCAGTCCGGACAATGAGTCTGATCAGTAAAAATTACCAGAATAAAATCCTAATTGAATCCTAATAATTTTCTAAGATTTGTAATCAAGCAAAGCAACTTCCAAGGTCTTGAAGAAAGTCAAACATCACTCAATAAGTAAGGAACAAGACCCAAACTAATTGGTTAACAATAAAATACTATGCTTGTTGTTGTTCTACTTGATTGTGCATATAACATGTCATCCAATATCTATTATTTATTGTTCGTGCATATTATATTGTTCATGTTATGATGATAAAGAGGATACGCATGTGTTTGTGCATTGTTAGTGTATTGGGTGGAGAGAGGTTGGAGCCTCAAACCATTCACTACACTGACAGCATTGTATCATCATCTATCTTATCATACTTAGTATGGAATCAAGTATCAGAGGGAGTGTTGGCAGTGTTAGCCATAGCCTTACCAATATACTCTAGCTCATCTCAGTTCCGTATTGAAGGATGCTGGGATAGGTACAAGATACCTTTGATGACATCGAGGATTAGATAGTGACAAACCCAATTTGCAAGCCTACGCCAGTAGGGGCATATGTACTGGTATGGGATAGGATATCAGGGGGTACTGATTGTAAGACCCGCACTCCACTAATCGAGTTTAACCGTGTCGTGTCAGGTCTTCCCATCGTTACCTGCTCGGGTGAACTAACCGGACCAATCGTATAAAGGAACCAAAAGGCTAGGTAAGTGGAACAATCTAAAAATAGTGAATTTTAGTTTTATGGTCGACTAACAGATGTTGTGTGGCCGAACACTCAGTCAAAAAATGAGGACAATCAATTTTAAATTGAGTGGTCGCACAATCAGCTTTATGTGATTGACTGATTCTGCAACCACATAGTCGATCACACAAACTCGGAACCGACTCCGAGATTTGGAAACTTTCCAAATTTAGGGAATCTCTTTCCTAGTTGAGAGAGGACTCTATATGGAGGTTTTTCCTCTATAAAACGGATGTCCCTTAGTCTCTATCACTCTTTTGGGATCAATTCTAAACCATAAGTGTAAGAGAGAAAGAGAGAGAGAAGGAGAGAGAGAAAGAGAAAGAGAAGAAGAAGGAGAATGAGGCTTGGAGAAGAGGAATTGCAAAAGTATTACCAATCAGTTCCCTACTTCTACAGCAAGGAACCTAAGGTAAGAGACTCACCTCTGTAGATAATGGGAATAGTTGTATTAGACTCACCCTCATCAAGTTGATGAATGGAACTTATCCTTGGGGCTAAGATCATGAGATCTTCTAATTTTATTCATAGGAAATATGGAATTAGGTTAAAGAATACTTGTAGATTGAAATCATCAAGGTATGAAGGCCATAGAACGACCCTAGGAGGTGTTCCCGTAATGAACCAGAGGTTGGATTGAGAAAGACCCATGAACACAATCAGTAAATTGTGTAGTCACATCAGTGGTCGACTACAGAGTGATCAGTGAGTCGACCACAGACCCTTGGGAAGTTTACATAGGGTTGTGTCGTCGCATCAGTGGATGCATGATGTGCGACCAAATAGTCGACCACATAATGTATGGTTGACATGTACCTGCGACCATTGCATCGACCACTCAGCCGCAAAAAGCCTATTTTGGGGCCAAACAAGATTTTAGACTATTGTAACCTAATACCATCGAACCCTAATCTAAATTCATCAATTGTCTAGGTTGTTAACTAGTACAAGTTAATTTCCAAAGCTTGGAAGGGGTTGATACTACGATCCAAAGCTGAGGAAACAAGACCTAAACTAACTGGATAATAACAAGCCATTCTTTCTTTTATTTGTCCAAGACTATGATTGATGTCATGCTTGTATGATTGTAATGTGCATCTCACATGTCATGCAATATTACTACTATTCTTGTTCATGTATATTTAATTTATTGTTTTACTCTATTGTTGATGATGATAAGAATAGCTATATATTTGTGAGCATGGTTGGTGTGATGTATGGGGAGGGGTGTGTGATCCCTAAACCATGCATTACGTTGATATCATCATATCGTTGTTACCTTAGCGGAACTAGTACGTCGTAGGGCATCAGGGGGGTGTTCGCGGACCGTATGGTCTTTGACTCTGCCGAGGAACCCTAGCTCTATCTCTATGGATGTATTGACGGATGCTGGGGTAAGGCCTTAGATACATATGGATGATATTTAGGATTGGTTAGTACCGAGCTCAATTTGCAAGCCCTCGCCAATAAGGGCATATGTATTGGTATGGATAGGGCATCAGGGGAAGTATTGGTAGTGTGTAATCTGAATACTTTAGCTTTATCTATATCCCATGGTGGATGCATGTGGGATGACAATGGTGTTTGATTCATTGGGTGATTTCACACACTCATGTATAGAGGTGCGGTGGCCGCCAATCCTTTCTATAACATAGTTGCAAGCTTAAATTAGACCAAAGATATTAATTGCATGTATGCATATGTTTGCGTATTATTTTATTTATTCACTGAGCCGTGATGTGTGCGCACCCCTCAACGTCGAATATTTTTAGTTGATGATGCAGGTCCTACTATAGAAAACTATATGGAGGCACCGTCGTATGAACACGTAGCGACGATGGATACACAGACTGTGGAAAATAAGCATGACCCTTCTTGTGAGTGTTTTGAATGTTTTTATTCTTAGTTTATTCTTATTTTAATTATGAGAAACTTGTAATAGATTATTTAATTATGTTTTGAGTTTATTTAGAGATAATTAGATTATTTACTTATTTATCATGTTAGACACTCAATTCAGTATTTATAAAGACTTTCGCTATTTATTTTATTATCTCTGATTATGCTGTAGAATGTGTATTTGGTTTGGATGGTTGGCACAATCATTACGAGATCATGGCTTGAACCGTTGGTTCTTATGACGGTTCATCACACTTCTAGTTCGTCCAGAATTGGGGTGTGACACTGATGGTTTGGTTGTATCTTGCCAATGGGCTCTAGCTCTATCTTTATTTTGTAGTGAGTGTTGTGGGGCGATAGTGGTTTTGGTTGGAGCCTGACTGTTGGGTGTACTCACACTCTTGTGTATGGAAGTGTGGTTGTAGCCTATCCTTACCATAGCACATTGCAAACTATATACCCGACCAAATGATTGAATGCTACATCATGCATATTGCCTGCTTCATTGTTTTATTTTTTACTGAGCTAAGTTGTGAGCTCACCCTACGAATTCATACTCTTTTCAGTTGATGATGCAGGTACTACGGTTGAAGACTATGTTAATGTGCTCTCTTTTGGACAGATGACAACTATGAACATGCAGTCGGTGGAGAATGAGCATGACTCATCATGCGAGTGCCATTACTGGGTTTACCTTTAGGTTTACTTTTGTGATTTGGAATATAAGATAAGTAATGGATATTATTACCTATGTTTTGGTCAATACTAGAATAACTAGTTTATTTATTATTTATCACTTTAAATACTCAGTTCATTATTTAATAAAGACTTCCACTGATTATTTACTTATTCTGATTTATTGGTTTGAATTGTTGGCACGGTCTTATGTGATCCTGACTTGAGTCATTGGTTTATTGACGGTTCAATCACACTTCTAGTTTGATCAGAATTAGGGTATGACAACCACCCTTTATTGAACATGCTAATACATAACCCCTATTGGCTAGGGGTACAATTATACGGGTAAATATATGTGCAACTAGCCAATTCCACCTAATTACCATATTACTGAACCATAACCCTTCCAAGCTTCTAACCTCATCCGGTCCCCACATAGGACATCATGATTTGGTTAAGTTACTTTTGGTCAATACAAAACAGTGTCAGTAAGAGGTGGTGCAAGCGACCCATTCCACCCACTTTCTCCCTTACCAACGTAACCAGTCATCATGAATCACCAAAACCAGCAATACCTTTCATGGAGAGGTCGTGAAGCGTCCCATTCCACCCGCTTCCTAACTACTACGAGCATCACTGACCGCATACAATTATTAATGTAAATGTATGATAAACAATACAGTACATTGGATGGCATGTTATCACACACAACTTACCATATCACACCACAATCATCACATCATCAGGAAAATATAGATTGGACATATACAAACAAAAGATTTAATCCCCTTACCTGAGAGATAAGTGGAAATAACTACTGTAGTATCGTTCGAGTCGCTCATCCTAGGTGTCTTCGTATCTCTATCAAAATAATGTTATTCAGTGTTATCCAATAAGTAATTAGATAAGAGTTTGTCCTAGCATTGCATTAGATTAAGATTATTGTTTCCATGTCAATAGTGACAATCACTAAGTCCATAGGTTAGGTCCATGGTGAGATAGACTTGCTATCCACGTGAGGTAGGTGACTTGTGAGGATGGACATTCAATTGGTAGTCCGTTCTCACCCTTGTTTAGTTCATAGCACTAAGAAATACTTTGTTTAACATGGTTACAGGGTTCTTTGGCTTCAAAACAGAGTATAAAGTATCATTCTAATCTAGGTTTTCTACACTGGTCAGAATCTGAACAATCTGTTCAGATTCTGTCTATTGTTCATGTAAAATCTAGAACAAATCCATTAAGCATGAGAATCAAGCACTACTTGCATAGAATGAAACTAAATTAATAGATATATATTTCATCTTAAGGAATAGAGTCCAAAATTTTGTTTTAAAACACTGATATTCATTGAGCTATAGGGTGTTATTTTTAGGGCCAGACTCTGTTCAAAAGCTTCCCAACTTAACTAAAAATGCATAGAAAATCAATTTTATGTGCAAATCCATTCAAACTTGCATAGAATGCTAGGGAATATACAAGGATACGTTTATCTCATGAAAGCAAAGCTAAATAGACGGCTTAAAATCTACTTCTAGGTCAATTCTTAGGGTGCTTTGTTTCTATCACAGTTCTTGTACATAGAGACTTCCCCAAATTTTTACATGGTCTTCTTAGATCCAAATGGATCAGGGATTTTTGGAGTAGCTTCCTGACTCATGGAGGAGTTTCTCATAATTTTCTGAAGGTCATATGACCTCTTTTGATAGCTCTAAACTTAAACTCTAATTTGGGTTCACAAATCTGTCTTTCTAGATCTAGTGCTTCATTCATGGATTTATTTGCATGAGCAACTCTCCATGGACGGAGCCCAAATTTGGACCAGACACCCATTATTATGCATACAATGAATTAAAAATATCACATATGGCAAAATCATAGCAAAACTTACACAGGTGATCTATTACATATCTAACCTATCATGGAGATCTAGACATTCATATTCTTATCTATCATCATGGGAGATTAAAAAATAAAAGAGTTTTAGGTTGAGGGGCATACCTTGATTGAGCTGCTAGAATGGAAGACCACCTTGGATGAAGGCCTTGATCTACGGAGGAGAAGAGGTATGCACCTTTCTTCCTCTTCTTCTTTCTTTTTCTTCCTATCTTCCTCCTTCCACTCTCTCTTTCTCTGTCTCCCCCCCCCCCCCTCTCTCTTCATGGTTTTAGGGGGATGTGCTCTCCAAAATAGTGGGGATTTGTGAAGATGCCAAAAGGTCCCTCTCGGTTACTCCCATCTCCTTTTATAGAGGTTAGATTTGTTTCTTTGTTTGATTTTTCCAAGTTTCCAAAATTCAATTAGAAAAATTGTGTGTATATGGAATCTAATGACATGACACATTAGATTTCATAGGATCCTTGATTTATATTGTGTGCCAATTCAAATTTTCTTTTCTCTCTTATTTATTTCCTATTTTCTTTCTTTTCTTCTTTTTTTTTTATTTTTTTCAAAACAAAATCTCAATGTGATACACTAAAGAGGCCACAACAAGGGGCATCCTTCCTCTTCATGTGAATGAGAGAAGGGGTCCCACTTGGCCCTTTTTTATTTTTGTTTATTTGCTTTTTATTTTATATTTTGTCTTTTCCTTATTTTGCCTTTTTCTTTCTTATTTACAAAACAACATGCATGGGGAAAGGACCGAATTTGTTCCTCCCATTTGGATTGGTTTCTTCTAACCTAGGGTTAGGGTTGGTGTAGCCCAATTCTCTCTCACGTCTCTCTCTTTCCATTCCCTTTCTCTCCCCTCTCTTACATCATTTATGGGTCATCAAAGGGGAAAAGTTTGTGTAAGGTTTTTAATGCCATGTAGCCACTCCAAGTGACACCTAGAGAGTCCTTAAGTGACTGGATGGGTGCTGGTTAGGTGATAACTATGTGTTGACTGGGTTCTACCTAAGTTTGACTATAGGTTTGACTATGTGTTAACTAGGTTAACTAGGTATGGACTGGGTTGACTAGGTTTGACCAAGTATAACCAAGATGATCCTAAAGTAGCAACTAATGGTTTTAAGCCTAAGAATGACACAGGGTGATCTAACTAAGGTAGATAAAGGCTCCAAAGATAGGGAGTAACACAAGGTGATCCTAAAATAGTAGGTTTTGGTCTCGGGACAAGGTTTAACACTGGATGGTCTATAAATGGCAGGTTTTGGTCTTAGGATAGGGTTTAACACTAGATGGTCTATATATGGCAAGTATGGCTCCTACGGGGAAACTGAGTATAGGTGAGCCAAGTATGGCAGGTATGGTTCTTAAGGGGAAACTGGGTATCGGGGATCCAAATATGGTCGGTATGGTTCCTAGGAGGAAACTGGGTATAGATAAGCTAAATATGGTAGGTATGGTCTCAGGGTCACAGGGGGGGTCTGGACATGCCAAATATAACAGATAATGGGGTGGCAAAAATGGGCTGCTTACATATGCCTCTACTGGACAAAGTAAAAAGAAATTTTTAGTTTGGTCTGGTAAGCTCCTATTAATGGCAGGGCATGTTGAATTAGTGAAAACGGTCCTATGTAGCAGTTTTGTGCATTCTTTCTCAACTTTTTGTGTCCTTCAGGAGTACTTAAACAAGCAAAGCAATGGATGAGAAATTTCATCTAGAGTGGGGATCCGAACTAAAAGTTCTCTGTGGTCAACTAGAAAACAGAAAGAAGAAGGGGGGGGGGGGGTTTAGGCATTCGAAAGTTGCATGAGATGAATCAAACTTTTCTCTCCAAAATGACGTAGAGTATTATGACATCCGATTCAATGTTTGCTAAATTCATGAGATCGAGATACATGCTTGGCAATGGCATGTTCAGGAGAATTTCAGATTTCTCGCCAGTATGGAGGAGTATCAAATCCATCTAGGATTGGACTGCTAAACATGTTAGATAGCTCGTTGGGGATGGCAAATCAATAAACTTGTGGTCTGATTGTTGGGTTGGAAATTCATGAATAACTAAAAGAACGGGACTAAATACTACTATTTTAGAAGGTATGTCTGCTAAGGTATGCGATTTAATCAAAGATGAAAAGTAGAATTTTTTGAGGATTAATTTTCCAAGGATTGATTCTCCCATTATAAGGAAAATATTCACTATGGCCTCTGAAATCCCTTTAACAAAAAATGTTAGTAACAGAGCAGTCTGGTCACTATCGAATGTTGGAGCTTTCTCGGTTACTTTAGCATGGAATGGAATTAAAATTTTTGGAGTGAAGCCTATATTGGCATTTGATGTTTGGAACAAAATCATTCCGCTATGGACATCTATTTTTGGATGGCGCTAGTGCCATTAAAGACTACCGCCATCAAAGACTACCAACAGATGATGAAATTCATCGTAAGAAGATCCCAATGTTGGGAATAGTCCCACATTGCTTAAAGACTAGAACCTTGGATGCCTTATATATGTGAGAGTCTCTCCACTTACAAGTTCAAACTTTTAAGATGAAAACTTAACATGGTATCAGAGCTCTAGGTTCAATCTGTACTATCACCCAAAAAGAGGGACCACATGCCACGTGTACTGCCACCCAAAAAAGGGGCAACACATGAGGGGGAATGTTGGAAACAATCCCACATTGCTTAGAGACTAGAACCTTGGATGCCTTATATATGTGAGAGTCCCTCCACTTACAAGTTTAAACTTTAAGATGGAAACTTAACACCAATCACATCCAGGTTCTACTTATGCCACGAGCATGAAGAAAGCTTCACACACCTTTTCATGGAGTGTGCTTTTACCAACAAGATATGGATTTCTATATTAAAAACTTACAATCTTAGATGGGTTGATTTCTTTTTTGCTGAACAGCTGCTAACATGGTGGAAGAGAAAGAAATGAATTGTATTTGTTAAGGAGCTGTAGATGCCTTTGTCCTTTACAATCCTTCATAATGTTTGGAAGACTCAAAATTATTGCTGCTTTGATAGTATGCAACCTAACCTTAAAGCGGTTCTGTTAAGGATTGGTAAGGAGTTACAATGCATTTCTATGATTTATCCTTGCACAATAAAAAGTGTGGCTGACTTGCAGATCTATAAGCAATATCATCTATGATCTAAAGCGTTCAAAGCACAGGTCATTCGGCTTGTTACATGGAGAAAACCACCAGTAGGTTGGGGGAAGTTTAATGTCAATGGATGCTCATTAGGAAACCCAGGAAAAGCTGATGCTAGAGGAATCTTCAAAGATGAAAGTGGTAGAGTTATTTTTGCATTCTCAATCTTTTTGGATGATAAAACCAATTACCAAGCAGAATTCCGAGCATTTTTTATAGGACTGTAGGGGGCTGTAAGAATGGTTATAGGAAAATTATGGGTGGAGTATGATTTTAAATTGGTTGAGGGATGCCTTTAGAACTCCAACCCTCCTTGGTTTTTGTTACCACAAGGGAACAAGCTGAGAGCTGGCCTAGCCAATACACAGATTCGGTTCAAACATTGCTTCAGAGAAATGAATGTAGTAGCTGATTGCTTGGCGAAAAGGGCTGCAACAGAGATGGGACAGCCTCTTGGACATCCTACCCTAATTTTGTAGCTAGAGAGGTAGTCTGGGATGCATCTGAGCGCCAGAGGATTTGTTTCACTTTATAAATTGATGGTAAGGTTCTATTGATAGTAATGCTAAAGGTGGAGCTTTTACTACCATTGATGCTTTTTATTTTATTTTTTTCTCTTTCTCTTAATATATTCATGACCTTTAGCGAGAGAAAAAAAACTCATATTTTAATTTTTGCAAGAGCCAAAATTCAACCACTTAGGAGTGATGGATACACCATCTCCTCTTTAATTAGAGTTCACATACTTCAAGATGAAGACATTGTCAAAATATAAAAAGAACATTAGGTTTAATTTAATCATACAAAGTTAAAGAGATGGGGACCAAAAATAAAATATGGTATAGAAGATATCAACTTCCTTGGTTAACAAAGAAGAAATCAAAAGATTATAAGATAAATGTTGTTTCGGCCCAGATCCGTCCTGTGGGTCCTCCAAACTGAGTAGACCTGCAAGACACGGAAAGACAAAGGGGGGAGGCGGGCTGGATGCCCCGGGTCCACTCCGATGCCAAAGTTAGGGCTCTGTGAACAGTCAGTGGGCTCGGTGTCGAGCCCACAAAGATATTATAGAAAAGTGTGGGGTGAGGTGAGATTTTCTGTCCCAAGTGTCAGAGCGTGAATCTCTAGGAGTAAATGAGCAGTAAATGTTGTCTGTAAAAAACCTCGAGATTCGCCCTATTTATAGTGAATAGTGCGAAATCTCAAAATGCCGATTTTACCCTTTGTACTTATACCTGAGGGGTCTTCTTATGTCGAATGGGTGATCTCCACGTGGCTCTGAGATTGAGTCCTACGTGTCAGGGCTTTACTGCCAGCATGGCGTAGTACCCTAACACTTCCTCGTTGCCCTGCTGAATCTGTAAGGTTTGGCTGAGCAAAAAATAGAGTGATGGGTTCTCCCCCCTAACAACTTGCCTCATTGCTCTGCTGAATGCGGAAGATTCGACCTCTTTAGACTTTCTTTTTTGTTGGGGTGGATGGTTCGGGCATACTTCTGCTATTAATTGCCTCGGGGCTGTCTATGGTGAGAAGACTGGTGCTGAAAAAAAGAATACCGCGCCGAGGTGACCACCGCGGCCCATCTTTCTCGGTCATAGGGGTGGGAGAGAGGTCGAACTTGAACAAGACCGATGTGGGCACCACGGCTTGATCACGTCGGCCGTTGCTGAAGAAGGAGGTCTGAGGCCGATGTGGGCACTGCGGCTCGATCACATCGGCCTTTGTTGTAGGAGGAGGTCTGAGGCTGATATGGGCACTGCGGCCCGATCACGTCGGTCATTGCTGAGGGCGGAGTTCCAAGGCCGTCACGCGCTGATCAAGTGATCCGTGCCAATATGACCGATGTGGGCACCGCGGTCAATACACATCGGTCTCATCTGACGATGATCGTCCGAGGTCGTCACGCGCTGATCACGTGATCTGTGCCAATATGACCGATGTGGGCACGGCGGCCAATACACATCGGTCTTATCTGACGATGATCGTCTGAGGTCGTCACGCGCTGATCACGTGATCCGTGCCAATATGATCGATGTGGACACTGCGGCCAATATACATCGGTCCCTGCTGAATCTGAGGCTGTCACACGTTGATCATGTGATCCGTGCCAATATTACTGATGTGGATACTGCGATCAATACACATCGGTCCTTGCTGAACCGAGGCCGTCACACGTTGATCACGTGTTCCGAGCCAATATGACCGATGTGGGCACCACGACCAATACACATCGGTCCTTGCTGAACCGAGGCCATCACGCGTTGATCATGTGATCCCTGCCAATATTACCGATGTGGGCACCGCAGCCAATACACATCGGTCTTATCTGACGATGATTGTCTGAGGCCGTCACGCGCTGATCACGTGATCCGTGCCAATATGACCGAGGTGGGCACCGCGGCCAATTCACATCGGTCTTATCTGACGATGATCATCCGAGGCCGTCACGCGCTGAGCACGTGATCCGTGCCAATATGATCGATGTGGACACTGCGGCCAATACACATCGGTCCCTGTCGAATCCGAGGCCGTCACACATTGATCACGTGATCCGTGCCAATATTATCGAACTGGACACTGCGGTCAATACACATCGATCTTTGCTGAACCGAGGCCGTCACACGTTGATCACGTGTTCCTAGCCAATATGACCGATGTGGGCACCGCGGCCAATACACATCGGTCCTTGCTAAACCGAGGTCATTACGCGTTGATCACGTGATCCGTGCCAATATTACCGATGTGGACACTACGGTCAATACACATAGGTCCTATCTGAGGATGATTGTCCCAGGTCCGAGGCCATCCTAAACTGCTTCTGTATGATGGGATTCTAGAAAGAATGCACTTGGATCCGGTTTAGGATCTGGGTCGGTCATGGATACCGCAAGGCGGGACCCGATCGACGGACCCGTTACGATTTGTCAGTAATAAATGCACCGACCATTGAACCAATGGTGAGATCCCACGTGGACTTGAGTGAGAATGGTGCATTATAAAAGGGGGTGGTGGGGTATGGAGGTCCCTCACCCTGAGATCACTGTTTTAGTCGCTTACGTCGGTTTCTCCTCTTCACATCGGCACGTTCTTTGCGCATCGGCTCGGATATCTCACAACAGTTCGTTCTTTTGACGTCGGTACTGCCGTTAGATCAGTAAGCAGTAAGTATTCCTCTTTTCTTCCAAGTCTTTTTGAAATATGGTAGACGAGGGTAGGGAGGCCGACGTGGAAGTAGACATAGAGGATGTGGGGACATCTTCCAGCAGCAGTAGTAGTAGCTCGTCCTCGTCCGGAAGTGGGACGACCTCGGGTACGTCCTCGCCTAGTGGGTCAGTGGAACGGGTATCCGAGGACGGTCTCGAGGTGGAGTTGGTTACCGAGGAAGAGGTCGAAGGGGGGCAGCCAGGACCCACTGCTGGGCCCTCACGACGTGATCTTTTGGTTGGCGTATCCACGCATGAGGTCGGCTCCGAAGTCTTGATCCAGGCGCGGGAGGAGGCCGAGGCTCCCCCAGAGTTTGATGCTCGTGGTGAGGTTTGCCTTTTGACTAAGGCTGAGTTCGACAGCCTTCGGGAACGGTACCAGATACCAGATGACGTGGAGATTAGGCTGCCCACTGCGGGGGAGCGAGCCTGCTGGAGTCGGAGGTCGGAACTGTGCGTTAACATTGAAATGTTTAAGGTCAGCTTCCGAGTGCCGGTACCAAAGTTGGTGGGCGAAATCCTTAGGTATTACCAAGTGGCCCCTATCCAAGTGATGCCGAACTCTTGGAAGAACTTGATGGCGCTTGTCATCTACTTCCGGAGGTTGGGGCACGTACTGACGCTGAACATGTTCTGCCACATGTTCACCTTCAATGACTACTGTAAGACGGGATGGTATTATTTTTCCAAGAGGCCCGACTTCGGTGAACTCCTAGCCGACAAGCCGACCTCAATCAAGTTATGGAAGAACAAATTCTTCTACATCTACGGGGACGATGTGCTACTGGAGAACGTATAGAAGAAGTTGGATGCCGAGACATTCAACACGGACGTACCCCTGATGCCCGCTGAGTCTGAGTTGTTGCGGCGTGCTCGGCATTCCGAGGGGGTTCCCATCCGCGTGGCCGAACTGAAGGATCCCCTCGTTTTGCATGAGAATCGTCTGCGTGAGTATTATTTTGACATAGAGCTGGCCGATGTCAACCTACTAACTGGGCTGATTCTGCTGTTGTTTCTTGTAGTGAAGCTAAACAAGACCTATTTGATGGAGCTGAGGAAGAAGGATGCGGCTTGGAAGGAGGCCGCGGTGAAGAGGGCCCAGGAGGAGCAAATCATGAAGACGTCGGCGGATCAGGCCGGTGCTGAGGTGGACGTGACGAAGAGGCCATCAAAGAGGACATGTAAGTTCTCACCTGATACTGCCTTGGCCAAGGCCGCGCGTGTCTATGCAATGCCACTGACTCCGTGGTACCGTGTGCTTGATTTTTCAGGAAAAGGGAGTACCGCGGCCGGTCCGGAGGCAATCCTCGCACTTGGGGAGGCCTCGAAGATCAGCGCGGCCAGGCAGCTTACGCCGATACGGGTTCCGACGTCCCCTTTGCCGCCACCAACAAGGCCGAGGGTGATTCAAGGGCAGGGGGGACTCCCTAGTGAGATTGGACGCCTTCCCCTGATGGGTCCCCGTCCGCGGGACCGTACTGGTGACGAGCATGCCTTCTGCCCGGATTGGGCGCTGACCGAGGAGGATACTGCCATGGGCGATATCCGCGCTGCTAGGGAGCTGATGAAAGGGGCCATCCTGCCTCGAGACCGTTCGTTGGTGCGAGAGCTTCCCATGCCTTCGCTGATTTCCGGGGCGGACACTTTGGGTGCGTCGGTAAGTAATCAGGGCGTGGTAGTGCCGACCCTCTCCATTCTAACTTGTTCTTGCTTTTCTTCTAACTGTTCTTCGTGTTTTGGTGCAGCTCGGTGTATATATCGAGACCTTAAAGGAGCGTGCCAAGGAAACGTCCCGGGACTTGGCTGAAATGGACAGTAAACTGCATACGGCCGAGGAGGAGCGGGACAATGCCCGAACGCAACTTAGGTATAAAGAGCGGGAGGTTTCGTCCATTTCTGCCTAGGTCACCCGCCTCTAGAAAGAAGTTGCCCAGGTGCGCGAGGACAAACGCCGCCTTGAGGAGGATGCGGCGAGGGAGGACCGGGTCAGCCAGCTGAAGTCGGTCGTGGATCGCGCAAGGGATCATAGGGCTAGGTTCAAAGAAGCCTATATGAAGACGCGCTCCCTCGCCGCGGAGGTGGTGCGGCTATATCAGAAGTCTAAAAACTTTAAGGAACTGGTGGGGCGCTTCTCTCTCCAGGGCTTCACCGAGGGGGTACTGGCCTTGAAGGAGTTCGTGGACGAGAAGGTGCCAGGGATTGACTACACTGGAGCTGAATGCCTTGCCCCTGTCGAAGAGGAAGTTGAGATCCCCAAAGTGGATGACATCGAAATGCTTCGAAGGTTGGAAACGGTGTTCGGGGTGAGGAACCTCCGGTCTCTCCCGACCTGGAGGAGACTCCCATGACCCCTCAGGACGGCGCGGCCTCGCCGATGGGACCACCTCCAACTCCTGGCTTTCTTCTTCAGGTCGGCGCTGATGAAGCGGGGTGCAGCGGGACAAATCCCCCTAGAGGAAAACACTTAAGTTTTTTTTTTCTTTTTCTTTTTTTGTTGTTGTTGCACTGATGTGCCAAATCCCCGCCTCTTTTCGGCGCTCATGTAAACTCGATATTTGGATTAATGAAAAAAACCTTTGAATTGAACTGTCTCATCTTCTGTCCTCGGCCTAATGCCACACTTGGTGAGATCTTAGGGTCGAATTGGTGTCACATCGGCACGGGGCCGGAACGATGTTCGTGTCGTCGCGGAGCCGTGGCTACCCCTCTTCGGCCCACGGGTGTCACGTCGGCACGGGGCTCGGACGATATTCGTCTCGAGGCCGTGGCTACCCTCCTCGGCCCAATGTGTTCCACACTTGGCGAACTCTTTGGGCCGAATGGGTGTCACATCGGCACGGGGCCGGGATGATATTCGTATCGGTGCAGAGCCGTGGCTACCCTCCTCGGCCCAATGCGTTCCACACTTGGTGAAACCTTAGGGCCGAATGGGTGTCACATTGGCACGGGGCCAGGACGATATTCATGTCGGCGCGGAGCCGTGGCTACCCTCCTCGGCACAATGTGTTCCACACTTGGTGAATTCTTTGGGCCGAATGGGTGTCACATCGGCACGGGGCCGAAACGATATTCGTGTCGGCGCGGAGCCGTACGTTATTGATATTGTCATGTTATCGACCTTATGGCCGCTGGTGCTGGAGAATGGAGTAGAAGTCTGAATCTGGAATTTCATTGAGATGAGAAAAAAGGGGGGCCACTATGGCCTATTTACACAGGTGGGGATGGTTACTGGTAGAAGGGGCGAAGGTGCTCCGCGTTCCATGCTCGTGGCAAGGCTTTACCATCCATATCCCTGAGGTGATAGGAACCTGTCTGCAGTGCTTCGATGACTTAATACAGCCCTTCCCAATTCGGAGCGAGCTTCCCCTGGTGGGTTGGGTCGGAGGCAATGGTCCATCGGAGGACGAGGTCGCCAACTTTGAATGATCGCGGGCACACCTTTTTATTGTAGTGTTTGGCTACTTGTTGTTGATTGGCCGGATCTAGGCTTAATCTCGCACTTCGTCCACCAGGTCTAAATTTGTACGTAGGCCCGATTCATTGGAGGTTGGGTCGTGGTTGGCGATCCGGTGGGAAGTAATCCTGACCTCCAACGGGACTACTGCATCTGTTCCAAAGGCAAGCCGGAACGGTGGTTCTCCTGTAGCAGTTTTCGGAGTGGTGCGGTCTGCCCATAGTATGCGTGGTAGTTCGTCCAACCACCGACCTTTGGCCCCATCCAGTCTGGACTTGATCCCTTTCAATAAGATTTTATTGGTGGCCTCTGTCTGTCCGTTGGTTTGCAGGTGCTTTACGGCTCCGCGTCGGTGGTCAATGCGATGCTTTGCACAAAATGTCGCGAAGGCGCGGTTGTCAAATTGCTTACCATTATCCGTGATAAGCACCCTGGGGACTCCGTGACGATATACGTCCAATTTGATAAAAAAATTCGCGAATAGCACTCTCTGGTATGCTGGATAATGCCTCAGCCTCGGCCCATTTAGTGAAATAATCCACCGCGACGACCACAAACTTACGTTGGTAGTGGGCCGGGGGGAATGGCCCCATGATATCCATGCCCCAAGTGGCGAAGGGAATGGGAGCTGCTTCGATGGAGCGGAGCGGTGCGGCTGGAGGTGAGACATGGGCGCGTACATTTGGCATTTGACACACTTCTTGATGTAGTCAATGCAATCTTTTCGCATGTGTGGCCAATAATATCCCTGACGCAGTATTTTATGGGCTAGGACTTTTCCCCCCTGATGTGCGCCGCATATACCCTCATGGACCTCCTTGATGGCTTGGGTTGACTCGAAAGGTCGTAAACACCGTAGCAGGGGAAACGTGAAGGCTCTTTTGTAGAGGATATCCTCCTCAATGACATACTGATTGGCTTTGGATTGGATCCGGCTCGCCTCTTTCTTATCCTCTGGTAATTGATTGGTTTTGAGAAAATACAAAATGGGGTCGATCCAGGATGGTTCTGATGTGGCCGGCAATATGGCCTTGGAGATAGGATCCACCGATGAATGAGCCAAAATTTCAGTGTATACGGAATGATCCAAATCACTTAAGTCGGATGTGGCAAGCTTGGAGAGGGAATCGGCCAAGGTATTTTGGTCCCGGAGTACATGGCGTAACACGAAATATTCGAATGTTGATGCGGCCTCCTGCACCTTTTTCAAGTAGGCGGACATGCTGGCCTTCTTCGCCTTGTATTCGTCATTGACCTGACGTACCACTAGTTGGGAATCGCTGGACGCCTCTACCCTTCGATCCATTACAACCTTGTCCAGGTGAAGTCCAACAATGAGCGCTTCATATTCGGCCGCATTATTGGATACCTGAAACATGAAACGGAGGGCGCATCGAATTTGAAAGCCGTCCGGACTGGTGAGAATGAAGCCGGCGCCACAACGAGTTTTGTTGGAAGGGCCATCGACAAATAAGGTCCATGGCTGCGAAGGTTCGGCCAAGGCCCCCTCTTGAGGGGAGGATTCGATCAGGAAGTCTGCCAACGCCTGAGCTTTGATAGCCGTGCAAGGCTTGTAGCTAAGGTCGAACTCTCCTAGCTCGACCGCCCAATTGATTACCCGACCAGAGATATTAGGTTTGGACAAGATTTTTTTGAGGGGCTGGTCAGTCAGGACGGTGATGAAATGCGCTTGGAAGTAAGGTTGTAGCTTGCGTGCGGATGTCACCAGCGCCAAGGCGACCTTCTCGATAAACTTATATCTGGTCTCGGCTTCCAACAAGATTTTGCTTACATAGTAAATGGGGCGCTGGACACCCTCCACTTCCTTGATGAGCACTGCACTCACCGCCTTTGATGATACTGCCAAGTACAACTCCAGAATATCCCTGGTTTCTGATTTAACCAATAATGGGGGAGATGCCAGGTAGGTCTTCAGTGCCTCGAATGCCTGTTGACATTCGGTTGTCCACTGGAAGGTTTTGTTGCCTTTGAGGGTCTGAAAGAATGGTAGGCATTTATCCGCCGATCACGACATGAATCGACTGAGCGCGGCCACCCACCCTGTGACCTCCTGTACCTCCTTTATTCGGGTAGGTGCTGGCATGTCAAGAATGGCCATAATCTTTGTGGGGTTTGCCTCGATGCCACGACTGGAGACCATGAATCCAAGGAATTTCTCCGAAGTGACTTCGAATGCGCATTTTGTTGGATTAAGGCGCATCCTGTGCCTGCACAGTACTCCGAATGCCTCTTCCAAGTCTCGTACATGGTTGCTCCCGACCAAGCTCTTCACCAGTATGTCATCCACGTAGACCTCCATATTCCGGCATATCTGTTCTGCGAAGATCTTGTTGACCAACCGCCGGTAGGTTGCCCCGGCATTTTTAAGACCGAAGGGAATTACGTCATAGCAAAAAAGGCCCCGGTTGGTCACGAAGGCTGTCTTCTCCGAATCAGCTGCGTGCATCCGGATCTGGTTGTAGCCTGAGTAGGCATCCATAAAGCTCAGCTGTGCATGACCGGCAGTAGCATCAATGAGTTGGTCAATCCTGGGGAGAGGGAAACTGTCCTTGGGGCTGGCCTTGTTGAGGTCGGTAAAGTCGATACAAATTCGCCATTTATCCCCCACTTTTGGGACCATGACAACATTGGCGAGCCACTCTGGATAATGAATTTCCTGGACAAATCCAGCGTCTAGCAATTTCCCCACTTCCTCATCAATGACCCATTGACGGGAGGCGGCGAATGACCGCTTCTTCTGTCTTTTCGGTCGGCGCTGGGGATCCACGTTGAGGCAATGCTGCGCTATGGCCCTTGGGATACCTGGCATATCAGTTGTGGACCAGGCAAAGATATCGGCGTTGGTCCTTAGGAAGTTGACGAGCTCCGTCCTCTGCGGCTCTCCGAGGGAGGATCCTATCTGGATCGTTCTATCCGGATTCTGTTCTGTTAGCGGGATTTGGATCAGGTCTTCTGCTGGTGCGCCTCTTTGCTGTTTTGGATCGTCGCGGAGATCCTCAATTTGTATTTGTGCAGCTTGGGCTGGCCTTGGAAGGTCGGTATGCTCGTCCAAGCACTCTTTTTGGGTCATCAGCGGATCTGTTCTTCGCGGGACTGGCTTTTTGAAATCGGTGAGCTCGGCCGAATAACACTTGCGGGACACCAATTGATCTGTCTTGCACTCCCCAGCTCCTCTGGGGGTAGGGAACTTGAGGACCAAATGATAAGGGGATGAGACCGATCTGAGGGCGATCATCCCGGGCCTCCCCGTTAATGCATTATAAGAAGACGGGATGTCGACCACTAGGAAATTCATGGTTATCCTCGACTCCCGTGGATAAGTACCCACCCTGACGGGCAACCGAATTGATCCTTTTACACTGACCAGGTCACCCAAGAAACTGACTAAAGGGTAGTCCACGGGTAGCAATCGTTCCAATGGGACCTTCATCCGCTGAAAGGCTTGCCAGTAAATGATATCGGCGGAGCTGCCGGTGTCCACCATGATTTTGTGAACATCACTGTCTTCTATCCGCATGGTGATGACAAGGGCATCCTCGTGAGGCAGCTCTAACCCACATAGGTCTTCGTCGCTGAAGGTTAGGAAATCAATGTACGGGCTCTCTTTCCTGGCCACTCAGTCGATTTAACGCTTCTTCCATATGCCTTTCTGGCTCTGGCCGATGTGTTTCCTGCCGCTGGACCACCGATGATGGTCATGGCCTTCCGCCCTTGTGTGGAAGGGTCACGAATTTCATTATCTTCGAAATCTTTGGAAGCCGAAGTGGCCGCTTCGGCCACTCGAGGTCGGTGGATTTTGATAGTGTCATCCGCGTCCGAGCTAGCCGTCTCGGCCAATATAGGTCGGCTGAACGACGGACTCTGGCCATGTCCTGATTCGACTATTAATGGTCTGGGAATGTCACGGCCAACCATTGACCTACATCGAGGCGTCGCGTGCCTGACCATGTACACGCGCTCATAAGGAATGTCCTCCTCTGAAGGTGGGTCGATGACATGCAATGGAGGCGGCGGTCGCGTTTGGTCCAGGCGTTGTCTGGCCAACCTAGGGTCAGTCCTCAGCTTTGTCCTCCCCCGGGTTGCCAATGAATTCAGGATCCTACCTTGTTCATGTATCTGCGGGGGGGTGCGAGCGAATTGGCAGAGGATAACACCGATGTCTCGATGTGCCGGGGTAGGTCCCCTTTCTCGTCTCTCCACATGTTGAGCGGGCTCTTGGTCGAACTGCCTTTCTGGGTACCGGGGCTCAGCTGCCCTGTCTCTTCTTTTGTCCTCCCTAGGAGGATCTCTGTGAACTTCTCTTCTTTCACCCCTCCTGGGTTCTCTTTCCTCTTGCCTTCTTGGCTCTCTCTCTGGAGTCCTCACCCGCGGTGGGGGAGGTTGTCTTCTCCGATCCTCGGCTATAGCAGTCGAAACTCTCGGAGCATTGTGATCCACGTACTGCTTATAATATCCTCATTGGATGAGGTCTTCTATTTCAGCTTGCAGGTTTCGGCATTCATCGGTGGTGTGACCGATGTCCCTGTGATACTGGCAGTACTTGTTCGGATTTCTCCTTTTTTGCTTGATTCACGATCTTCTGGGGCTTCTGTAAATATCCGTCATTAGCAATGAGGGTGTACACGTCCTCGAGGGATCGATTGAGTGGGGTATAATCATTGAATTTTTTCTGAAGTAACCCTCTGGCTCGCGCTTCTTCTCTCCTCGATCTCTTGTTCTCTCCCGGCCGTGCGAGGTCTTACCTCTCATCCATTCGTTTGTGGGGAGTATCGACTAAGCCTTTGCTTGATTTGTAAATTTCGTTGGCGGTGGCGAACTTCTCGCACCGTGCCAAGAGCTCCTATAAGTCTGCCGGTTCCTTTTTTGCTATAGAAAATCGGAGCTTTGGGTCGGTGACCGCTGCTCTCAATGTGGCAAAGTGAACTGCCTCATCAATGTCCTTGACTTGTAGGACTTCAAGGTTGAATCTGGCTAAGAATACCCTTAGGGTCTCACCGGACCTCTGTCTCATGTTCATCAGGTGTGCGCTGGTCTTCCGCTGCACCCTGCTTCCTTGGAAGTGCATCCTGAATAATCTGCCCATGGTCTTAAAAGAGTCAATAGACCGTGGTGGTAGGTTGTTGAACCACATCCGAGCCACGCCCTTTAGTGTAAGGGGGAAGGCTCTGCACATGATGGCGTCGGGGTTTGCATGGAGTACCATCGCACCCACGAAATTGTTCAGGTGGTCGACAGAATCTGTAGATCCATCATACGAATCCACCGGTGGCATGGTAAACCGCTTGGGTAAGGGTACCCTCATGATAATGTCGGTGAGAGGGTTATCTGTTGAATAATCCCTATCTTCGTCCTGGGTGACTCCGGCCTTCGCCATGGTTTCGACTTTTCGGTGCAATGCCGCTAGTTGGTCCGCTAAAGTCGTCGCTACCTCTGGGTCCATGGGAGCATTTGGCTTGTCTGTGCCCATGACAACCTCTGGTAGCGTTATGCACCGCGGGACCAAAAGCTCATCCATCGCGTCCTCATCTAACCGAGGTACCACCGCAAGCTGTGGACCGAGCCTTTCTCGAGCGGGGATTCATCCGCGCTGTGACGTTGATCCTGTGCCACTCAATTCTGGGACGGGATGAGCGCTGGTTCCTGGTCTCGATGGTCGAGATCCATCTCGCCCAAGGTGGTCACGAGGTTCTCTAGGGAGGTCAGTCTCCCTATATGGGTCTGCTGGCGGGACAACTCCGACAGGGGGATGAGAAGTGGCTTCGGCAGCTGGGGCCTGTAGCCCTTGTACGAACCGTGTTAGCACCGCAAGCTGTTGTGCCACGGTCTCGAACTATTCGTATGTGACAAAGGATTCATGCGCGGGGGCCGGGTCAGCCGCGCGCTTTCCTCGGTCCCTGTTAGACCGCATTTCAGACCTGTCTCCTTCCTTGGGATTTACCGGTTGATCGATTATGGGGGGATTGGGACTAATCATCTGGCTTCGAGTTCTTCTCGGACTCATGGCTAAAGATTCCTCTCTGGTGTTATCTTATGATCTCAAATCTCACGGGCCCCACGGTGGGCGCCAAACTGTTTCGGCCCAGATCCGTCCTGTGGGTCCTCCAAACTGAGTAGACCTGCAAGACACGAAAAGACAAAGGGGGAGGCGGGCTGGATGCCCCGGGTCCACTCCGATGCCAAAGTTAGGGCTCTGTGAATAGTCAGTGGGCTCGGTGTCGAGCCCACGAAGATATTATAGAAAAGTGTGGGGTGAGGTAAGATTTTTCGATCCAAGTGTTAGAGCGTGAATCTCTAGGAGTAAATGAGCAGTAAATGTTGTCTGTAAAAAACCTCGGGATTCGCCCTATTTATAGTGAATAGTGCGAAATCTCAAAATATCGATTTTACCCTTTGTTCTTGTACCTGAGGGGTCTTCTTATGTCGAATGGGTGATCTCCACGTGGCTCTGAGATTTAGTCCTACGTGTCAGGGCTCTACTGCCAGCGTGGCGTAGTCCCCTAACAAATGTAATTACGTTCCAAGTGATAATGTATAGGCCAATGCCTAATTGACACAAAAAGAGAACTACAAAGGCATTGTAATTACTTAACAAAAAGAAAAATAAAAAGAAGTAAAGTAACAAAAGTGAACACTGCCATTAAAACAATCCAAACCATAGTTCTCTTATGCTTCATCAATGAAATAATGATCCCCGGCTAAAGCTAAGAACTAATAAAAGTTGATACTCAATTTTGAAAATTGCCTAAACAAGCTAAACCCAATATTCAAATCTCTTCTATAAGGTTTCATAGAGGTTCCAATTTGCTAAATTGGGAAGATCCATGTCCACCACCATTGCTTCCATTGTCATCCTTCATCATAAAATTTATGTACTCATATTCACTTGCAACACCCAAAAAGCTATTAAGAAACTCAATTAGTGACAAATTGAAACCCATTTAGAAGGCTCACCATCCATCAACAACAACAGCACATCTTATATCTTTTTGGGTATTGTAGGTGAATATGAGTACATAGATATTATGATGAAGGATGACAATTGAAGTAGTGGTGGGGGACACGGTTCTTCCCAATTTAGAAAATGGGCACGTTTGTGAAACCTTATAAAAGAGATTTGAATATTAGGTTTGGCTTGTTTAGGCATTTTTTCAAACTTGAGTATTAACTTTTATTAGTTCTATTGAGAGATCTATATTTCATTGATGAGGCATAGTAGTACTAAGTTTTGGATTGTTTTGAAAGTAGGGTGTTCATTTTTGTTAGTTTACTTTTGTTTTTTGGTTAATTAATCACAATGCCTTTGTATCTCTCGTTCTGTGTCAATTAGGCATTGGCCTATACATTTTCACTCGAAACAGAATTACATTTATCTTACAATCTTTTGATTTCTTCTTTCTTAACCAAGGAAGTTGATATCTTCCACACCATATTCTATTTTTGGTCCTCATCTCTTAAACTTTGTATGATTAAATTATTCTTTTCATATTTTGATAGTGTCTTCATTTTGAATTATGTAAACTTTAATTAAAGAAGAGATGGTGTTCTCATCACTCCCAAGCGATTAAAATTTGACTCCTACAAAAGTTAAAATAAGCGAATCAATTATTGGGAGCAGATTTTTGTTACGATCATGAGAATTTTTACAAATTGGACCTATTAGGCTCTTTTGTGAGACTCCAACAAAAATATCCTAATCATGGATAAATAGGAGGTAAGACAACTAATAAAACAAACTTTTGCCATTTTTTTTATTAATTGCTACTTGAAAGAAATGGAGTTCCAATTCCATCGATGGTGACTATTAAGTTTCAAAATATTTTTTTTTTTGGATGTATAAATAAAAAAAATATAAAAAAACATTTAAAATAAGCATAAAATTAAGCTTCCAAATGTTGATCAAAACTTGGGTTCGCAAACGGTCTTGAGATTATTTTTTAATGCTAATAATAATCATTTAACATTATTTATTTATATGTAAAAACTCTCGAACTCCCCGAAGAATATAAACCTTCAATGGGATCAAATGTATCAAAGGTGGGGTCATTGGATAGTGATAGACAAGGTTAACACTCCCTTGTAATAGATAGTGCACATTCATTAAACATGTAATTTAGTAAATGGGCTAGAGCAAATGGGGATGCATATGGATGGTCACAATTTAGTAAAGTGTGTTGATTATAAATTTTTAAAATTTTACATCGATTTTATATCCAACCAAACAACTCTGCAAAATTAATTTTACTTCACTTCTTGTGCAACCAAACAACTCAAAAGGTTATTCCCTTCATTTCCTGTTAGGTATAGATAACATTAGCCAATAGAAATGCAACACGTCAGCACATCACCATTACTCAATTGGACCTTATAGGACCAAAGGAGTGGGGGACTATTGTTGGGAATAAATAACACCAACCAATAGCAACATGACACATTGACAAAGCATCATTTAATCAGAACCCAGCACGTCAACCTCACGAGGTACAAGATCTGCGGCGGAGCCGCCTCAGCACACCCAGCTCGCAACATTAATGCAATGGTCGCCTACAAGACATGCACAATTAATGGGTTAAGCTGAGAGACGTCGTAATTAATGCGTTGACAACAACTCGAGTAATCTGCATTAATTATGACCAACTTTCCTCTTCGGCGGGGTACGCTCCCAACTAAACCGCCAACAAAGGCTTGACACATTAACTCAAGTCTCATCTTCAGAACCTACAACAGTGACCTATGCCTGTCCGCAAGAGCGGCACAGAATACTCTTGCGTGCCCCACATGCAACCGCTCACACAAACCTAAGTCCATGAAAAGCCAACACAATAAATAAAGCTTGATCACACGAGTCACATCTATGCTACATTCAGATACACCATCTCACACTAATACACACTGAGGCTCATGTCTTGGCAACCCTTGACTTTCTACGACCTCTCACTTCTCACCTTCGGCTTTTCCTCTAAGGAGCCAACCTTATCTGCTACTTGCTGTGGATCTTGACTTAGGCAAAGGAGCTGACGAGGGGCCCCGAGTCTGGCCCTCTTTTGCTTACCTTGTCTATGTCTTCTATAGATAATCTCATCTCGGGAGGTGGCTTGCAAATCCTAGCCACAACAAATTGGCGCCCACCGTGGAGCCATAAAAACATTTCCTACCAAACCCTCTACCACAGCGACAAAGTTGTTGTGACACCCTGTTAAGCGACGTAATGATAAGACAAGTGACCAAAAACCAAACCACAGACCTTCCCCCTACAGACGGAGCGACTGTGGAGAATGTTATGGAGGAGTAAAGCGATGGGCACATCCAAAGTGTGCCCCTTGGAGCCGAAGAATTTGCCACTTGAGCTTAATTCGACACTAGAGCCCAACTTGCCCAACTAACGCGGCTTTGCCAAGATGCTTAAAAAAGTCACCTTGAGGCGAGACTATAGGACCCTAATCCCACTGTCCCGCCTCCTAGATAGAACAATAGTCATCCACAAAGGAATCGACCAGTATGGAGTCTTGAGCAACTGACATGATAGGCATTAGGGCATCAAGCCTCCGACCCCAAACAAGGCTTGACCTTCTCAACGACCGAGCTCCTAGTCTGCGAGACTTTGGTCTATCAAGCAGGTTTGGAGCACAACGAACACAACCAGCAACAATACTGATCAATCCCCGACCCACCAGCGTCGGTTTATCCATGAATGGTTGGGAGATACCTTGCATGAAGACCGATTGGCGTATGACTACGACGTCCCGTAGCAGGAGCAGACCTTCCACGAATCAATGAGGAAGTGCTTGTACAGACCGAAGAGGAACTCCTCTCCCACATGACGTAGGTTGGAGGATCAAAGACCAAGTACACATCTTGGAAGAACGTTTGAATCAAACCCTACAAAACACTGCGGCACCCATAGTAAACAGCTACTAACATGGAGACCTCCGTCTCAGATGTAATCATGCGAGCTCCTTTGCCATGAACTTTAGAATTCCTTCGATCAAAAACTATGACAGAACGATGGACCCCGAATAACACTTGAACAACCTCATGTCCATGGCGTGCCTGCATGAGTACCAGGACGCCATCATGTGCAAAGCATTCTCACCATGCTCCGAAAGGCCGTCCGAATGTGGTTCAACAATCTTAGCCCAAGGATGATCCACAGCTTTGTGGAACTCAGTGGAGCATTCCTCAGCCACTCATAGCTTAAGGAAAGCGGGCCTGACACCCTTAATTACATCCCCGTCTAATCATCACAGCCACGTCAGTTGCACCCAATGCATGTGGTCTGGGATATGGATCATATATTGTGAACTCCTTGACCTTGGAAGACTGACGCTGTAGAGTATGTGACACGGACCAGGGACTACCTCACACCTCGCCCCACACCTTGGATACCAACTTGAAAGGTCTAAGAGGGGGTAGATAGGTACAAGTTATAAACCATAAAAAAAATTTCACATTACTCGATTGGACCTTACAGGACCAAAGGAGTGGGGGACTACTATTGGGTATAGATAATAGCAACCAATAGTGATGCGAGAAGTCGGCACAACACTACTACTCAATTGGACCTTACAGGACCAAAGGAGTGGGGAACTACTCTTGAGAATAAATAATACCAACCAATAGCAGCATGATATGTCAACAAAGCATCATTGAAATCATAATCCGACACGTTAACTTGACGAGGTACAAGATCTAAGGTGGAGCCACCTTGGCATACCCAGCTCATAGCATTTAATGCCATGGTTGCCTATAGGACATGCACAATTAATGTGTTAAGCCGAGAAACGCCAATTAATGCACTGACAACAACTCGAGTGATCTGCATTAATTACGCCCGCCTTTCCTCTTCGGCAGAGCAGCACACCCCTGACCAGGCTACCCAACAAAGGCTCGACACATCAAATCAAGTCTCACCTTTAGAACTTACAGAAGTGACCTCTACCTGTCCACAGGCAAGGCGCTGAATACTCGTACGTACCCCACACACAAACGTTCACGCAAGCCAAGTCGGGTTGACCCTAATTGACCCTGACTCAACGTCAAGTTGGCCCTAACTTATGACAAATGTAGTTGTTTGGTATGATTTATGGTACTTTTCTATATTTAAAACAAATTAATATATTCTAAAATTTACAAATAGGCTAAAAGGTGTTTATCATTATTGTGATAATCTATTGTTATTTCTATGTCTAGTGGTACCAAACAGTTATTATTTATGACTCATAATTTATTCTCATAAATGATTTGTCATAAATAACTCATAAAAGTAAATATAAACTATACCAAAGGGAGCCTTAGTTTTGCGACTTTAGCTTATTTTGCATAAACTTTCACCATTAATGTATTATTGAAGTAGGAATAGATGGCAAATGCACTCACAATGCATAGGTGGTCTAAGCCATGTGCATCAGAAATGCAATGACAGAAGCCAGGGTTTAAGATTGTCAACATAATCGGAATCCTCGTAGCAGGCAGAGATTTCATCAACCCGGAGGAAATTGTCAGCTACCAATGGGAGATTATGGAAGTCCTTGAAATAAAGGATGTTAATTTCAGGGGAAATTAGTTGTACCTCCCCTAGACTATGGCCTAAACACACCAAGTACCTTAAAGTTGGTGATAATGACATACTACACCTAATTGCAAAACTTTGTTATAGACAACCCCTGTTAGCTGATTGCTATTAATTGCTAATGTCAACTGAAATTCAAGTTCTTTTAGTCAAAAATGCCCTTAATGGGACTATAAAATGTCGATGTTGCCCTCTCGAAAGATGAAATGTCATCTTTGCCCTAATCCCCAACCTTTTCTTCTTCCTCTTCTCTTGTTTCAAGAATCTTCTTTTTTTTATCTGATCCTCAAACCCCTCAGGCAACCATTTCTCCATTATGAACTCCAAATTGATGTCGAATTCCAATGGAAGCCTGACGACCCAGATGACATTCTTGGGAAGCAAAAAGAATAAAGTTTTGGAAACAGATATCAAACAAATGGATGCAGCAATTGCGATCATCTCCAACTCTCTTTGTCAACTTTGAACGAGTTGGGTCGATTGCCCAAATAGGGATACCAGTCTTTTTCCTCCTGAATTAGCTTAAACCTATCCGATCTAAGCTTTCTACCGTGTTGATCAAGAGACCATCAGAGGAGAACCACAACCAAATTTGATCTTGGATGAGTTCAGTCGGTTAGGTTAGTTTTTATATTGGACCTCTACCTACAAGTCCTGCTGCCATGTGTGCTTCTGATACAGGCGTGTTTTGTTCTTCACCAGCAAGATACGGCCAAAGAAGCAACGGCCCCATTTACAACTATGGGAAAGACGCTTACTGTTTGCTCCAATCGGCACCCGACTATGAAGAATGGAGAGGGTTACAGACCATAAATCTGTACCGTTCGCGTGCTTGACGTTGTTGGTGAGTTGAGAGCATGGTCGTAAATACTTTTCCAAGGATCTAAATTGTTCCATGGATGTCTAAACCATCCATAAATGATGATGTAAATGAGATGTTTCTTATGTGGCAATCGTAGAAACCTTCTTTCCTTGTTTCTTATTCTGGGGGTTGTGGATATTTAATGGATGACTATAGGCTGAAAAATGATACATATACTATTTACTGAAGAAAATATTTTATGTGTTTCTGTAGGGAGAAAATGGAATTGGGAAGCAATGCAACCAAGTGGGGTTAGAAGTCTAGGGTAGGAGTTCATGTGGAAAATCATGTAGATTATGTTGAATTCTGCTCGTAGCTCATTCTTTCATACCTAGCTTTATGTTTTGAACTTTAACATCAGTTGTAGTTTCTGTTCCTCAATATCATTTGAAATTGCAAGCATGTTAGCTCGATACACTTTACACTTCCGATTTGCACTATCCAGCTCATGAGATAGTTCCTGAATTTTCTTATTCTTATTGTAGGAGGTACTCATTGGTCACGAGAGGTGCTAGTTGGAAGTTGTCCGCCGGACCAAATGGAGATGGAGATAGATATGAAACATAGGATTAGGTTTAGGAATGAGACTTGAAATATAAATATTTGAAAGGTAAGGGGATAGAAATCCTCTCCTGCCGACCTGCGGACTGCCAAGGGTTGGATTTCAGATGACACACATACCGATGTATTGGCATCTGCACCGACTGAACTCCAACTCTTGGATCAACCGCAGTTCCCACCTTTGGATCCAAGGTAAGGGAGGGTAAATTTGACATTTCAACCTTTTATTGATGGCAAATCAGTAACACCGTTAAATCATGGGGTGCAATTGTAATTATCGCTAACTTTAGAATACTGGGTATATTTAGGCCGTAGTCAAAGGGAGGTACAAACAATTTTCCCTTAATTTTATGTTCCTTTTCTTCATGGACATTTCTTTTTATTAGAAAGTCCCCAAACAATGAAGCCCAGAGTTCCATTAAATGGGATAGAGAAACTAAGGCATTCTTGGAAAGTATTCTTAGAAAAACATTCTCAACATAGAATGAAAATAGGTTAAAAGGAAAGTATATCTGCTATGGGCAAAGAATTCAGAATAGGCTAAAGAGTGAGTTTAACAATCGACTGCGTGCTCTAATGGATTCCATGATCCAACAACAAGAATGCATACCAAACAATGTTTTGACATCTCAGAATGTATTCCTGATTGAGAATGCGTTCCAATGCAGTCTAAATGTAGATGACTTTGGCACCCTATTACAAACGATGGTATGTGTTTGATAGGTATATATAGAATAGTTTACTGGAAGTTGTGGTCGGTGCATAGGGATGGGGTTTTTGAGTATGTGCTAGATACCAAAAATAATAGAGGTGCATCCGTCTTTCAACTTATGTGAGTTACGCACTGAAAAAAGGAATATAAAGGTTTCTCTATCCAGTTCGTCCTTAGGCTCTAATTGGTTGCAAGGGGAATTAAAGTGAAGGAAAGTGAAATTTTTATACTTTAAAAAGAAATTTTTGTAATCATTACATAACATGTTATCCCATGACTATGTAACTAAAATCAAACCATTTCATATTTGGTTATTAAATTCCACTTTACTTTGCATCCAAAATCCCTTGAAAAAATAAAATAAAAATTACATCTAAAAAATATCCTTACTAAACCAGCACTAGTAAGAAATTTAGATAGTTTACACAAAGGGATATGTTAGTAATAGCTATAAAAGTTTCACTTTTAGGTTTAAAAAGTTTCTTCCATTGTTTTTAATTTCCCTTGCAACCAAACTGAGCCTTAAGGAATCCATGGACCCAGAAAGGTGATGAAGCAATTTTGTCTACTAGATATCTGTAGTAAAACCAGCATTAGTAACTGACCATGTGAATCAATACCACCATGTAGATCCTAAGTTAGTTGGAAGTCATAATCATTGTTTTAATTCATGGTATTGGAAGAGGTATCAGTCATTTTGAAAACCAATATGTGGCCGGTAATCGGATCGGTACAATACCAATTACAGAATGACATGTGGCCAATACTAAATTAAAAGTATTAAAAAAATGAAGGTATCAAGTATCATCATATCAATATCATCCACTGCCAATACCGATACAGATTTTCCGATAGGACCGATCCGATCATAATACATAAAAGCATCGAGGTTCCAGACCAACCTTTTTTAATAATGGATATGGGACTTCTTTAAATTAGAAGTACTAACCCCTAATTATCAGGTTTTTTTTTTTTTTTTTTTAGAAAGAAAAGAGGAGGGAATGATACAAGCCCGAAGAAGACAAGGAAATGAGGTGGAGGAAGAACACCTTCCCACAACCCATCAAGATACTACAACAATTGACATTCTAGCCCCCATTTTTCTTTGAGAAGGGCATTCCTAAGAGAAGCTTTTCCACTAAGTGGGAAAAGTTTACACTTTTCAAAGCACCACAGATTTGATAGAGTCCACAATTCTTTCTCTAGGCTTAGCAGAATTCTTGAAGATCTAATTGTTCCTCTCTTCAAATGACTGTAATAAATGTTCAGAATGCCTACTTCGCAACCTTACCAATGGTCCCCGGGCCTCCAAAGGTCCTAGCAATCCATTCGGCCTCTTCCAACACTGATCTCCCATGGCTTGAAGAGGAACTACACATATAAGCTTTCTAAAAAAAGTAGATTATAGGAAAAGGTTGGGCTCAGATGACTAATTTGGGAATTAATCATCTATGATTGAAAAGTTTGAAACCCTAAGAAATCAATTCATTTTCTTGAAATCTTCATCAAATTCTGGTAAAGATTCTTAAATTTTCTTTAATTTTTCTTTACTTTATAGGCTTCGTTTGTTTGAGATATAAAAATTTGTTTTGATGTATAAAATTTTATATGTTAATATTTTGGGAAAAATACAGTTAACTCCCCTGTGGTTTGCCCGAAATACAAATTCCCTCAAACGTTTCAAAGAATGACAACTGTCCCCTTTTTCTAACGGTGTTAAACTTAATGTTCTATGGACAATTCTACCCCTGGACATTTTGTTAGCTAAAAACTGATTCTATTGTTAAAAGACTAATATGACCCTCATGTTCCACTTATTTCTTGGGTTTCCATCGATCTCTATTCATAAAGACGACGAGAGGAAGACGATGGTGACAACGGTTACCTGTGAGGGCTTCGTCGAAGTCGAAGCTTGTAGCAATGAGGGCTTCGTCGAGTGCAGTGATGAGGACTACATCAAGGGTTTGTCTTGGACTGAGGTTACAACGACTAAGGATGAATGAGATCCTTTTTCTATGAGGGTAAGTCAAGTACTTCACCCTTGAATGGGGTTACTTAGGTCCTTACAAAAATATTGACCATAAACAGTCAGCATCTAACAGAATATACGTAAAGAGGTGGATTTAATTATAATTTAATAGTCGTTGTAGAGGAAATATTCACAATTGTTTGAAACATTTGGGGACATTTGAACTTCGGGAAAACTACAAGGGAGGTAATTGTATTTTTCCCATTACAATGTTTGATCCCGGGAGGTAAAAGAAAGACGAACTTTCTCTTTCCTCCTTAGAGATCACTATATTGTACCTTTTGGAAACAAACAGAATATAAGTAAATCAAAGCATAAGTAAATTGAAGTACAAAGAAATAAGATTTGAACAAAGAAACCGACCATGAAGGTGGTATAATTTGATTAAAACATAAAACTAAATTAAACTTGATGAAATAAAATTGACAAAACCAGCCATATAGGCGGTATGCTTTGATTACAACATAAAACTAGATAAAACTTGAATACAAACTTGATTAAAACAAACTTACAAGACACTGAAGAGAAATTTGAGCTTTGGATGACTTGGTTGGTTACAATATGCCTTGAGTTTGAGAAAGAAAAGAGTTGATACGAAGTGAGAACTGGAGTGGGGAGTTGGAAAACCAGGAGCCCGGGGGGTTCTGCCTTGTCTTTGGATGCTTGCACTTTTTATAGACTTGAGAGACCTTACTGTAGAGTCACGAGACAAGTGAATGTCATCATGAAATGCTTGTTGAGTCATTGAGCACGCCTGAGGGATAGACAGGACATGATCATTGAGAGATGTGAAAGTTGTTTGCTTTCTTGTGCCAATGCATCGGGCCACTGAAAGTTACTTGTCACTTTACACCGACACTTTTGCTTGGTTGAAAAAGGAAGAGTGCTACAGTAAAAAAGTCAATTTTACGGTTCATCTTGTCACTCTGTCTTCAAGAACCGCACTAAAGCATTCCACATGTCAAAAAACACTGTTTTCCTCTTTTGGTTTGGTTCAAAATTTTGTACCGTATTAGTATGCGTCCGGTATTGGATTTACTATCTATACTGAGATAGTGACAGAATACATATAGGTTACGTATTAAACACCTTTCCATTTGTTTGGTGACATCATGGCTCACATAATTGCATCATCATAGTCTGCGATCTGACCGGCTATTCTTTTGTTGGGATCATAGTTGATGTGCTTCCATCATCATGATCTCGAAGCTGACCGATTACCACTTTTGTTGGCAATTTGTTTGCCCTTGGATCTTTGTCTGGTAGAGGAAAATGACTGACTGAGAAGATCAAGACCAATAAAGTCTTCTTCGGTAGGGTCCTCTTCGTATGGATTTTGAGCAAAGTAGCCTTGATTGAATTGTGTTGATCCCCTTAGTTGGGTTGATTCTGTAGATCTATCATCGAAAGTATCTTCAGATGTGCTGGTAGACTTGAGAGTGGCTAATTGGGCTTCAATTATGGCCTTTTTTAGCTTTGAGTTCTTCATAGGATGAGGTAATTTGTGGTGCCATGCGTGGGCTCGATAATTGATGGGTTGGCCGGAGTCCAATAATAGCTTTGATGATTTCTTCTTTGCTACAGTTTTTAGTGTCACAGTTGTACCACCATTTGACATAAAAATTGGGACTAAGATTGGAATAGTGTAGTCATCTTGTTCTTTGAAAATTTGGTTATAGTCCTAGTACATTATGCATGCTAGGTGGCATAAGATAAAGAACCTGAGTATGTTTGGTTGGTTTGCAACAGGATTTCCTTTTTTGCAAAAAAAAAAAAAAAAAAAAAAAAAAATTGTAGATAGCCAAAATTGGTTCAGGTAAAATTTCTTTGGTAGGTCCATAAATAGACCACCAATTTGGGAACCAAGCTAGGATAGGACTAGAGAATAGGTGATCAAACCAGAAGAACCAAGAATATCGAAATTTGGTGTTTTGGAAGAGGAAAGCATAATTCCAGGCCTCAATATAATCGTAATAGTGGTACCAGGAGGTTGATAGGTTTGAGAAAAGTTTTTAACTGTGAGAGGGTGTTGGCCCCAATCTTTGGCAGTAAGAATTTTGTAAATGGTAATAGTAGAATGGGTGACCAAAATTGGGTCAATCTTGTCACAATTTTGTTTGATACTGATGGAGTCTATGTCTACAAGGATGAATTCATAGATTTTCTTGGGTTTTGGACGGATTTGGCATGTAGTATAGCCAATTCGGATAAAAACATCTTTGGGCTATTTGAGTAGGATTTTCACATCCACGAATCATATGTTCTTCCAGGGAAAATAGTTCTTGGTATCCTAATTTTTGGATATATTGTGGTTTGGGTATCAAAGATTGAGTAACGGATTTGGGAGAAGGCCTGAGTTGACTAACGGACTCACTGAGGTTTGTGTTAGGGACAATTTGGGTGGAAGTGGTAAAACTATAAGCAACGATTTGATTATACTGAGTACTTGGTTTGATTTGTTGGGCCAATACTGGGCTTGATATAGGTTTTGAATACGATGCTTTTGATTTGACTAAGGCTTTGGATGGTTCTTTTGGAGGAGCCATAAAGACGAGGATAGTTTTGGTACCCTGAAGGAATTTATGGGTAAGGAAGTCAGGATGGAATTTAGTTCTCCTTTGAAATATGAAATGTCAAAATCGAAGTTAGAAAGTAAAGCTTGCCATCAGGCGAAAATTTGTTTTGATGTAATATTTTGAACATCATTTTGCAAAACTTGTTTAGCAGCACTGCGATTGACACGAACCAAAAATTTTTTATTTAATAAATCGCTTTAAAATTTTTAAATACAAAGTACAATAGATAAAACTTCTTTTTTGATAGTATTGTAATTCTGTTGGACTGGATTCCAAACCCGGATGCAAATTGGATCAATTGTTCTTTAGAATTGGAAACTTATTTGAGGATACCACCTGTTATGGGAGAAAACATCACCCAATGAAATTCTTACACGTGGCACCCAAAGTCGGCTAGGCCGACCATACAAACAATGTAGCGCTCGGCTTTTCACGCTCGGAGTCACAATCCTATCCGGATGAGTTTCGTGGATGGAGATACAGTCCTATGAGGACACGATGCTTGGTCAGTGGCATAGTCCTACTGGGTTATGTTTCCTGGTCGGAGGTCAGAGTCCTAAGGTGACTAGGTTACGTTGTAGGAGTCCTTCTCCTAGTACAGTACATTGCCAACCGTCAAGGCCCTACAACCACTCGCATGGTGACACGTGTCACTCTCATTACCGATCGACTTAGCTTCCTTGGCTACAGTCTCCCACTCATACTCGGAGTCTATGACCTGGGCGTCCCTCAGAGCGACACCTGGCAGTCCTATTGGCGATCTACTTCTTTGAGTCCTGGTACCTCCATGCTTCTTCCCAATCTCTATAAGTAAAGGACGAATCTCCAAGGTAAAACTCTCTCTCACAATCTCACTATTCACCACCAGTTCTTTCATACTCTCAAACTCTCTCATCGTTCCCCTCTTTCTCTAAACTAGAGATAGCTTCCTGCTGTCTCTTGACTGTTTACATTGGGAATCTGACTTAGGCATCGGAGTATACCCAAGGCTTAATCGCCCAAGTCCCTTGTTTAACTTATGTAAATGCAGGTAGCTCGGATCGCAGGCCGACGGGACGATTTCCAATCGTAGCAGTTTGGCGCCCACCACAGAAGTTAAACAAGGGAGTTGGGTGACTAAGCCCCGGGTATACTCCGATGCCTAAGTCAGATTCCCAATGTAAACAGTCAAGAGACAGTAGGAAGCTATCTCTAGTTTAAAGAAAGAGGGGAACGTTGAGAGAGTTTGAGCGTATGAAAGAACTGATGGTGAATAGTGAGATTGTGAGAGAGAGTTTTACCTTGGAGATTCGTCCTTTATTTAGAGAGATTGGGAAGAAGCATGGAGGTACCAGGACTCAAAGAAGTAGATCGCCAATAGGACTGCCAGCTGTCGCCCTAAAGGATGCCCATGTCATAGACTCCGATGTAGGAGTGGGAGACTGTAGCCAAGGAAGCTAAGTTGGTCGATAATGAGAGTGACACATGTCACCATACGAGTGGTTGTAGGGCCTTGACGGTCGGCAACGTATTGTACTAGGAGAAGGACTCCTATGACATAACCTAATCGCCTTAGGACTCTGACCTCCGACCAAGAAACGTAACCCAGTAGGACTATGCCACTGACCAAGCATCGTGTCCTCATAGGACTGTAACTCCGTCCATGAAACGCATCCGGATAGGATTGTTACTCCGAGCATAGAAAAGCCGAGCGCTACATTGTTTGTCTGGAAGGCTTAGCCGACTTTGGGTGCCACGTGTAAGGATTTCATTGGGTGATGTTTTTCTCCCATAACAGATGCCCCTTGCATTGTCGGATTCGAAGGATTCAATAGTGCAAACATCCTCCACCAAGGATTTTATATCCGATCGGACATAACTTGGACCCACCGAGTGATGGCAGTCGGTCGCCCTATCATCTTTCAAAAATCTACCTTTGCGATCGGATCTCATGAGTAAGGGATGGCAGTAGTCGCCAACTATTCCCACTACCAGACAAGGCACAAAATTCGAGGCTTCAGAGCCGTAAAGCGTCGTGCGGTTCCACCGTTGATCTCCACTCGATACGAACCATCATCCTCGTCCGATAGCCAGGAACCAACCGACGTGTCTAGAGAAGAGGCGCCATAAGTAACCGTTCTGATTACGAACGGTCGGCTTCATCTGACGGTGGGCATTCGATCCACTTGTCTCGAGAATTGACGCCATAAAACATCCTCAGAGCCATTATAATAGCTGACGTCAACTTGTCACATCGCGCTCGACGCGGCAGACATGCGGCCACTACGGACGGTTGTGTTTCAAACCTCGCGCCTATAAGTATATTCCACCCGTTTTCATTTGATTATTTGGACGAATTGAGGTCGGAGTCTTTGTTGCCTGCTCGGAGGTCCTTCCAGTCTTCAAGTCATTCGCGCATCTCCTCCACCTTTCTTCAAATTGGTAAGTTTTCCTTCTCCAGTCATTCCTTCTCTTCCATTTTTCTTTTCTATTACATGTTCACTAGTTCATCCTCCTCCAATAGTGTCAGACCACTAGGAAGAGTGAGAGAGAGAACCCATGGTCCAGTACCGGACTTCCTCTTCGGAGAGGTCTTCTGATTCACTTGACGAGTTGTCAGCCACCCCTAGACTTCCCAGTAGAAAGAGGAAAAGTAGGGACTCTGTCAGTCTAGAGTTCGACTCTGAAGCCCCCGAGTTGGAGGACTCTGGTAAGGTGGCTAGTGTCCCCAAAACTCCGAAAGTCATCCCTTCAGCTTCTGGGCCTGCCTCCGAGGAAGAGCTTGAGGAAAGCTCTTCTTAGGACGTCGAGCGGAGCCAACCGGCCGGCACATCTGCTCAGAGGCCTCCTCGGCAGAGGAGCGGCCGTCCAGAAATTCTGCCCATAGATAAACTCCCCGCTTGGAAAGTACCGAGCAAGGTGGTATCTGATGCGGCCCTGTCATAGATCCGGAGGGCCTATCAGCTTGAAGACCCCATGACCAACGTCCTGGTCCGACCTCCTACGGCAGAGGAGAGGGCCTGTACCCTAAACCTTTCTGAGGTCTGCGTGTACGAGCACGCTCTGAAGTCTGGTCTTCGATTCCCGCTGCACCCCCTTGTCGTCAATATTCTAAAGGTGTATCACATCGCCCCCCTCCCAACTGACTCCGAATGGGTGGCAATGCGTCTATGCCTTCATCATCTTCATCCACTAACTGGGGGAGACTTTGACCGTGAACTTGTTTCGGTCATTATTTTAGTTTTCCAGTTTCACCGAGACTCGCTCGATGAGTGGGTTGTACTATTTTAGTCAGAGGGACGCGAAGAAGCTCCCCTGATCTCTCAAAAGCCCTCTTCCATCCATGGGTGGAAGGAGAAGTTTTTCTTCGTGGGTTCTCCATCGAGCGGTCCGGCACTTCCTCTGTCCAACGCGTGGCTCGTGGTGGACGCGACGGGGTTCAACAAGATGCCCTTCCTGACCTCGGAGGAGAAACGTGTCTTCCGGAAGATAAAGGAGGGCCAAACCATTCGGTATGCCGACCTGGTAGATCCCCAGAAGTTGGCCGAACACGGCCTGCTAGGTGAGTTTTATGTCTAACTGTTGGAATCCGGTCGGATATTGGTTGTCAGTACTGACCATTTGTTTGGTTCTTTCGTTGCAGTGAACTTCTCCAACGACCAGCTGGTGGCCCAGATTCTAGGCAAGGAAGCGGCGGAGGTAGTCAAGCAGGCCTATCAGAGGGACGACCAGGCTGGTGGGGTTGCCACACGGTCACGTGCAATCGCCGATGACCCCAAGGGTAAGAGGCCCGCTCCAAAAGTACCCAAGAAGAAGATCCGGTCGGCCCAGGAGTTGTCGGCCAACATTTACAAGAAGAGAGCGACCGTGAAAGTTGGTTCACAGGATGACGATCGGAAGGGGGCTGAGGCGAAGGAAGTCCAGTCCCTTCGAGCGGTTAAAGTCGTTGACTTGACCAAGGCCGCCGACCTGAAGATGCCAGGGGAGTCCGTTCGACCCGTGGAGGACGACCCCGAGAAGAAGGTGGAGGTGGCGATGTTCACCCCTGAATTTAACTTGAAGAGCACCGATTCAGTGTTCAAGAGTTCGCAAGCGGCGATGATCATGTTGACCCAGAACCGCCTTCCGGAGGATGTGGCATTCACCTCTTCTTTGGAGATGGGGGATTTGCTGAAGAGGATCTTCCTTGCCAGCACTCAGATAAGACGATCAGATCTCTTTACATTACTTCTGCATCTGCTCTATTTTAAAAGTTTTACTAACAATTCTCTTTTCTGGCTTTCAGGGCAGCAACCTCGTGGCTGAGTTGTGCCAAAAGGTTGCGTCCATGACAATGGCACTGGATGACAAGAGGGCGATGTAATCCTCCCTCCGAGAGTCTATGAAGACAGCCGAGGAGAAGTTGCGTGAGAAGACCTCCGAGGCTGAGGGCCTCACCTTGGATAAGTCGAACCTCCAGACTTCTCTAGACAAGGCTAAGAACGCCTTTCAGAGGAGCACCAGAGGGTGCACCAAGCCAAGGAGAAGCTCCAAGCGGCTGAGGATGCCAAACGCGTGGCCGAGGACGAAGCCAAGTCCGCCAAGGAAGCTTTTGCTAAGGCGGAGGAGTTCCAGGTAGTGATCCAAGAGCAAGCCGTGGCTGACTACCGATCATCCGCTCAGTATGCCGACGACTTGGATGACGCCGCTAGTGGATTCTTCCAGAAAGGGGCTATCCACTTGAAGGAGCAGCTCACCGGAAGGGGTGTAGTGGTCGACTACTCCGACATTCCAATTCTGACCGAGCTAGAAAGGATGGAGGGGACCGAGCATCAGGAAGCCGAGGACACGATGGAAGACGATCTGTCGGCCTACGAGGTGCCCCAAATGCCGATCGTAGAGCTTCCAGATGTACCGATGTCGAGCGACGCCCCTACCAATCCTATTGTCAAGGACGGCCCTGCCTAAGACCTCTTCGGCCCAGTGTGGCTATTATGATTTTTCTTTCTTTCTTATTTTTTTTGTAGAAGTTTGCCCTTCTGCGGGGTTTTGTACTATTGCCCCTTGTGGGATTTCATGAATGAAAATTATTTTTCTCAATCTTCTTGTATGTTGTTCGGCTTTATTGCTTCCTTATCTTGGTGTTGGTGTTGTACTGCCCCTACCCCTGAAGTGTTGTCGGTCTGACGGTTGAGCACGCTGAGGACACTTAAAACTTGATTGATTTGGCTAAGGCATGGGAAAGGTTGGCATGTACCCCTGAGCGGTATGTAGCGCTCATCTCGACGTATCTTTTAGTGGCGGATGTGAGGGAGGACTGCATGCCAATAATGCCGGATTGAGGATATGACTAGGCGGAGTCGTCGGGCACCTGCATGCTACTCATACCTACTTGTGGGTATTGTCTGCGTGCTACCCCTACTTGCTCGTGGGTATGGGTAGGCAGAATCACCGAACACCTGCATGCTACTCTTACCTGCTTGTGGGTGTGAGTAGGCGGTGTCAGGCATGGTCTGTGTGTTACCCCTACTTGCTTGTGGGTATGGGTAGACAGATGTTTGTGAGGTCTACATGCTAGTCATAACTGCTTGTGGTATGAATAGGCAGTCACTGAGGGCCAGCATGCTACTCGGATCTACTTGTGGGCGCGAGTAGGTCGGTTGGGCCGAATGGAACGGCTATGAAGACATTTGTGGAAGACAATTGCTTGGAGTTGTTGACGCAACGAGAAGACTTCTTGTATTAAAATTGTAACTGAGCGGTTGCCCCTAGGGGGTCTGGCTTACAACTGAGACTACTAGTTTTGAAAAAGAAAACTACATTATGGGCCTGGACAGGTCAGCCGGCTAGACAGAACAAAACATACCTAGTGTAAAAGCTAATCACGGAATAGCAAACGGAGGCAGTGCTCATTGGTAATACTCGCGAAGATTGGTGGCGTGCCAAGTTCGGGGAATTTCTTCTCCACTGAGGGTAGCCAGCATGTATGAGCTAGGTCGGCCCGTCTTCAGGATGCGGTAAGGGCCTCCCAATTTTTGGTCATTTTGCCTTGGTTGGTCGGCTCTGAGACTGAGGCTTTAGGACGAGGTCTCCTACTCTAAACATCTTGGGTCGAACTGTCCTGTCAGAGTGTCGGGCTCTTAAGGCCGACGATTCCCGCACGTCTTCCAAGTTGTCCAAGTTGGTCCGAAGATCTTCAGAGTTGGTGTCTTCATTGAAGTTCAGGATCTGAAAAGTTGGATAAAATACCTCAACTGGGACGACTGCCTCCGTGCCGAAGGCAAGCATGAAGGGAGTTTCACACGTGGGGGTTCTGCTAATGGTCCAGTATGACCAGACGATGTTGGGTAGCTGGTCGACCCATTTCTCTTTTTGTCCGCCACCATCTTTTTCAGGCTTGATAATATTGTTTTATTCATGGCCTCTGTCTGCCCGCTGGTCTGCAGGTGGCCGACCGACCCAAAACAATGGTCGATGCGGAACTCCGTGCAGAAGTCTACGAAGGACGAGCTGGCAAACTGGGTGCCGTTATCTGTCACAAGGATGCGAGGCACACCGAACCTGTAGATGACGGAGTGTTTGAAGAATTGTTCCACTTTCACCGAGTCAATCTTTGCGATGGCTTCGACTTTGATCCACTTCGTGAAGTAGTCGATGGCGACGATGACATACTTCTGTTGGTATGTGGCTCTGGGGAAGGGTCTCATGATATCTATGCCCCAGATGACAAAGGGCAGAGGGCTGGTGATCGGCTGGAGGGGTGCTTCCGGGGCATGCGGCACAGGTGCGTAAAACTGACACTTCTTGCAATTACGTACCAGCTCTATGCAGTCATCGTGCATTCCCGGCTAGTGATAGCCTTGGCGGAGGATTTTTTGGAATAGTGATCGGCCTCCCTGGTGCCGACCGCAGATACTTTCGTGGACTTCTTTCATGACTTGTTCTGCTTCATCCAATCGGAGACACCGAAGCAACGACATGATGTAGAATCTCCTGTACAACACATCATTGTGAATGGTGTACTGCCTTGACTTAGCTTGGATGCGCCGTGCTTCTTTTCTGTCCTTCGAAAGAGTGCCCGTTCGGAGGTATGTGTAAATGGGGTCATACCAACTAGAGCTGGTTCCGATTGGAGCAACTTCTACGGCAAAGTTGCTGGCATGCTCCAATAGCTCCACATATACGGCAGAGTCCATTTCAGAGATGTCTACCAGGGACTGCCTAGACAGCTCGTCTGCTTCAGTGTTCTCGTCTTGATTCACGTACTGCAGTTTGACACTCCGAAAGGCCGTGATGATCATGTTGAATTTTTCCTAGTACTTCAGCAGTCTTGGCTTCCTGGCTTCATATTCCCCCTGTACCTGTTGAATGACCAGTTGCTAGTCGCTATGGACTATGAGCCGCCGAACAATGAGGCTTTTAACTAACCTCAGACCGGCTAGTAGAGCTTCGTATTCCGCTTCATTGTTCGTTGCGTGGAAACCAAACCTGATTGCCGAGCAGACTTTGAATCCTTCCGGGCTTGTCAGTATCACCCCTGCGCCTGATCAACCGTCCATGGAGGACCCGTCTACCTGTAGTGTCCACAGTGCCTCGGCTGGTTCTGGCTTGTCCACAGCCTCAGGCTCTACAACATTCTCCTCTGGTAGGGTGCTTTCGACGATGAAGTCTGCCAGCGCCTGAGCTTTGATGGCGGTTCTGGGTCAAACTCGCCGAGTTCAAAAGCCCAATTTATCAGCCGATCGGCGGCATCCGATTTTGACAACACCTTCTTCAGAGGTGTGTTGGTGAGTACAGAGATGGGGTAAACCTGGAAGTATGGTTGGAGCTTTCATGCTGCGGTAACTAGAGTGAGTGCTAGCTTTTCAATTGCCTTGTATCTAGTCTCTGCGTCCAATAGTACCTTACTAATGTAGTATATTGGACGCTGCACTCGGTCTTCTTCTTTCAGCAACACTGTGCTCACCGCCTAGTCGGAGACGTCGTGGGGCGCCAAACTGTTACGATTGGAAATCGTTTCATCGGCCTGCGATCCGAGCTACCTGCAATCATAGAAGTTAAACAAGGGAGTTGGGTGACTAAGCCCCGAGTATACTCCGATGCCTAAGTCAGATTCCCAATGTAAACAGTTAAGAGACAACAGGAAGCTATCTCCAGTTTAGCGAAAGAGGGGAACGATGAGAGAGTTTGAGCGTATGAAAGAACTAATGGTGAATAGTGAGATTATGAGAGAGAGTTTTACCTTGGAGATTCGTCCTTTACTTATAGAGATTGGGAAGAAGCATGGAGGTACCATGACTCAAAGAAGTAGATCACCAATAGGACTGCCAGGTGTTTCCCTGAGGGACGCCCAGGTCATAGACTCCGAGTAAAAGTGGGAGGCCAAGGAAGCTAAATCGGTCGATAATTAGAGTGACACATGTCACCATACGAGTGGTTGTAGGGCCTTGACGGTCGACAACGTACTGTACTAGGAGAAGGACTCCTACGATGTAACCTAGTCGCCTTAGGACTCTGACCTCCGACCAAGAAACGTAACTCAGTAGGACTATGCCACTGACCAAGCATCGTGTCCTCATACGACTGTATTTTTGTCCACGAAACGCATCCGGATAGGATTGTTACTCCGAGCGTGAAAAGCCGAGCGCTACATTGTTTGTCTGGTCGGCCTAGCTGACTTTGGGTGCCACGTTTAAGAATTTCATTGGGTGATATTTTTCTCCCATAACACCACCATATCCGATTTCGGATGCATCTGTTTCTACGATTTTTGGAGGATCTTGGTTGGCAAGGTGCAGGCAAGGAATTTCTTTTGCTAATTTTTTAATTTCTTTGACTGTTGTTGTGTGTTAAGCCGTCCATGCTGGGGGTGATTTCTTGAGTCATTGATATAATGGAGCACAAATTTTTGTGATTTGAGGTAGAAAATCGCAAACATAGTTTAAACTCCCAAGAAACCGTTTGAGTTGGGTTTTTTCTAGGATTTGATTAGGGAATTTATCTACAGAAGCTATTGAACGTTCCATAACCCTAAAAAATATATTGAGATGTTTGAAATGTTGTTCCGCAGTGTGGGAGAACAGTAATACATCATCGATGTATGCAATGGTGAAATCATAGGGGTTTAGGATATCATTCATGATATTCTGAAATTCACTTGGAGCATTTTTAAATCCAAAAGGCATCACGTTCCATTCATAATGACCAAATGGGGTGGTGAAACCAATTTTATACCGATCAGAGGGATGGATTTGGATCTGCCAAAATCTAGATTTCATGTCAAATTTGGAAAGTGCTATACCATTGTGTTTCATAACCCTAAAAAATATATTGAGATGTTTGAAATGTTGTTCCACAACATGGGAGAACAATAATATATCATCGATGTATGCAATGGTGAAATCATAGGGGTATAGGATATTATTCACGATATTCTGAAATTCACTTGGAGCATTTTTGAATCCAAAAGGCATCACGTTCCATTCATAATGACCAAATGGGGTGGTGAAACCAGTTTTATACTGATCAAAGGGATGGATTTGGACCTGCCAAAATCCAAATTTCATGTCAAATTTGGAAAAAACTTTGCTTTGTTGGAGTCGTTGAAAGAGGTCCTTTTTTGTTTGAGAAAGGATACCCAATCCATTGGAATGCTTTGTTTAAAGATTTGTAATTAATAACTAATCGAGATATGCCTCGTTCAATTTCAGCATTTTTGTTAACATAGAAGGTAGCACAACTCCAAGGAGATTTATTTGGACGGACCAATTTTTTAGCAAGAAGATCTTGAATCTCTTTTTTGCAAAGTTCTTGGAGTTCTTGATTTATTTGAATAGGTCTGGCTTTGGTAGGAATATGTTTTTCTGAAAATTCTTTTTCATAAGGAAGCATGACAATGTGCTTTTGACGGGATTAGAAAGCATAAGGGAATTCAGAGCATAATTCGTTCACAAATTGGGTTTGAAAGCGACTTATTTTTGTTTGAATAAATGGTTGTTGAATTTGTTCCTCAATTTTGAGATAAGAAATTTCTTGTTTTAAAAAAGAAATTTGTTTTTATTTCCTAGTAATGGAAATGACAGTGGTGTCAGAAGTAATGGCTTCTTGTTTGAATAAATCAATATGTTTTTCTCGAGTATGATTCAAGAAATGAAATGTAATTTCTTGTCCTAGAGCTTGGGTAATGACAACCTTGATTGGATACTGTAAAGGGTTTGATTAATTCAAGGAAAGATTGTCCCAAAAGTATTTCAGTATTAAGGTCTTTGACGAGGAGAAACATTTGTCAGAGACAGATGCCTTGACTGCAAATGTGGACATTAGACAATTTGTAATTTACATTTAATCGAGATCCATTAGCCCCAGATAGTTTCTGGGTGGTTTTTTCAAAAAATTGGGTTGGAACTAAGCCTTCTTGGATGCAATTCAATTATGCACCAGTCTATAAGAGCAATAGTTCTTAGTTTGAAGGTTCCAGAAATAATCAAAGTAATATCAGCATACCATTGTTGGCAAATTACTTTGTTGACCAAGTTGACAAATGGATGAGCCTTGGAATTAGGTGTTGGGTCATCGATTGGTGGGGTAGTAGAGTTTTGAATTTGGGTTTGTTTAACTGTGGCGATTTCAAGTTTAATAGATTTTATTTCCCGTTTGAGGTCATTTGTTGTAATTTTCAAGGCTTGAATTTTGTTATGGGGGCTAGGAATTACTCAACCGATTATGGATCTGTTTTAAGTCATAAGTTGGTGTTTTGATTAGTGGTTTTTCTTTAACAGAATCACGTAGATATTCGAGATATCTTTGTTTAAGAATTGGGTCTTTGATTTGGTCAATAAGAGAAAGAAAGAAACAGCAGAGGATGATGGTTCATCATGCCGAATCATCCTTAAAGCTTTGGGAGTTTCATTATCACTACTACTAGTGGTTTCACAATTGTTACAAAAAATACCATTTTGACAATTACAAGTGGTAATTTCTTGGTGTTTTGAGGATCCTGAAGAGTTAAAATCTATTTGAGCAACAAAATCATCTTGGCTAGATTCAGAATCTGTATCAACAAGGATTGCTAATAATTGAGACTTAGTATCATCTGGCATGATTAAAGACGTGATACGTTTTGCCATTTTGCAATAATTAGCAGTATGCCAATCTTGCCACACTTGAAACATTTGAAATTTTTATAAGATTTTTTGGGGATTTGGATTCAATTCTCTTATGAGGGGGTTTTGGTTGGAAATTGGTAGGGTTGTAGGGTTGTTTTTCTCGAGAAAATTCTTGTCTATGTTTTGAATATTTGTGAAATTTCCTATGTTTCCTTTGTTTGATTGAGTTATGGTTTTGAGAGGAGGATTTAGCATAATCTATTCCGAATTGGGAGCAGAAACCACCTAATTCTTTTTTATAATATTTGTTTTATGTTCGTTTTTGTTTGCGTAATCTAATATCCATACACAAGGCTAAACCTTTACGATGGATAAGATTGATGAGATCTCCATAAATGAGATCATTATAAGGAATAGTTCCTTCGTGTTCATCATGGAGTTTTTGTTTGATCTTCTCTACTAAAAGGGTAGGAAGCCCGGTTAAATTTTTTTCTTTCCAACAAGGAAAATTAGCATCTTCCCAGGTTAAGACTTCGGTCATAAAGGTATCTTTATACCATTTGAAATCGTGCATCTTTCTACACTTTAAATTGGATAATTGTTCGGAAGATCAATCCTTTAGACGAGTAGGATCATCAAGGAAATATTTGGTTATATTGAAGATGAGAGTATTTACAGCATCACCAATAGGTTGATTGTTTTCATCCAATATGGGGTAATCAGTTTGATCTAATTGTGTAGCACCTAAAATTGCTAATTTTTGGTGTGGTAAGACCACATAGTCCCACCATCCTTTGAGTTGGCCAGAAAATCCAGAAATAATTACTTCTGCAATGGCTCTATCAGAATGATTTTTCATTCTATAAGCATTGCTTACCATAGTTATTTCTTGTAGTTTGTTGACTAAATTATAGTCAGACATACCATCTATATTCCATTTGTAGATGGTGTCACTAGTATATGTTGCTTGGGTGAAATGACCTTGATTTTCAATTTGTAAATCAGCGGTAATAATGTAGAGGCATTCTATAATTTAATGGTTGAGGGGATTGAATTTCATAAGGAAGGGCCTCACTTTGGTTATCTGAATCATTTTCGGGTTCAAAGTGATGGTTTTGATGAATCATTCGTCTATTGCTTGCAACAGTTTCAAGATTTGGTTGTGGAATAGTTTCAAAATTTTGGTCGTGGTCGTGGTCGTGGTGTTGGTGTTTTTAGGAGCAAGTAAAGCTTTTAGTTGTTGATCTATTGGTTGAAGTACTCCTTCTTTGTAAAAATTGTTTATTGCATATGGGGACATAATATAAGGATTGAATAAAGGTTGGGAGCTTTTGTGGGTTCAGGGGGTTGTTTATTTTCAATAAAAGTTGATTTTTTGTTAACGATTTCAGAGGTATTTTGGAGTATGTTTTCTATATGTATGAGTTGGGATCTTACAGTTTGAAGGTACTGGTAAGCATAGTTTACTTGTTCAATGATTTTTTAGAACCACCAGATACATCATCAATGGTCTTGAAAGGAGCTGCTTTGATAGTTATGTCTTGTAACTTAAACAGAATTTCTATCCAGAGGGGAGGGGGGGTGTTGGATTGATTCCATGGTTTGATTATTATGTGTAATCCATGTACTGGTATTTTTGGTATGCATATTTATTTCGTGAAAATGATAATTGATTTTATTATTATTTGTATAGTTCGCTAAGTATATAAAAAATGGAATATTTGCTTTAATTTTGTTCATCCGATCATACCACATTATTCTAATGTGTTGTTTTGTAAGTGACAAGTTATTAAAGAACCATTCACATTTTTCTTTGTGTTGAACAAGATCGAAATCGATCCATAATTTTTCTTTATCAATTTGGAAATCATTATTAATAATTGTTTGTACTTTATACAGACGTTCATCGTCGTCCTTTGGTATCGTTTCTGATATCGTAGGTGATGATGGAGAAGAGCCATATTTAGGATTGTAAACTCCTTCAATGACATTTTGATGAGTTTGAGTACCAGAAAGTTTTATTTTGTTTAATTCCTCCATTAGTCACATGTTTTCTAAATGGAGACTCGTAGTACTTGGTATGCTAGAACATGAGTTCGGGCTTGGTTGGCTTATAGTTTTTTGTCGTTGAACATAACTGGATAAACTTTCGGGCTCTTGGAAAAGTTGTTTGTTTCTGGAAATCCTATCAAATTTAATAGTAACCATACCGTCTTGGGACTGGGTAGTGGATTCTATAGTTTTGTTGGGTTCCATTTAGGGAGGTGGCACTTGGCATTGGAGGTGCCAATCAACGGGAAAACTGATATCTTTCCACTGAACTGTTTTGGAAATGATTGTTCGAGATTGGGCGAAATCAATTTCAATAAAGGTAGTTTGTCCTTTGGGAGTCCGTCGAAGAATATAAGGAGGATCAATGGTTTTCATTGCTTTGTATTGGATGCGATGGATCAAAGCAATAGGAATTGATCCAGGTTTCATTTTATATCCATGGGTTTTGAAGTTAATTTTCAAAGAATCATGAATATTTCATCTTGTAGTGGTAGCATAATATCAGGGTAACAATTGAAATATGCTGACCCACTGCATAGACTTGTTTCTATCATTCCCAAAAGAGAATCTTCAAAATCTAAGAATCTTTGATCTCGTAATGCAACTAAGAGAGAGGTATTCAAGCCTACCCTATGTAAGGGTTTGATAGCAACTTGGATTAATACAATATGAATATAAGAAAATTCAGATTTAAGTTTGTTGATGGATCAAAAATCCAAAAGTTAGATCTCTTCGAAATCTGAAGAGAAATTGATTGTTTGTTCAACGATCTTGACCGTTTCTCAGAACAGCCAGTTTTGTTTATAAACATCTTTGGTTGTGATTTTAGGGAGTGACCAGTTGTTCAAGGATTGATTAGTTTCTCCTATTTGTGTTCTTCTTGGTGTACTATACTATTATCTGAACTAGAAGCTTCATCAACAAAGGATTGGGAAGATGATGTCCGAAACATTCAGCTCATAGTGGGGATGCCTATGGTCAATCTAAGATTTTATCATACTAGCAATACTCCCTAGATAACCCCGAGTTAAAGAATGCAAACCTCACCTTAGCTACAAGAGTTACACAAATTGACCCTTCAATGTCTTTAAGTAAGCAAACTTTAACTCTCGATAGTCTAGGAGACAAGGTTTTGAAATTTTCAAACTGGATTATTCGACTCTCGAATTATTAAAAAAATATTCTAAAGGATCGAAGTTTTGGAGTCTGAATTTTTTGTTTCCCAAATTAGGCGTGAACTCCAAAAAAAATCACAAATTTTCAAACTAATTAGAGTTCGCTCCAAATTTTTGCCAAACCAAATTATAATCGAATTATTCACGAATATCTAATTATGAAGAGACTGTAGAGATGGAAAGAAATAGCATATGAGTTCACTGGCTCAATAGTTGACTCATCAATAAAGTAGTACCAAGCATGTATCAGACTGACCCCTACTGAAGCGGAGGTATCCACTTACAGACATGGTTCCAGTATTCAGTATCAGATCTACCTAATCCGTCAATTCGTTAATCCGTCGATTCGTATCGGTTTTGGACCTGGCCGATATATATATATATATATATATATATATATATATATATATATATATATATATATATATATATATATATATATATATATATATATAAAAGTCAACCTCCCATTGAAGCTGTACACCGATCCAAAGCAGATCGGTTTGGACATAACCGATACCATGTCCGAATTCCGACGCTAGATTTAGAACCTTGCTTAAAAAATGAGAGCAAAGCAAACCCGTATAAACTTAAGAGAATAACATTTTTAGACAAATTTCTTAATTTGTTTCAACTAAACTCAAGTCGTTGTCAACAAAATTCCAATTCCACCATTTCACTCTTATCTAGTCAATGTCATCATGCAGCTTTCATTCATCCTCCCTAGCAAACACCTGCAACTCCCATATTCCTTCTTACAGGTGAAGCAATTGGACTTCATTTTGGTCTTCTTTGTACATGACCAGACCATCTCAATCAATTTTCCGCTCATTTCATCATTGTGCTCTCCTTGTGTTCCCAAAAATGCAATTTTCTCTGAGACCCAATTTTCGCCACCTACAGTGAAGGGGAACATCTTGACCTTGGGCTTCGGTGGGGTTAGATTAAGTTCTAGAAACAGTTGGGGTGTAACCCCGAATCGTTCTATAGAGGCATGGTCATGTATGATTCTCTCCCATCATTTCTCTTCACCTGGCTAAGGAAAACTTTCTCCTCTGTTTTCTATTTCTGTCCTTTATTAGTCTTGATTATCTATCTCAATATGGATAATAAACATAACCTCCTTCCACTATTTATTGATAAACTGAACCAAGCCGATAACAAAATTCGGCACTTCCAAGGTAACACTTTACTCATCAATCATAACTACTCCCAATTTTAGCTCCTGTTGTCACTGAAGTTAAACTGATTTTCTGATTTTATCTGACTTATCCCAAACTTGATTAATACTAAAACATTCTTCAACATTGAAACTTGGCACTTTACTCCTAGAACAACATAGACCATGGCACCTCCTCCTATATCTTCAGTCAACTTATCCATGACTGGAGCAGAGAGATAGAAAAAGCATAATCACTCTTGACATAAACCCATCTCAATTCTCAAAAGATATTAAGATAACAAGGACCAAATTTTCTTTTAGATAATTCCACTTTCAGAAGAGATACCATTCAACACAAGCAGAGAAAACTTAATTCTATAGAACTACAAAAATTATGAAGCCCTAATGACAATTAACAGATTTTACTTCAGTTTCACATACAAGAGAAATAGAAGAATTTGACTTAACACTCTACATGAAGTGGGAAGGTGAATTACCTTCAGGTTTTCCATTGTCACCCATCAAGCTCCCTGGATGCTGTAAATTCTGCAAAACCTGAGGACCCAAACCAGCAAGTCCACCACCCATAGCATCATTCCCTGGCCCTATAAACTGACACATTAGCCTCACTAATACTCCGAGAATCTGCATTTGATTCTGGCAAGCATCAGCATGCATCTGCATCATTTGCTTCTCATGATCAATCTGCATCGCCACCATTCTCTCTCTCCGCTCCATCTCTTCCTCTTCCTTTTCTTCCTCCATTTTCATTCTCCGCCGGCGTTCTTCATCAAATTCCCGCTCAAGCTGTAATCTACGTTCGAATTCCCTCCTTGCACACATTCTCTGCATCTCTTCCCACTCAAATTCCCCACTTTCCATCCACTCATCCCTCTCCTTTCTCTTCTCTTCCTTCCTCTTCTCCCTTTCTCTCTTCCCCTGTTCTCTAACAGCCTCTGCCTCTTCCCTATTGAATTCCCTTTCTCTACCCCTTTCTTCTCTCCTGACCACCATATCTCTTAGCTCCAAAACCTGTGCACCCATCAACCCTAATCCACCCCAATCGCTGCTCTTCAATCTCTTCGACTGAATCAAGCCCGACTCATCACCATCCTCACCATCACTCTCTTCTTCACCCTCATCATCAACTGCTTCAAGATCCTCACAATCAAGCCCTAACCCAATTCCCAAGACACCACCCCCCTCACCACCATCAACAAAACTCTCATACCCAAAAATCCCATCATCTTCACCTCCTCCCCCTAACCCTTTATCCTTCACCTCAAGCTCTACATCACCAAACACTTCCTTGTACTTCAAGAAGTTCTGCCAATGATTCTCGCCGTCTTTCCAGTTGAATTCATCATCTGAAACCCTAATTTTTTGCTTCACGCCCAGATACTGGTGCCTCATGTTCTGGACCTTGATGGAGACGTCTCGCCACGACCAGAGAAATGGGTAGTTTACCGGGTCGAGGAGATGGTGGACTGCGTTCACATGATCTGCGATTGGTTCGAATTTTTTTTCTCTGGTTTTGAGCTTCGTTAGGGTTCCGGAGTTGAGGAGCTCAGAATATTTGTTGATCAGGGTTTCTTCTTCTTCTTCTGTCCACTTCTTGCGCTTCATGTTTTTGTGTATGGATTTCTCACAGGGAGATAAGTGCAGAAAGATAGAGAGAGAGAGGGGGGGTTAGAGCAACCGAGGGAGGCGGACAGTTCAGAGTTCAGACACAGAACCGAAGGAAGGTAATTATTTTTCCTCGGTTTCTCTTTACAATTGCAATGGAATATTGACAATTCACATTGTAATAAGCCAGTAAGGAATTTGCTGACAAAAATACCCTCGTGATCATCTTGTAAAAGCCCCCGAATCGTCTCCAATTGTTACGGCAATTGGATACAACAATTGGCCGCTGAATGCGTGCCTTGTGGCTTTCCTTGCATCCAACGGATACGATCGTTGAGAATGCAGATGTAAAAAAAAAACTTGATGTAAGTAATCACTCTGCTTCGCTTTTTCAATTTAGGTTTTCAAATCACAAAACAGAGTGAACATTTTGGAAGAACGTCTTCCTCGGTTCGCTCTTCTTCTTCGTCTCCTCTTCCAGAGAATAGAGATCTGCTGCTGCACTAATTGTAGCGGTAAATGGTTCTTCTCCTCCAAATCATCTCTTTTTTTTTTTCTTTTTTTTATAGTTAGCTGAGAGTAGTACTGGCTACTTTTCTTCGATTTCTTCTATTTGAAAGATAAAGGGGTTTCTTGGAAAACTTTTACAGTAGAATGATAATGTGGTTATTGTTGCTACTGAAACCGGATATGCTGGTGTGCCCATATCCTGCAAGACAAGTACAGGAGTTAACGGAGTTAGGACGAGGTGCCCGTAGTCTGCTCCAATGGTAAAGTCAGTAACAGGGCAAACAGTCCAAAGCTTAACAAAAATGGCAAGCTTGGAGGGTGTGGGGAAAGATGAAATTCAAGAAAGATGTAAGAGTTGTGTGATCGTCAATAGGGAACTCAGACCATGTAAGCATATCTTACCTCTTGTTCATCTATGAGTTTATATAGAGTGAGAGAGTTCCGGATAAACCTCTAACTTAACCACCTAACCGTCAGGAGCGTTCGTAATGTTCTTGCATGACCATCGGATGAAGATCTAAAAGCTAATCTTAATGCTGTGTGATTGTGATCAACAGTCCCTGTATCCGCTGACGTAGTTGTTCCAAGAATGATCAAAGAACTACGCACGCGCACCTTACCACACCCGCAGAGAGACAAGTCTCAAAGAATGCGCAATGAGGAACCAACTGGCTAACGGCGAGATCCTACCATTTCAGCGAGATGCAACTTGCCAACGACAATAAGCGCTATCTTGCATAAAAAGGTGAATCGAAATATCCTGGACACAGGTTACCCTCCCATATGTCGATGCCTGGGGACACGTGTCTTGTAGTTACTAGAGGAAGAAATATGGTATTAACAGTTGCCCCTTGTTACAATACACTCGATGAGTGTATGCACCTAACCCTCATATTATCGGAGGCAAGGTGTCCGGGGTCATAGCCTCTGATGCTTGTCCCATATCAGGGTTTTCCCCCCAACTTATGGGATAACCAGTGGGAGATCTGGGGGTAAGACCATCCGGTTTTGCCTCCGCTTAAGGTCTTGGACCTTTCTGTAAGTGAATCGGAGGTAGTGATGGATGTTGCTTCCTCTAGCAATTGCTCCATTATCACAAGCATTACATGTTATCGACAAAAAAATAGACATGTTAAAATGCCCTAATTATTATGGACCAAATCCCTCACCTGATTGCACTTAAAGTGTAGCTGCAATGCTAAGCCCAACAGTAGCCAAATACTTTGCCCAAGTCCAAAACCTATTTCATTGGATAATTATTCGTTAGTTGGCTGGATAGCCTTTAACCCAATTGGGCAAGTCCTTTAGGCCTATACATGGATCCCAAGTTAAGCTAGGAACCCAATAGTTGATCCCATAATTCCTAACTAAGGAAAATTAGCTTTCAGAACCAGAAACGAATGTAGGACATGGATGGTACATCCTCTGGTTCTTTCCTCTACCAAGACACTTAGAATAATCTTACAAATTTCCAATAAACCAGAGGGATAGACGGATGGTGTGTCATCCTGCACATTCTTTGGATATCCTCCTATTGATTACTGAAAACAAATGGTATGTAATCCGGAGGCACTGTTGGATGGTGTTCCTTTCAGCATATCCTCTAGATACCATTATGTTAATAAGGTAAACTATACAGAGCCTCTGATGGGTTCTGGAGGATAAGCCTTTTGTGTCTTTGGAGGATATGCCCCCAGTGTGCATCCTCCAGAGCGAGTACAGAAATCACTCGAACTAGAGTTCTAGACTTCTATCTTTGGGGCATTTCATTCCCAATGTCCATTCTATGGTTCTCAGTCGATGAGAATCATCTTCCTAGGTTAGGGGAAGAGACTAAAGTCATCATTGACTCAATCCATTCCCCAACCGAGGTGGGTGAGCATCCTACCCTCTATGGTTATGTCTTTTGGTCACATTATTACTGGCAACCATTAATGGTGTTTATTAATGGTGGAATGTTCCACCATAAGCCAACCTTGGTTGCTGGAAATGAGAGAGGCAGAGATATGAACTTTTAACCAAGGTCGAACCACTTATGACACTAGGGTTGGTTCACCTCTATTAATGGTTGTCACACCCCAATTCCGTACTTTTCAGAATGGTGTGATGAACTGCTAATAAACCAACGGTTCAATCAAGATCTCTAATAGGCTGTGTCGGTTGAAATTAAACTATACACATCCACAACCATAATCAGAATAAATACACAATAGCGGAAGTCTTAATATTAAATTAACTGAAGAATCTAACTGTGATAATCAATAATAAAATATCAAGTTATGTTATATCAACCGAGACATAAGTAAATAAAATATCAATTACATTTGCTTAATAATTCAAATGAAAATCTAATCGAAAACGCATGCATTGCACTCGCATGAAGAGTCATGCGTTTTCACTAAGTCTTCAGCCTCCATCACAACAACGTGCCTGTGTACATAAGCATTCATATAGTCTTCCACCGTGGTACTTGCATCATCAACTAAAAATATTCGACGTCGAAAGGGTGAGCACACATCATGGCTCAGTGAGCAAACAAAACAATGCAACAAACATATGCATGCATTCAATTCATATCTGTGGTTTGATTTATAAGTTTACAATGTGCTATAGAAAGGTTCGATGACCGCGTCACCTCTATACACAGGGTGTGTAAGCCCACCCAACGGATCAAACACTATTTTCATCTACATCCATCCCAACATGGAATAGAGATAGAGCTAAAGTGCCCGGATCAAACACCGCATAACACTTCCCCTGATGCCCTACCCATACCAACACGTAAGCCCCTACTGGCATGGGCTTGCAAACTGGGCTCACAACTAACCAATCCTAATGTCAAACAGTGTATCCAAGGCCTCACCCCAGCATCCCTTAATACGTCCATAGAGATAGAGCTAAGGCCCCCCGGCAGAGTCGAAGACTACACTATCCGAGACCACCTCCCCTAACACTCTACGACATAATAGCTCTGCTAAGGTAATGACGATACGAAGATGTCAGTGGACAAGACTTGAGTTAGAGATAGAGCTAAAGTGCTTGGATCAAACACCACATAACACTTTCTCTCGTGCCCTACTCGCATCAAGTACACCAACCACACACAAATATTCACATGTCTATCCCTAGCATCATCATCATCATCATGTTATAAATAAATTAGAATTAAATATGCATGAATATTAATAGCAGGGATATTAGATGACATGTTGAATGCACATTACAAGCATACACGTATAGAATCAGTCATGGCATTGGACTCAAGAAATAAAAATAGTTTATTATTAGCCAATTAGTTTAGGTCTTGTTCCCTCACCTTTGCTTGAGTGTAGATCCTCTTCAAGCTTTAAAAACCACTTTTATATCAATAGGAAAACCTAACAAGTCGATAGATTTTAGTTAGAAGTCATTCCGGCACTTTTAGACTTGTTTTTAAGCAAGGGTCGCAGGGTGGGTCGCAGGAAGGGTAGCAGTTTACTGCGACCCCCAGGGTAAGGTCGATGCCAGGGTCGGATGTTCCATCGACCCTGGGTGCGACCACCCCTTTCCTGGACTTCCCGAACACTGGGGGTCGATCCTGTGGTCTGGTAGGGTCGACTCCCAATCGACCCCACGTGCGACCCCCCGTGGATTGAGTCGAGAATATCATTTTACAGTCCATTCTTTCATGTTTGGGTCCTATGACTTACTTCCACAATCCATTCTATGCTTGTTCTATGGCTTAGAACTCTAGGTTTCTTCCTTACTTTGCATACCATGATTTCTCCATGGATTTCATTGAAATCTTCCCATGGATGTATAATTTGAGTTTCTCCTAGACCATACCCTCTTCATGAACTATTCTAAGGTCTTAGATCATCAATGGAAACGTATCCATACCTTAGGTTTTGCTGAGATTCAGAGGTTTCTTTGAATTCTTCACTTTAGTCTTCTTCTCCAATTTTCCTTCTCTTTTCATTCTCTTCTCTTTCTCTCACTTTCAATTAGGGTTTCAAAAGGAGTGAAAGAGGCTTAGGGACGTCCTATTTATAGAGTAGAATCTCTCAAAATAAGTCTCATTGAGATTAGGAAGGAACCCATTGAAATTTGGAAAGTTTTCTATTTGCGGTTTCTGTCTGCAAACAGGGGGTTGATGAGGGGGTCGGAGATCCCGTCGACCCTCAGTTCTAAGTTGTCCGACCCCTAGTTAAAATATCAGGGGTCTGACTTCTTAGTGAGGGGGGGTCGACCCTGCCTATCAAGGTATGCGACCCTACCCTCCAATTTACTATTTTTGAGTTTAGTACCTGATTTCGCTATTTCCTTCACGCACTTGGTCCATTTGGCTCGACCATGATGGGTAAACCTGGTACAAGGTGGTAAGACCGGTTAGTTCGATGTGGGTCTTACAACTCCCTCCTACTTATAAAAATTTCTTCCTCGAAATTATACATACCTTCCAAGTCGAATAGATGAGGGTATTGCTTTCGCATAGCATTATCTTCTTCCCATGTGATTTCTTCTATATCTCTGCTTTTCCAGGTGACTTTAACATAATAAATGTCACGGTTGCGTAGTCGTTGCACCTTTCGGCTGGTGATTCCAGTTGGTGTTACTTCAAATGTCAATTCATCTGTCAAATCAGGTAGATCTACTGTCAAAACGTGCGTTGGATCTTTGACATACTTCTTTAATAAGGGGATATGAAATACATCATGCACACTTGACATAGATGGTGGTAGTGCTAACTGATAAGCCACTTTTGCACGCTTAGCTAAAATCTCATATGGTCCAACGTATCTCGGACTTAGTTTTCCTTTCTGTCCGAACCGTTTCAAACCTCGCATAGGTGACACTTTGAGGAATACTTTATTACCTACGACGAATTCAAGGTCTCGGCGTCTAGTATCTGCATATTGCTTCTGACGATTTTGAGCCGTTCTTACTCTTTCCTTGATAATGTCGACTACTCGACATGTCTCTTCAACAAATTCCAGTCCAACGATACTACGTTCTCTAATTTCATTCCAAAACAAAGGAGTTCGACACTTCCTGCCATACAGTGTTTCATAGGGTGACATCTGTATAGTAGCCTGATAGCTATTGTTATAAGTGAACTCAATCAGTGGTAACTTTTCATCCCATGATCTTTTAAAATCAATTACACAAGCTCGAAGCATGTCTTCTAAAATCTAAATGGTGCGCTCCGATTGTCCGTCTGTCTGAGGATGGAATGCAGTACTGAACTTCAATGTTGTACTCATAGCCTTCTGCAATCCTTCCCAAAAATTTGAAGTAAATTGTGGATCTCTGTCGGACACAATGCTTTCAGGTACACCGTGTATGACAATGTTATCCACATACAGCTTAGCTAACCTCTCCAGCTGAGGTCGTATAGCTATAAATCGATCCGTTTTCGTCAGCCAGTCTACAATCACCCAAACTGCGTCAACTACTCGGGGAGTCAATGGTAACCCGGTGACGAAGTCCATAGTGATGTAGTCCCATTTCCATGCTGGTTCCGGTAATGGCTGTAACAGTCATGCTGGTCTTTGTCGTTCAGCTTTCACCTTCTGACAATTTAGGCATTAAGACACGAACTTGGCTATATCTGCTTTCATTCCCCTCCACCAATATAATTTCTTTAGGTCATGATACATTTTTGTACTTCCAGGGTGTATCGAATAGGCGGTGGTATGGGCTTCCTTCATTAGTCGGTGTTTAATGTTCAAATTTTCTGTTTCAGGTACACATATTCTTCCTTTGTACTTCAGTACCCTTTCATCATCTAAGGTGAACTCAAGAACAGTCCTACCTTTTTCGATGTCTTCTTGTACCGTTTTCAGATAAGGGTCTGATTTAATAGTTGTTTTCACTTCATCAACTATATCGGGTACAATCTTCAATGTGGCAAACATATTTGAAAACTTATGAATAAATCCTTGGTTGGTTGATTCACCCAGTACATCTATCACAAACTGCTCGTTACCGTAATTGAACACTCTTCCGGTAGTACACATTGCGGCACATGTGCTAACCTCCCCTTAAGATTTTATCATTGCCTTTCTACTCAGTGCATCAGCAACCACATTAGCTTTTCCCGGATGATACTGGATATCACAATCATAGTCTTTCAATAGTTCCAGCCATCTTCTTTGTCTCATATTCAACTCCTTCTGATTAAAGAGATAAGTAAGACTCTTATGATCTGATTTAATCTGAAATTTCTCTCCGTACAAGTAATGTCTCCATATTTTGACAGCATGTACTACTGCCGCTAATTCCAAATCATGAGTGGGATAGTTCCTCTTATGTGTCTTCAATTGTCTTGAGACATAAGCAATTACTTGTTCTTCTTGCATAAGTACACATCCCAATCCCAATCCTGACGCATCGGTGTACAAAATAAATGGCTGTCCTGGAATCGGAATGGTCAAGATTGGAGCTGATATCAATCTAGCCTTCAATGTTTGGAAACTCTTCTCGCATTTATCAGTCCAAACAAATTTTTTGCCTTTCTTAGTTAAACTGGTGAGAGGTATGGCAATTCGGGAATAGTCTTCCACAAATCATCGATAATACCCAGCTAGACCTAAGAAACATCTAATTTCTACAATGCTCTTTGGTGCTTCCCACTTCACAATAGCTTCGATCTTGCTAGGATCCACTTTAATTCCTTCGACGGATACAACATGGCATAGAAAAGAGACTTCCTTTAGCCAAAACTCACACTTTGTAAATTTGGGATAGAGCTTCTCCTTCCGTAATCGCTGCAGAGTGGCATTTAAATTCTTTATATGAGTTTCCTCGTCTTTGGAGTAGACCAATATATCATCGATGAATACAATAACCGACGTATCCAACATGTCGTGGAATACCCGATTCATAAGTTCCATAAAGGTTGCTGGTGCATTCGTCAATCCGAAAGACATGACAAAAAATTCATAATGTCCATATCTGGTCCTGAATGCTGTGTTGGGAATATCACCGTCCTTAATCTTCAACTGATGGTAGCCTGACCGAAGATCGATCTTGGAGAACTCTTTGGCACCTTCCAACTGATCGAACAGGTCATCGATCCGAGGCAATGGGTACCGATTCTTGATTGTCAGTTTATTCAGTTCTCGGTAGTCTATACACAGTCGAACGCTACCGTCCTTCTTCTTTACGAATAATACTGGCGCTCCCCATGGTGATATGCTAGGTCGGATGTAGCCCTTGTCCAACAGTTCTTGTAGTTGTACTTTTAATTCTTTTAGTTCAGTAGGAGCCATTCGATAAGGTGCTTTAGATACTGGTGCGGCTCCTATAACAAACTCTGTAGCGCGGTCGGGTGGTAGTCCTGATAATTCTTCAGGAAATACATCTGGATAGTCACGTACGACATCAATATCCTCCATTTGTGGTGCTTCTTTGGTAAGATCGACCACAGATACTAGATACCCAACTGCTCCTTTCTCAAGGCACTTCCTAGCATTTAATGCAGAGAGTATGAGCTTTCGTTTACGGGGAAGTTTGGTTCCCGAAAAACTGAACTCTGCTCCTTCCTTGTCTTTAAATGTCAGCTTCTTTTCGGCATATAATAGGTTTGCAGAATGCCGAGCTAACCAGTCCATTCCCAAGATGACGTCAAAGTCTGTCATCTCAAGTTGGATCAAGGTTGCATCTAAAGTCTTCTCGTCAATACGAACTGGACATGGTCCATAACCTTTTTTTAATTCCACTTCTAATCCCATAGGCAATCGTACAAGCAGTTTGTAGTCTAAGGATTTGAGGGGTAGATTTAGCTTTTTTTCAAATGACACAGATATAAAAGAATGAGTAGCTCCTTAATCAAAGAGTACTCTGGTGGGAATGCCATTAATAGGTACGATACCTGTGATTTGTTTTGATTTAGTCTACATGCTCACATAATTGTAACACAAAATGATAAGATTCAGGTCATACCTGTGACCACATCCGGCGATGCGGCAACATCCTCAGATGTAACAGCGTAAACTCTTCCTTGATGTAGTTGCTTTTTGGGCTTAGGACACTCCCGATAATAATGTCCCACTTGATTGCAGTTATAGCATTTTAGCCTTTCATTATTTGGCTTTTGTTGCTGTTGAGCTGCTGAAGTAGTCTTGGCTGCAGCATTGAAACCTTGAGTACGGAAGGGTTTGAATACCTTGGTGTTCCCTTCGTTGTAAGAATTTCCATTTGGCCTTTTGATTCCTCTATTTTGAGCAAAGTACCTCTCTTTCTGGCTCGACTCTATCACTCGAGCAATTTGTACAGCTTCATTGTAAATTTTCTTCTCAAGTCCCAGAACATGTTCACGTATGCTTCCCCTAAGTCCCATGACGAACCTTCGGGTCTTTGTATCTTCCACCTGCATACTGACTGGTGCAAAGAAAAATTGCTCCTTATAACGCTGTTGGTATGCATCGACAATCATCTGTCCTTGATATAAACTCAGGAACTCCTTCTCCATGGAATCTCTGAAACTCCTAGGAAAATACTTCTCAAAGAATGCCTCCTTATATATATCCCAAGTCAATTGGGTGTGCTTTGTCATCAGATATGTCCGTGTGGACTTCCACCAGTGGTGTGCATCGCCTTTCAGCATAAACGTTGCACACAATACCTTTTCTTCCTCATTCACTGTCATCATCGTGAAATTTCTCTCCATCTCATCGATCCAGTGTGCTGGCCACAACGGATCAGCTGGCTTACCACTATACTCCTTGGGCTTCATCTTCAGAAAACGCTCCACCAGTCTGGAGTGGTCTAATTGGTGTGGGACATTAACCCCATACATAGGTGGTTGGTATTGATATCCACCTGGAGCTACTTCAGGGTTTTGTACTTGAGCCTGCCTGATGGGAGTCTGAGGTGCGTGGGGTACTGTGTTACTTCCCCCTGGTACTGTGCTTGCCTGTCCTGCTGGCATCGGTGTCGTCTGTGCAGCTGGAAAGGTCATGCCTATGGCAGCTTGCATAGTAGCTTGAGCCTGTTGTATTTGCTGCAGCTGTTGGACCAAATTCATGACGGCTGTAGCCAGGTCTGTAGGTGGAGCTGGAAGATTTGTAGGATTTGTCTGCCCATTAATTATGGATGGTGCCGTGTTCGTATTCTCCTATGTTTTTGGGTGTATCTGGCTGTCTTCCCCACAGGTGGTGGTGGTGGGATAGAGTTACGGCTTTGTCTGGTCACTCTGCGTCCAACCATTATTTGTTTTGGTAGTGGGAATGCCTGAAAATCATAGAATACGTGAGGCAATCATTATATACTTCATTCTCATATTTTAAATCCACTGTATTTTTCACTGCAGGGTCGATGGTGGGGGTCGATGGATGTCCGACCCTCAGTATGCGATCCTGAGAATCACTAATTCTTCCTGAGAGCCGGGGGTCGATGGATATCCGACCCAGGGTTCGACCCCTGGTTCTTTGTCAGATTACCGAGAGCTGTGGGTCGATGAGGGGGTCGGATGTTTTGGTCGAATTCTCCGACCCTCGGACTAAAAATCAGGTTTTTAATCCCGATTTTGAATCCATTTCTCATTCTTCCTCCTCCTTTCCGGCTCGGCTCGTCCCTCTGAGTTGCTACAATGACAACTCGAACTCATTGGTGCTATTTGCTTCTCATTTCGATGTCTACTCCTCGTCTACAGGTATGTTCTCTACAGTTTCATGTTTTTAGGGTTTCTTAACTTGGTTTTTGCTCATTTATATCGTTTTCTTCAAATTAAACTTTTTCCAACCGTAAAAATTTGATTTTTATTGGGGGCTTTTGTTGTTGGTGACTCAATGGATGAAAGACCTCAAAAATATTTGAGTTTCATCGGTTGGTTATCGAGAAACTTGAAATTTCCCATTTTTGCCCTAATTTGTCGAGATTTTTGAATTTCTTGAAATTTCTTTAAATTCGATCTCTTTAGATTAAATTTCCAACTGTATGAGTCTTGCAGGATTATTTAGAATCTATATAAGTCCTCCTGCCCACGTGTATGGGTGAAAAGTGAGGCTTTTGACCAATTTACGTCGTTATACTGTCGAAATTTTCGGGGTTTTCATCCTTACTAAACCAATATATGTTTTTCTTTGTTTTTGCAGATACTATGGCTAGTGCCAAAGTACCCAGGGTACATGACCCAGTACGCTTCCTTTCTAACGAGACGGAGACACAGTATGTCTGCTACTCTCGTAAGAAGGTAGAGGGAGGTCATCGGGTAGACTTGGCTAGCCTGGCCTTGTTCGATGTAGAGAGGGCTTTTGGTGACATGGGCTGGCTTCCTGTGATCACCAATGACGCCTGCACTCGACCGGATTTAGTGAGACAATTTTACTGTAATCTTCAAGTGGTGGGGGATTACAACAATACCGAGAGGGGTAGAGAGCTCCCGATCACCAGCTACGTCAAGGGGGTCGAGATTGCATTTGATTATCGACAGCTAGCTGACTTGTTGGGCATTTCATATGACGGCCCCTTGGTGTTTTGTGCTCCTGGAGAGCCCCAGTTCTTTTCATTGGAGATGAGAGCTGAGATTGACCGTCAGATCATCAAAGAGGATCGCTGGGAGATGAAAGCGATAACCTTCGTCCAGAGCCTCGGGTGTACTGCAAGATTATTCAGCACAACCTAATACCTCAGAGTGGGAACTACGAGAGGATCTCCCAATTGATCCAGTATCTATTGTACTGTATCTGCACGAGACAGCCCGTCTGCCTTCCTTACATCATCATGCGGACGATGATCAGTGCTACGTTGCCTGGTCATGCTGGCAACCTGCCTTATGGACGCATGATCTCTATGCTACTTACCCGCCTGGGTGTTGACATGGTAGATGAGAGGATTCAGGAGAAATCCTTCTCATCACCTCTGGATTGGGAGGCCATCTGTAAGATGGGAATGCGGGATGCCCAGGTCAGCGACGAGGAGAGGAACGCTCTGGTGCGTCCACGTACTCGAGTGGAGATGGCCGACGCTGAGGCAGCAGCAGCAGCAGCAGCCGCTGGAGTAGGGGTTCAGGGGGGTGATGATGATCGTTTATACATGGATGTGGATTCCATACCTCCTCCATCACCTACTCATGCTACAGGAGCTGGTCCTTCTTATGCGGCTGGTCCTTCACATGCAGCTGGTTCATCGTATGTTGCTGGTTCTTCGTATGCACCTTCTGACTACATGATGGGGATATTGCATGAGATTCGAGAGGCTCAGCGCATGTCCGATCTGAGGATGGGAGAGCTTCTAGATGCTCAGTGCTTGTCCGATCAGTGGGTGGGAGAGCTTCTAGATGCTCAGCGCATGTCGGATCAGCGGGTGGGAGAGCTTAGGGATGTTCAGCGCGTGACTGACCAGCGGTGGCTGTTCTCACAGCTAGTCTCCAGACGACCTAGACTCAGATAGCTTGGTTGACTAGAGCCTATGCTGAGGATTATGACAGAGACTGCGAGGCACCGCCTCCCCCATCACATCCAGCTTCTTGATGTATTTTGTTTTTTTATTTTTTTTCTTTTTGTACTTCAGAGTAACTGTCCGGGTTGTGGACTATACTTTGCTTTAGACTTGTATATATATACTTTTGTTCTTCCTTTGAATGTATATAAAGTTGTTTCGCATTTAATAGATGCATTATTCTCTTTCAATTTTGTCTCAAACAACACAGATGCTTATGGTGTGTTATTATTACAGCTTTTAAATTTTTATCCTAACTCAGTTCACAAACTTTTGTGGTAGTATACTGGTTTAACAGACAGGGCCTGAGAGCTCTGATACCAAGTTGTCACACCCCAATTCCGTACTATTCAGAATGGAGTGATGAACCGCTAATAAACCAACGTTCAACCAGGATCTCTAATAGGCTGTGTCCGTTGAAATTAAACCATACACATCCACAACCATAATCAGAATAAATACACAATAGTGAAAGTTTTAATATTAAATTAACTAAGGAATCTAACTGTGATAATCAATAATAAAATATCAAGTTATGTTATATCAATCGAGACATAAGTAAATAAAATATCAGTTACATTTGCTTAATAATTCAAATGAAAATCTATCGAAAACGCATGCATTGCACTTGCATGAAGAGTCATGCGTTTCCATTAAGTATTCAGCCTCCATCGCAGCAACGTGCCCATGTACAGAAGCATTCAAATGGTCTTCCACCGTGGTACCTGCATCATCAACTAAAAATATTCGACGTTGAAAGGGTGAGCACACATCACGGCTCAGTGAGGAAACAAAACAATGCAACAAACATATGCATGCGTTCAATTCATATCTGTGGTCTGGTTTATAAGTTTGCAATGTGCTATAGAAAGGTTCGGTGGCCGCCTCACCTCTATACATAGGGTGTGTAAGCCCACCCAACGGATCAAACACCATTGTCGTCCACATCCACCCCAACATGGAATAGAGATAGAGCTAAAGTGCCCGGATCAAACACCGCATAACACTTCCCCTGATGCCCTACCCATACCAACACGTAAGCCCCTACTGGCGAGGGCTTGCAAACTGGACTCGCAACTAACCAATCCTAATGTCAAACAATGTATCCAAGGCCTCACCCCAGCATCCCTCAATACGTCCATAGAGATAGAGCTAAGGCCCCCTGGCAGAGTCGAAGACTACACGGTCCGAGACCACCTCCCCTAACACTCTACGACGTAATAGCTCTGCTAAGGTAATGGCAATACGACGATGTCAGTGGACAAGACTTGAGTTAGAGATAGAGATAAAGTGCCCAGATCAAACACTGCATAACACTTTCCCTCGTGCCCCACTCGCATCAAGTACACCAACGACACACAAACATTCACATGTCTATCCCTAGCATCATCATCATCATCATGTTATAAATAAATTAGAATTAAATATGCATGAATATTAATAGCATGGATATTGGATGACATGTTGAATGCACATTACATGCATACACGCATAGAATCAGTCATGGCATTGGAATGGAGAAATAAAAACAATTTATTATTTGCCAATTAGTTTAGGTCTTGTTCCCTCACCTTTGCTTGAGTGTAGATCATCTTCAAGCTTTAAAAACCACTTTTATATCAATAGGAAAACCTAACAAGTCGATAGATTTTAGTTAGAAGTCATTCCGACACTTTTAGGCTTGTTTTTAAGCGAAGGTCGCAGGGTGGGTCGCAGGTAGGGTAGCAGTTTACTGCGACCCCCAGGGTAGGGTCGATGCCAGGGTCGGATGTTCCATTGACCCTAGGTGCAACCACCGCTTTCCTAGACTTCCCGAACACTGGGGGTCGATATTGTGGTCTGGTAGGGTCAATTCCCAATCGACCCCACGTGCGACCCCCTGTGGGTTGAGTCGAGAATATCATTCTACAGTCCATTCTTTCATGTTTGGGTCCTATGGCTTACTTCCCCAATCCATTCTATGCTTGTTCTATGGCTTAGAACTCTAGGTTTCTTCCTTACTTTGCCTACCATGATTTCTCCATGGATTTCATTGAAATCTTCCCATGGATGTATAATTTGGGTTTCTCCTAGACCATGCCCTCTTCATAAACTATTCTAAGGTCTTAGATCATCAATGGAAACGTATCCATACCTTAGGTTTTGCTAAGATTCAGAGGTTTCTCTGAATTCTTCACTTTAGTCTTCTTCTCCAATTGTCCTTCTCTTCTCATTCTCTTCTCTTTCTCTCACATTCAATTAGGGTTTCAAAAGGAGTGAAAGAGGCTTAGGGACGTCCTATTTATAGAGTAGAATCTCCCAAAATAAGTCCCATTGAGATTAGGAAGGAATCCCATTGAAATTTGGAATGTTTCCTATTTGCGGTTTCTGTCAGCAAACAGGGGGTCGATGAGTGGGTCGGAGATCCCATCGACCCTCAGTTCTAAGTTGTCCGACCCCCAGTTAAAATATCAGGGGTCTGACTTCTTAGTGAGGGGGAATCAACCCTGCCTATCAAGGTATGCGACCCTGTGTCACACCCCAAATTCCGCACTCTTCAGAATGGTGTGATGAACCGCTAGCAAACCAACAGTTCAACCAGGATCTCGGACAGACAACATCCGTTTTATCTAACCTCATACATCCAAATTCATAATCAGAATAAATACACAATAGCGGAAGTCTTATAGTAAAATGAACTGAGAATCTACTGTGATATTAATATTTAAATAGAAAATTATTCTGTGTCAACTAAGACATAAATAAATATCAAATACATGTCTTTACTAAATCCAAATAATGAAAATAAAATCTAATCGAATACGCATGAGTTGCACTCGCAAGAGGAGTCAAGCGTATCCACTTCGTCTTCAACTTCCATCGCCGCTATGTGCCCGTACACTGGAGCGTTGACATATTCTTCGACGGTAGTACCTGCATCATCAACTAAAAATATTCGACGTCGAGGGGTGAGCACACATCATGGCTCAGTGAGTAAACAAAACAATACAACAATACATATGCATGCAATCAATTCATATCTTTGGACCGGTTTAAAGTTTGCAATATACAATAGAAAGGTTTGGGTGGTCAAAGGTTAACGTTTATTGACCCCTCCTTTATACACAAGCGTGTGACGCCACCCGAAGGTAACGTTTATCATCGACTCACAAGCACCCAATTCATGAACATTGTACAACAAAGGTTAAAGTTTATTGTTGTACAGTGCCATGCCAACACGTAAGCCCCTGCTGGCGAGGGCTTGCAAACTGTGCTCGTAACTAACCAATCCTAATGCCAAACAGTGTATCCAAGGCCTCACCCCAGCATCCCTCAGAACGTCCATAGAGATAGAGCTAAGGCCCCCCGGTAGAGTCACAGACTACAAGGATCGAGACCACCTCCCCTGATACTCTACGACATAATAGTTCTGCTAAAGTAATTACGATACGACGATGCTAATGCACAAGACTCGAGTTAGAGATAGAGCTAAAGTGCTGAGGCCCAGCCTATGACACCCCCCTGATATTCGCTCGCATCAAGTACACCAACCACACACATACATTCACATGCCTATTCCTATCATCATCATCATTATCATGTTATAAACAATAAAGTAAATATGCATGAAAAAATAATAGAAATATTGGATGACATGTTGTATGCACATTACAAACATATTCACATAGAATCAGGCATAGCATTGGACTCAAGAAAATAAAAAACAGCTTATTATTAATCAATTAGTTAAGAGTCTTGTTTCCTCACCTTAGCTTGTTTGTGGATCCTCTTTCAAGCTTTAAAATCACATTTATATTGTTATTATATTGCTAGAAGACCTAACAAAGTCGATAAAATTTAATTAGAACTAATTCTGAATTTAAAAACCATACTGTTAACTGGGGGTTGGAACTAGGGTCTGAGTTATGATCGACCCTGGGTGCGACCACCCCTATTCTGGGCTTTCCGAACACTGGGGGTCGATGCTCAGGGTCTGGTAGGGTCGATTGGCCATCGACCCCCATGCGACCCCCTATGGGTTTTGTCGATTTTTCTTCCTTCAGCCCATCCTTCGTATTTGGGGTCCTATGGCTTGCTCCTACAGCCCATTCCACACATGATCTATGGCCTAGAACCATGATTCATTCACCTATATGGATTTCATGATTTCCCCCATGGTTTTCCATGAAAACCTAACCATGGGTTGATGGTTTGGGTTTCTCCGAGATCATACCCACTTCATTATCTACCCTAAGGTCTTTAGAAACTCATGGAAATAGTATCCATACCTGAGAAGAATACTCCTTCTCTGCAACTCTTCTCCTTTTTGCTTTCTTCTCTTCTTTCCTTCTCTTCTTCTTCTCTTCCTTCTCTTCTCTTTCTCTCAATTCTATTAGGGTTGTAAAAGGAGTGAAAGAGGCTTAGGGACGTCCTATTTTATAGAGTAGAAACACTAAAATAAGTCCCATTGAGATTAGAAAAAAATCCCATTGAAATTAGGAAAGTTTCCAAATTTCAGTTTTTACCGAGTACCGGGGGTCGATAGGGGGGGTCGGAGATCCCGTCGACCCCTGGTCCTTAAAATGTCTGACCCCCCATATAAAACTGGGGGTCTGACCCTCCCTTGCTGGGTATGCAACCCTCCCCTTATTTAAGTGTTTTTGGGTTAGTTTAATACCTCGGATCGTGATCTCCTTCACGCACTTGGTCCATTTGGCTCAACCATGATGGGTAAACCTAGTTCAAGGTGGTAAGACCGGGTTAGTTTGATACGGGTCTTACAATTCCCCCCTACTTATAAAAATTTCGTCCCTGAAATTATTCATACCTTCAGAGTCAAATAAATGAGGGTATTGCTTTCGCATAGCATTCTCTTCTTCCCATGTAATTTCTTCCATGTCTTTACTTCTCCAAGTGACCTTAACAAAGTAGATATCTCGATTGCGTAGTCATTGAACCTTTCGGCTGGTGATTTCAGTTGGTGTTACTTTAAAGGTCAAATCATCAGTCAAATCAGGTAGATCTACTGTCAGAACGTGCGTTGGATCCTTGACATACTTCTTCAATAAGGAAATATGAAATACGTCATGCACACTTGACATAGATGGTGGTAGTGATAACTGGTAAGCCACTTTCCCACGCTTTGCTAAAATCTCATATGGTCTGACATATCTTGGACTTTGTTTCTCTTTTTGTCCGAACTGTTTCAGACCTCGCGTAGGCGATACCTTCAAGAATACTTTATCACCCACGACGAACTCAAGATCTCTGCGTCGAGTATCTGCATATTGCTTCTGACGATTCTGGGCTGTTCTCACTCTTTCCTTGATAATGTCGACCACTCGATAAGTCTCCTTAACAAATTCTGGTCCAACGATACTACGTTCCCCAACTTCATTCCAAAACAACGGAGTTCGACACTTTCTGCCATACAGTGCTTCATAGGGTGACATCTGCATGGTAGCCTGATAGCTGTTGTTATAAGCGAACTTGATCAGTGGTAACTTTTCATCCCATGATCCTTTAAAATCAACTATACATGCTCGTAGCATATCTTCTAAAATCTGAATGGTACGCTCTGATTGTCCATCTGTTTGTGGATGGAATGCAGTACTAAACTTCAATTTGTACCCATAGCCTTTTGCAATCCTTCCCAAAACTTAGAAGTAAATCGTGGATCTCTATCGGACACAATGCTCTCTAGTACACCGTGTAATCGAACAATATTATCCACATACAGCTTTGCTAACCTTTCTAGTGTATAATGAGGTCGTATCGGTATAAAGTGAGCTGTTTTAGTCAGGCGGTCTACAATCACCAAAACTGCGTCAACTACTCGAGGAGTCAGTGGTAATCTCGTGACGAAGTCCATAGTGATGCAGTCCCATTTCCATGCTGGTTCCGGTAACAGCTGTAACAGTCCTGTGGGTTTTTGTCGTTCAACCTTTACTTTCTGACAATTTAGGCATTGAGACACGAACCTAGCTACATCTGCTTTCATTCCTCTCCACCAATATAATTTCTTTAGATCATGATACATTTTTGTACTTCCAGGATGTATCGAATAGATGGTGGTATGGGCTTCTTTCATCAGTCGGTGTCTAATGTCCACACTTTCTGTTTCGGGTACACATATTCTTCCTCTGTACTTCAGTACCTTCTCTTCGTCCAAGGTGAACTCAGGGTTAGTCCTACCTTTTTCGATGTCTTTTTGTACCATTCTCAGGTAAGGGTCTGCTTTGATAGCTGTCTTCACTTCATCAATATCCGGTATAATCTTCAATGCAGTGAACATATTGGAAAACCGATGAATGAACCCTTGGTTGGCTGATCCATCCGTTGTATCTATCACATACTGCTCATTGTCGTGATTGAATACCATTCCAGTAGTACACATTCCTGCAATTGTGCTAACATCTCCTTGAGATTTTATCATTGCCTTTCTGCTCAACGCATCCGCTACTACATTAGCTTTCCCCAGATGATACTGGATATCACAATCATAGTCTTTCAATAGTTTCAGCCATCTTCTTTGTCTCATATTCAACTCCTTTTGATTAAATAAATAAGTAAGACTTTTATGGTCCGATTTAATCTGGAACTTCTCTCTGTATAGGTAGTGTCTCCATATCTTGACAGCATGTACTACTGCCGCTAACTCCAAATCATAAGTGGGATAATTTTTCTCATGTGTCTTTAACTGTCTTGAGGCATAAGCAATTACTTGTTCTCCTTGCATAAGCACACATCCTAATCCCAGTCCTAACGCATCAGTGTATAGGGTAAATGGCTGTCTGGGAACAGGAATAGTCAAAATCGGAGCGGATATCAATCTAGTCTTTAAGGTTTGGAAGCTCTTCTCGCATTTATCCATCCACACAAACTTTTCACCTTTCTTGGTCAGACTGGTGAGAGGTACGGCAATCCAGGAATAGTCTTCCACAAATCGCTGATAATAACCAGCGAGACCCAGAAAACTTTTAATTTCTGCAACGCTCTTTGGTGCTTCCCACTTTACAATAGCCTCGATCTTGCTGGGATCCACTTTGATTCCTTCAGTGGATACTACATGGCCTAGGAAGGCGACTTCATTTAGCCAAAACTCACATTTTGTAAATTTGGCATATAGCTTCTCTTTCCTTAAACACTGTAGAGTGGCGTTTAGATTCTTAATATGGGTTTCTTTTTCCTTGGAATATACCAATATATCATCAATAAATACAATAATCGACGTATCCAACATATCGTGGAAAACCCGGTTCATAAGTTCCATGAAAGTTGCTGGTGCATTTGTTAATCCAAAAGACATGACCAAGAATTCATAATGTGTCCATATCTGGTCCTGAAAGCTGTCTTAGGAATATTACCTTCTTTAATCTTCAACTAATGGTAGCTTGACCGAAGATCGATCTTAGAAAATTCTTTTGCTCTTTGCAACTGATCGAACAAGTCATCGATCTGGGGTAGTGGATATCGATTCTTGATTGTCAGTTTGTTCAGCTCCCGATAGTCGATACATAATCACATGCTACCATCCTTCTTCTTTACGAATAATACTGGCGCTCCCCATGGTGATATACTGCGTCGAATATAACCCTTGTCCAGTAGTTCTTGTAGTTGTACTTTCAATTCCTTTAGTTCAGTAGGAGCCATTCGATAAGGTGCTTTTGATCCTGGTGCGGCTCCAGGTATAAGATCTATCACAAACTTTGTGGCTCGGTTGGGTGGTAATCCTGGTAGTTCCTCAGGAAATATGTCAGGGTAGTCCCGCACGACATCAATATCTTCCATCCGTGGTGCTTCTTTGGTGAGGTCAACCACTGATACTAGATATCCGACCGCTCCCTTCTCAAGGCACTTCTTAGCCTTTAGTGTTGAGAGTTTGAGCTTGCATTTACGGGAAAGTTTGGTTCCCGTAAAACTGAATTCTGCTCCTTCTTTGTCTTTAAATGTTAGCTTCTTTTCGGCGCATAATATTCACAGAATGCCGAGCTAACCAGTCCATTCCCAAGATGACGTTAAAGTCTACCATCCCAAGTTGGATCAAGGTTGCATCTAAGGTTTTCTCGCCAATGAGAACTGGACATGGCCCATAACCTTTTTCTAATTCCACTTCTAACCCCATCGGTGACCGTACAAGTAATTTGTAGTCTAATGTTTTGATGGGTAAATTCAGCTTATTTCCAAATGACACAAATATAAAAGAATGAGTAGCTCCTGAGTCGATGAGTACTCTGGCGGGTATTCCATTTATAGGTACGATACCTGTGATTTATTTTAACTTAGTCTACATGCTCACACAATGTAATACAACTTAAAAGGTTTTAGTCATACCTGTGACCACATCGGGTGATGCGGCAGCATCCTCGGATGTAACAGCATAAACTCGTCCTTGATGTAGCTGCTTCCTAGGCTTGGGACACTCCCATATGCCCCGCTTGGTTGCAGTTAAAACATTTTGGGCCTTCAGTATTTGGCTTTGGCTGATGTTGGGCTATTGGGGTAGTCTTGGGTGCAGTAGTAAAGCCTTGAGCACGGAAGGGTTTGAATGTCTTATTATTCCCTCCGTTATAAGCATTTTCAGCTGGCATTTTCATACCTCTGTTCTGCGCAAAATAACTCTCCTTCTGGCTCGATTTTATAACTCGAGCAATTTGCACAACTTCATTATATATTTTCTTTTCCAACCTAGAACATGCTCTCTGATGCTCCCTCTAAGTCCAGTGACAAACCTACGGGTCTTAGTATCTTCTTCTTGCATGCTGAGTGGTGCAAAGAAAAACAGCTCCTCAAAACGCTGTTGATATGCATCCACTGACATCTGTCCCTGATATAAACTCAGGAACTCCTTCTCCATAGAATCTTTAAAGCTTCGGGGAAAGTACTTCTCGAAGAAAGCTTCTTTATATATAGCCCAGGTCAATAGGACGTGCTTGGTCAATAGGTAGGCTCTGGTAGATTTCCACCAATGATGTGCATCACCTTTTAGCATGAAGTTGGCACATAATACCTTCTCTTCTTCTGTAATAGTCATCATCAGAAAATTTCTCTCCATTTTGTCGATCCAGTGAGCCGGCCAGAGAGGATCAGACGGTTTTCCGTTAAACTCCTTGGGCTTCATCTTTAAGAATCGCTCCACCAGTCGGGAGTGGTCCATTTGATTCTGAGGGTATGTCCCAAACATAGGTTGTGGATACTGGTAATTAACTTGAACTGCTTCAGGACCTGGACTGGAATCTATACAGCTGGTGGTTGAGGTGTTTGAGGTGCTGGGTGGTTACCCACCGGTGCTGCACTTGTTTGTCTAGTCGGCATTGGTGTAGCATGTGCTGCCTGAAACATAATTCCCATTGTTGCTTGCATTTGAGCCTGTGCTCGTTGCATTTGCTGTAGCTGTTGCGCTAGGTTCATAACCACGGTTGTCAGCTCCGGTAGTGGAGGTGGCAAGTTTGTAGGATTTTCCTGACCCGGATTTACCGGTGGTGCAAGCTGTGGATTACCCTGTGCATATATATTTTCTTGGCTGACTTCCTCCACGGGTGGTGGTGGTGGAACTGCGTTTCGACTTTGCCTGGTTACTCTACGCCCAGCCATGTTTTCCTTCTGATAATGGTGGTGCCTGAAAATCATTAAAATACGTGAGGCAATTATTTATACTTCATGTAGATACGCTAACCGATGTTATTTTCAAAATTTTTAGATCATTATGTGAAAAAATACAGTCTTTTCTATGCAGGGTCGATGGTATGTTCGACCCTCAGTGTCCGACCCTGGGAAATCACTTATTTTTCCCGAGAGCTGGGGGTCGATGGGTGTCCGACCCCCAGGTTCGACCCCTGGTTTTCTGTCAGGTTCCCGAGAGCTGGGGGTCGATACGGGGGTCGATATGGGGGTCGATGGTCCTGGTCGAATTCTTCGACCCCTGGACCAAAAATCAGATTTTTAAGGTCCGATTCTGAGTTTATTTCCCATTCTTCCTCCTCCGTTTCGACTCGTCTCCTTCCCCTGAGTTGCTACAGTGCCAACTCCGTTACATTGGTCATTTTGGTTCCGTGTTTTGACGTATACATCATTCCTATAGGTATGTCTTCTTACCTTTACCTATTTTTAGGTTTTCTTTTCTAGGTTTTTACTCGTATATCTCGTTTTCTTCAAATTAAACTTTTTCCAGCCGTAAAAATTTGATTTTTATTGGGGGCTTTTGTTATTGGTGACTCGAGGAATGAAAGCCCTAAAAAATATTTGGGTTTCATCGGTTGGTTATCGAGAAACTCCAATTTTGCTCTTTTTGCCCTAATTTGTCAAAATTTTTGATTTCTCGCAATTTCTTCAAATTGGATTCCATTAGTTAGGGTTTCCTACTGTGTTAGTGTTGTAGGATATGTTAGAACCTACGTAAGTCCTTTTACCCATGTGTATGGGTGAAAAGTGAGGTTTTTGGCCAACTTACGTCGTTATAATGTCAAAATTTTGGATTTTTCTATCCTACTAACATATTATCTGTTTTTCTCTCTTATTTGCAGATACCATGGTTCGTACCAAAGTACCCAGAGTTCGCGATCCTCTTCGTTTCCATTCCAACGAAGCCGAGGCACAGTATGCCCACTACGCTCGCCAGAAAGTAGAGGGAGGTCGTAAGGTGAATTTGGCTGAGTTAGCCCTGTTCAATGTGGAGAGAGCATTTAGTGATATGGGATGACTCCCTGTAATCACTTACGACGCGTGTAATCGTCCGAATTTGGTACGCCAGTTCTATTGTAACCTCCAGGTGGTGGGGGATTACAATGATGTTGAAAGGGGTGATGAGCTGTGCATCACGAGTTATGTCAAGGGGGTTGACATCTCATTTGATTATCGGCACCTGGCCGACCTACTGGGCATTTCCTATGCTGGCCCCATGGTTTTCTGTGCTCCTGGAGAGCCCCAGTTTTTCTCTCTTCAGATGAGGGCCGAGATCGACAGTCAGCTTATTTGACCTGATCGCTGGCAGATGAGGGCGTGTTATCTGCGTTCTGATCCACGGGTATACTGCATGATCATTTAGCATAACCTGATACCGCAGAGTGGTCATTACGAGAGGGTCTCCCAGCTGACCCAGTATCTCCTATACTGTATATGCACTCGGCAGCCCGTCTGCCTTCCATACATCATTATGCGTACCATGATCACTGCCACGTTGCCCAGTCACACCGGTAACCTTCCTTACGGTCGCATGATCACTACCTTGCTTACTCGCCTGGGGGTTGATTTAGTGGATGAGAAGATTTATGAGAAATCCTTCTCATCGCCTCTAGATTGGGAGGCTATTTGCAAGATGGGCATGCGGGATGCCCAGGTCAGCGATGAGGAGAGAAACGCGATGGTGCGCCCTCACACTCGCATAGAGATAGCTGACGCTGAGGCAGCTGCCGCTGCCGCTGGAGTTCATAGGGAGCCTGCTGATGATGATGACCGTTTGTACATGGATGTGGACTCCATACCACCTCCTTCACCTACACATGCTGCTGGACCTAGTAATTCTTATGCGGCTGGTCCTTCTCATGCGGCTGGTTCTTCACACCCACCTTCTGATATGATGGAGGTATTGCATGAGATCAGAGAGGCTCAGCGCAGATCTGACCTGAGGATGGGAGAGTTACTAGACGCTCAGCGTGTGAAAATGGATGAGCTACTAGACGCCCAACGCATATCAGACATGAGGATCGGAAAGCTTATAGATGCTCAACGTCGGTCAGATATGCGGATGGAGGACCTTTTGGGTGCTCAGCGCGTGACTGATCAGCAGTTGGCTGGTCTCACAGCTAGTCTTCAGAAGACCCAGGCTCAGGTAGCCTGGTTGACTAGAGTCTACGCTGAGGATTATGACAGAGATCGTGAGGCACCGCCTCCTCCTTCACCTCTAGCTTCATGATTGTATTTATTTCCTTTTATTGTACTACAGAGTAACTGTCTGGGTTGTGGACTGTACTCTGCTTTAACTATTTATATACGTTTGTTTCTCTCTCATTGTATTTAATATTGTTCCCCCTTTAACAAATGCATTATTCTCTTTTCAAATTTGGTCTCAAACATCACTTGTGCTTAGAGTGTGTTAATATTACAGTTTTTACTTTTATCCTATCTCAGTTCATAATTCGACGTGAAAGTATGCTAGGTTAGCGGACACGGCCTGAGATGCTCTGATACCAAGTTGTCACACCCCAAATTCTATACTCTTCAGAATGGTGTGATGAACCGCTAGCAAGCCAATGGTTCAACCAGGATCTCAGACAGACGACATCCGTTTTATCTAACCTCATACATCCACATTCATAATCAGAATAAATACATAATAGGAGAAGTCTTATAGTAAAATGAACTGAGAATCTACTGTGATATTAATATTTAAATAGCAAATTATTCTGTATCAACTAAGACATAAATAAATATCAAATACATGTCTTTACCAAATCCAAATAATGAAAATAAAATCTAATCGAATACGCATGAGTTGCACTCGCAAGAGGAGTCATGCGTATCCACTTCGTCTTTAACTTCCATCGCCGCTATGTGCCCGTACACTAGAGCGTTGACATAATCTTCGACGGTAGTACCTGCATCATCAACTAAAAAATTCGACGTCGAGGGGTGAGCACACATCATGGCTCAGTGAGCAAACAAAACAATGCAACAATACATATGCATGCAATCAATTCATATTTTTGGTCTGGTTTAAAGTTTGCAATATGCAATAGAAAGGTTTGGGTGGTCAAAGGTTAACGTTTATTGACCCTTCCTCTATACACAAGTGTGTGACGCCGCCCGAAGGTAACGTTTATCATCGACTCACAAGCACCCAATTCATGAACATTGTACAACAAAGGTTAAAGTTTATTACTGTACAGTGCCATGCCAACACGTAAGCCCCTGCTGGCGAGGGCTTGCAAACTGGGCTCGCAACTAACCAATCCTAATGCCAAACAGTGTATCCAAGGCCTCACCCCAGCATCCCTCAAAACGTCCATAGAGATAGTGCTAAGGCCCCCCGGTAGAGTCAGAGACTACAAGGACCGAGACCACCTCCCCTGATACTTTACGACGTAATAGTTCTGCTAAAGTAATGGCGATACGATGATGCTAATGCACAAGACTTGAGTTAGAGATAGAGATAAAGTGCTGAGGCCCAGCCTATGACACCCCCCCTGATACTCGCTCGCATCAAGTACACCAACCACACATATACATTCACATGCCTATTCCTATCATCATCATCATTATCATGTTATAAACAGTAAAGTAAATATACATGAACAAATAATAGAAATATTGGATGACATGTTGTATGCACATTACAAACATATTCGCATAGAATCAGGCATAGCATTGGACTCAAGAAAATAAAAAATAGCTTATTATTAACCAATTAGTTAAGAGTCTTGTTTCCTCACCTTAGCTTGATAGTGGATCCTCTTTCAAGCTTTAAAATCACATTTATATTGTTATTATATTGTTAGAAGACCTAACAAAGTCGATAAAATTTAATTAGAACTAATTATGAATTTAAAAACCATACTGTTAATTGGGGGGTCGGAGCTAGGGTCTGAGTTATGATCGACCCTGGGTGCGACCACCCCTATTCTGGGCTTCCCGAACACTGGGGGTCGATGCTCAGGGTCTGGTAGGGTCGATTGGCCATCGACCCCCATGCGACCCCCTGTGGGTTTTGTCGATTTTTCTTCCTTCAGCCCATCCTTCGTGTTTGGGGTCCTATGGCTTGCTCCTACAGTCCATTCCACACATGATCTATGGCCTAGAACCATGATTCATTCACCTATATGACTTTCATGATTTCTCCCATGGTTTTCCATGAAAACCTAACCATGGGTTAATGGTTTGGGTTTCTCCGAGATCATACCCACTTCATTATCTACCCTAAGGTCTTTAGAAACTGATGGAAATAGTATCCATACCTGAGAAGAATACTCCTTCTCTGCAACTCTTCTCCTTTTTGCCTTCTTCTCTTCTTTTCTTCTCTTCTTCTTCTCTTCCTTCTCTTCTCTTTCTCTCAATTCAATTAGGGTTTTAGAAGGAGTGAAAGAGGCTTAGGGATGTCCTATTTATAGAGTAGAAACTCCTAAAATAAGTCCCATTGAGATTAGGAAGAAATCCCATTGAAATTAGGAAAGTTTTCAAATTTCAGTTTTTACCGAGTACCGGGGGTCGATAGGGGGGGTCGGAGATCCCGTCGACCCCTGGTCCTTAAAATGTCCAACCCCCCATATAAAATTGGGGGTCTGACTTCTATACTGGGGGGGTCCGACCCTCCCTTACTGGGTATGCGACCCTCCCCTTATTTAAGTGTTTTTGGGTCAGTTTAATACCTGGGATCGTGATCTCCTTCACGCACTTGGTCCATTTAGCTTAACCATGATGGGTAGACCTAGTTCAAGGTGGTAAGACCGGGTTAGTTTGATACGGGTCTTACACCTTGGCCTCCAATTTACTATTTTTGGGTCAGTTTAGTACCTGGTTTCGCCATTTCCTTCATGCACTTGGTCCATTTGGCTCGACCATGATAGGTAAACCTGGTACAAGGTGGTAAGACCGGTTAGTTCGATGTGGGTCTTACAATGGTGGTCACTAATGGTGGAATAAACTCCATTGGTCTACCATTAGTGCTGAAGGAGAGAGAAAAAGAAAGAGTGAGGAGGACGTACCTCAGTAAGAAAAAGCTAGAACACAAACTTGACCTCTTTCACAAGTCCCAGAGCCCTCTCTATGAATCCCAAGGTCAAGGGATGAAATAAGGGTAAATGTTTCCTATTTATATCAAATCCCAAGGAGAGAGAGTGTCCAAACACCTGATTCTCTCACACTAACCGGGGGAAAGCTACTAAGTGATGTTTCATCCAGCAGAGTGTCACACCCCAATTCTGGACTAACCAGAATGATGTGATGAACCGCTAATAAACCAACGGTTCAACCAGGATCTCAAATACGCTATCCCCGCGTTATCCAACTTGCACACATCCGTAATCATAATAAGAGTAATACACAATAGCAAAAATCTTATAATAAGATGAACTGAGAAACTAAGATTATATTGATAATTTAATAGCAAATTATTCTGTATTTAACTGAGACATAAATATTAAATATCAAATACATGTCAGAATAAATCCAATAAAGAAACCTATAAAATATCTAATCAAATACACACGAGTTGCACTCGCAAGAGGAGTCGTGTGTATCCACTTTAGCTTCAGCTTCCATCGCCGCTACCGTCCCGTACGCAGAAGCATTTATAAAATATTCAACCGTATAACCTGCATCATCAACTAAAAATATTCGACGTCGAGGGGTGAGCACACATCACGGCTCAGTGAGTAGCCAAAACAATGCAACAATACATATGCATGCAAAAAGTCAATTTATATCTTTGGTCCGGTTTTAAAGTTTGCAGTATGCAATAGAAAGGTTTAGATAGCCAAAGGTCGCGTTTATTGACTCCGCCTCTATACACGAGTGTGTGACGTTACCCAAAGATCACGTTTATCGTCAACTCAAATGCACCCAATCATGAACAGTATATAACAAAGGTTAACGATTATTGCTATATATTACCATACCACACGTAAGCCCCTATTGGCAAGGGCTGCAAACTGGGTTCGCAACTAACCAATACTAATGCCAAACAGTGTATCTAAGGCCTCACCCCAGCGTCCCTCAGAATGCCCATAGAGATAGAGCTAGGACCCCCGGTAGAGTTAGAGACTACAAGGACCGAGACCACCTCCCCTGATACTCTACGACATAATAGTTCTGCTAAAGTAATGGCGATACGACGATGCTAATGCACAAGACTTGAGTTAGAGATAGAGCTAAAGTGCTGAGACCCGCCAAAGTTAACGTTTATTGACGTTCTCATCACACCTCCCCTGATACTCGCTCGCATCAAACACATCAACCACACACATACAAGCACAGGCCTATTCCTATCATCATCATCATCATGTTAGAAACAATAAAGTAAATATGCATGAACAAGTAATAGAAATATTGGATGACATGCTGTATGCACATTACAAACATATTCGCATAGAATCAAGCATAGCATAGGACTCAAAAAATAGAAAACAGTTTATTATTAACCAATTTAGTTTGGAGTTAAGGTTCCTGACCTTAGCTTGCTAATAGATACTTTTCCAAGCTTTAGAATCCTCTTTACAGTGTTATTATATTGCTAGAAGACCTAACAAAGTCGATAGAATTTAATTTGAATTTATTCGGAATTAAAAACCATGCTGTTAACTGAGGGTCGGAGGTAGGGTCGATGCTAGGGTCGATGGGTCTATCGACCCTTCCCTCTTTCTGAACTTCCTGAATGCTGAGGGTCGATGGTCTGGGATACCTAGGGTCGGATGGTCTATCGACCCTGGGTGCGACCCTTGGTGCACTTTGGTCCAATTCCCTCTTTTAATCCATTCTTCATGTTTGGGATCCTATGGCTTGCTCCTACATTCCATTCTACATTCATTCCATGGTCTGAAACCATGTATAACCCACCTAAATAGCTTTCATGCATTCTTCTATGGTTTTCCATGGAAACCTAACCATAGATTGGTGGTTTGGATTTCTTCGAGATCACACTCTCAACAATTACTAACCTAAGGTCTGTAGAAATTCATGGAATTAGTATCCATACCTGAGAAGATTACTCCTTCTATGAAATTCTTCTCCTTTTTGCTAAGTTCTCTTGCTTGCCTCTCTTCTTCCTCTTTTCCTTCTCCTCTCTTTCTCTCAATTCAATTAGGGTTGTGAAAGGAGTGAAAATGGCTTAGGGACATCCTTTAAATAGACTAGGAACATCCTAAATAAGTCCCTCTGAGATTTGGAAAGAATCCCATTCGAAAATATGGAAATTTCCTAATTTCTATTTTCTGCGGTAACCGAGGGTCGATGGGAGGGTCGATGATCCCGTCGACCCTAGGGTCTCAAGCTGTCCGACCCTCCCGTCAAAACTGAGGGTCTGACTTTCTGTTTTGGGAGGTCCGACCCTGCTTAGCTGGGTATGCGACCCTTCCCCTATTTTAAGTGTTTTTGGGTCGATTTGATACCTGGGATCTCGATCTCCTTCACGCCCTTGGTCCATTTGACTCGACCATGACAGGTAAACCTGGTTCAAGGTGGTAAGACCGGGTTAGATTGATACGGGTCTTACAACTCCCCCCAACTTATAAAAATTTCATCCTCGAAATTGTACATACCTTCTGAATCAAATAAGTAAGGGTATTGCTTTCTCATAGCATTTTCTTCTTCCCATGTAATTTCTTCTATGTCTCTACTTTTCCATGTGACCTTAACATAATAGATATCTCTGTTGCGTAGACGTTGAACCTTTCGACTAGTGATTTTTGTTGGTGTTACTTCAAATGTCAAATCATCAGTCAATTCTAGCAAATCCACTGTCAAGACATGTGTTGGATCCTTGACATACTTCTTCAATAGGGAAATGTGAAATACGTCATGTACACTTGACATAGATGGTGGTAGTGCTAACTGATAAGCTACTTTTTCACGCTTAGCCAGAATTTTATACGGCCCGACATATCTTGGACTTAATTTCCCATTCTGTCCGAACCTCTTCAATCCTCGCATGGGCGATACCTTCAAAAATACTTTATCACCTACTGCGAACTCTAGATCTCTTCGTCGAGTATCTACATATTGCTTCTGACGGTTCTGAGCTGTTCTGACTCTTTCCTTGATGATGTCGACCACTCGACAAGTCTCTTCAACAAATTCTGGTCCAACAATACTACGTTCTCCAACTTCATTCCAAAACAAGGGAGTTCGACACTTTCGGCCATACAGTGCTTCATATGGTGACATCTAAGGGTGTAAAAAATGGGCCCGACCCGGTAGCATGGACCGAGCCGGCCCGAAATAACCCGAACCCAGCCCGGACCGAACCTTAATGGACAGGTTTCGGTCTCGGCTTGTAAAGCCCGACACCGTTTCAGCCCAGACCGAAACCAGACCGGACCGACCCGTTAAGAAGCCCGAACTAGCCCGAACACCGGTAAGGTTCATCCGGGCCCAATTTCTTAATTTTTATGGTTTAAAATTTTGATGATTATATTACACTGTTATAGTTCACTTCTTGATCCGAAAGATTATATGAATCTATAGTTGAAAAAAGTATGTTAATTGTTACAATTTATTGAATTACATACATATAGAAGGAATGATGCTAATTTTATAGATAAAAATAATAAAATAGGCAATATATCTTACATATAAAATTGGCCCCATAAGCTTGATAAGCCCGGTCCAGACCGAATCAGCCCGAAATCACCTCAATAAGCCCAACCCAATAACAAACCGACACCGGCCCAGCCCGTTAGTTATTGTGTCCAGCGCAGCCCAACCCAGCCCGAACTCTTAATGGACATGTTTTGGGCTGGGCTTATAAAACCCGACACCGATTCAGCCTGGACCGAAACCGGCCCGAACCGGCCCGTTGACACCCTTAGTGACATCTGTATTGTGGCCTGATAGCTGTTATTATAAGCGAACTCGATCAATGGTAACTTTTCGTCCCATGATCCTTTGAAATCAATTACACATGCTCGTAGCATATCTTCTAGAATCTGGATTGTACGTTCTGACTGTCCATCTGTCTGTGGGTGGAATGCAGTACTAAACTTTAGCGTTGTTCCCATAGCCTTTTGCAATCCTTCCCAAAATTTGGAAGTAAATCGTGGATCTCTGTCGGACACAATACTTTCTGGTACACCGTGTAACCGAACAATATTATCCACATATAGCTTCGCTAACCTTTCCAGTGTATACTGAGGTCGTATAGGTATGAAGCGAGTTGTTTTAGTCAGACGGTCCACAATCACCCAAACTGCATCAACTACTCGAGGAGTCAATGGTAGTCCCGTGACGAAGTCCATAGTGATGCAGTCCCATTTCCATGCTGGTTCCGGTAGTGGCTGTAACAGTCCAGCGGGTCTTTGTCGTTCGGCCTTTACTTTCTGACAATTTAGGCATTGAGACACGAATTTAGCTACATCTGCTTTCATTCCCCTCCACCAATATAGTTTCTTTAGATCATGATACATTTTTGTACTTCCAGGATGTATCGAATAGATGGTGGTGTGGGCTTCCTTTATCAGTCGGTGTCTAATGTCTATACTTTCTGTTTTAGGTACACATATTCTTCCTTTGTATCTCAGTACCTTCTCGTCATCCAAGGTGAACTCAGGGTTAGTCCTACCTTTCTCAATATCTTCTTGTACTGTTCTCAGATAAGGATCTGCTTTGATAGCTGTCTTTACTTCATCCACTATATCCGGTATAATCTTCAATGCCGTGAACATATTTGAAAACCGATGAGTAAATCCTTGGTTAGCTGATTCATCCGTTGTATCTATCACATACTGCTCGTTGCCGTGATTGAATACCATTCTGGTGGTACACATTGTTGCGGTCGTGCTAACTTCTCCTTGAGATTTTATCATTGTTTTTCTACTTAATGCATCCCCTACTACGTTCACTTTTCCCGGATGATACTGGATATCACAATCATAGTTTTTCAATAGTTCCAGCCATCTTCGTTGTCTCATATTCAACTCTTTCTGATTAAATAGATAAGTAAGACTTTTATGGTCCGACTTAATCTGGAATTTCTCTCCGTATAAGTAATGTCTCCATATCTTTACAGCATGTACTAATGCCGCTAGCTCCAGATCATGAGTGGGGTACTTTTTCTCATGAACCTTTAACTGTCTTGAAGCATAAGCAATTACTTGCTCTCCTTGTATAAGCACACATCCCAATCCCAGTCCCGACGCATCGGTGTATAAGGTAAACGTCTGTCCTAGAATAGGAATAGTCAAAATTGGAGCGGATATCAATCTGGTCTTCAGTGTTTGGAAACTCTTCTCACATTTATCGGTCCACACAAACTTTTCACCTTTCTTAGTCAAACTGGTGAGAGGTACGGCAATCCGAGAATAGTCTTCTACGAATCTCTGGTAATAACCAGCTAGACCCAGAAAACTTCTGATTTTCGAAACGCTCTTTGGTGCTTCCCACTTCACAATAGCCTCGATCTTGCTGGGATCCACTTTGATTCCTTCAGCGGATACTACATGGCCTAGAAAGAAAACTTCACTTAGCCAAAACTCGCACTTTGAAAGTTTGGCATATAGCTTCACTTTCCTTAAACGTTGTAGGGCTGCGTTTAGGTTCCTGATATGGGTTTCCTTGTCCTTGGAATATACTAATATGTCATCAATAAATACTATAACCGACGTATCCAACATATCGTGGAAAACTCGGTTCATAAGTTCCATGAACGTTGCCGGTGCATTAGTTAATCCGAAAGACATAACCAAAAATTCATAATGTCCATATCTGGTCCTGAATGCTGTCTTCGGAATATCACCTTCATTAATCTTCAGCTGATGATAGCCTGATCGAAGATCGATCTTTGAAAATATTTTTTCCCCTTGTAACTGATCGAACAAGTCATCGATCCGAGGTAGTGGATATCGATTCTTGATTGTCAGTTTATTCAACTCACGATAGTCGATGCATAATCGAACGCTACCATCCTTCTTCTTTACGAACAACACCGGTGCCCCCCATGGAGATATACTGGGTCGAATATAACCCTTGTCCAGTAGTTCTTGTAGTTGCACTTTTAATTCCTTCAGTTCCGTAGGAGCCATTCTTAGGGTGCTTTTGATACGGGTGCGGCTCTAGGTATAAGGTCTATTACAAACTCCGTGGCTCGGTCGGGTGATAATCCGGGTAGTTCCTCTGAAAATACGTCAGGATAATCCCGCACGACGTCAAGGTCTTCCATTCGTGGTGCTTCCTTGGTTAGGTCGACCACTGACACTAGATACCCGACTGCTCCCTGTCAAGGCACTTCTTAGCCTTTATTGCTGAAAGTATGAGCTTGCGTCTCCGGGGAAGTTTGGTTCCCGAGAAACTTAATTCTGCTCCTTCTTTGTCTTTGAACGTTAGCTTCTTTTCGACGCATAATAAATTTGCAGAATGCCGAGCTAACCAGTCCATTCCCAAGATGACATCAAAGTCTGCCATCTCAAGTTGTATTAAGGTTGCATCTAAAGTCTTCTCTCCAATGAGAACTGGACATGGTCCATAACCTTTCTCTAGTTCTACTTCTAACCCCATCGGTGACCGTACAAGTAATTTGTAGTCTAATGCTTTGATGGGTAATTTTGTCTTCTTTCCAAATGACACAGATATAAAGGAGTGAGTAGCTCCAGAATCGAAGAGTACTCTGGCGGGTACGCCATTTATAGGTACAATACCTGTGATTTATCTTTACTTAGTCTACAAGCTCATTCAATGTAATTACAACTTTAAAAGTTTCAGTCATACCTGTGACCACATCGGGTGATGCAGCCGCATCCTCGGACGTAACAACATATACCCGTCCCTGATGGAATTGCTTCTTGGGCTTTGGGCACTCCTTTGCCATATGCCCGGGTTGGTTGCAGTTAAAACACCTCAAGGCTTCAAAATTTGGCTTTGGCTGAGGTTGAGCTGCTGGAGTAGTCTTGGTTGCAGCATTAAAATTCTGAGGACGGAAAGGTTTATACGTCCTGTTATTGCCTCCGTTGTAGGAGTTTCCGGCTGGTCTCTTGATGCCTCTGTTCTGAGTAAGGTAACTCTCCTTCTGGCTCGATTCAATCACTCGAGCAATCTGGACAGCTTCATTGTAAATTCTCTTCTCTAAGCCCAGAACATTTTCTCTGATGCTTCCTCTTAGTCCCACGACGAATCTACGGGTTTTGGTATCTACTTCTTGCATGCTAGCCGGTGCAAAGAAAAACAGCTCTTCGTAACGCTGTTGGTATGAATCTACAGTCATCTGCTCCTGGTACAAGCTTAGAAACTCCTTCTCCATCGAATCTCTGAAGCTTCGTGGAAAATATTTATCGAAGAATGCTTCTTTATATGTAGCCCAAGTCAGTAGGGCGTGCTTGGTCAGTAAATATGTCTTCGTGGATTTCCACCAATGGTGTGCGTCGCCCTTGAGCCTGAAGGTGGCACATAGTACTTTCTCTTGCTCTGTGATAGTCATCATGGGGAAATTTCTCTCCATCTTGTCTATCCAGTGGGCTAGCCACAATGGATCAGACGGCTTGCCATTGAATTCTCTGGGTTTCATCTTCAAAAATCTCTCCACTAGTCGGGAGTGGTCCAGCTGATTCTGGGGGTTTGCCCCGAACATATAGGGTGGATTGTGGTAATTCCCTTGAGCTGCTTCTGGTACCTGCACTGGAATCTGTGCAGCCGGTTGTTGAGGGGTCTGATGAGCTGGGTGGTTACCCACCGGGGCTGCACTAGCTTGTCCTGTGTGCATGGGTGCGGCCTGAGTGGCTTGGAACATAATTCCCATGGCGACCTGCATTTGAGCCTGTGCATGTTGCATCTGCTGCAGCTGTTGTGCCAGGTTCATCACCACTATTGCCAGCTCTGGTGGTGGAGGTGGCAAATTTGTAGGGTTTTCCGGTTCTGGATTTCCCGGTGCATAATTATTCTCTTGACTAGTCTCCTTCATGGGTGGTGGTGGTGGGACTGCATTTCGGGTCTGTCGGGTCACCCTACGTCCAGACATAATTCTTTTCTGTGATTGGTGGTGCCTGAAAATCATCAAAATAGGTGAGAAGTCATTTATATTTCATGTAGGCACGCTAACCAATAATCAATTCCAATTCTAGCTCATTTCATAAAAAAATAATGTCTTTTCTATGTAGGGTCGATGGTGAGGGTCGATGGTGTGTCTGACCCTTCGTATCCGACCCTGGGAATGACCTGTTCTTCCCGAGAGCTGAGGGTCGATGCGAGGGTCGATGGGTATCCGACCCTCAGTTCCGACCCTTAGTTTTCTGTCAGACTCCCGAGAGCCGAGGGTCGATGGGAGGGTCGATTCGAGGGTCGATTGTGCTAGTCGAATTGTCTGACCCTCGGACCAAAAATCAGATTTTTAAGATCCGATTCTGAGTCATTTCTCACTATTCCTCCTCCGTTTCGACTCGTCTCTCCTCTCTGAGTTGCTACAATGCTACTCTATTGTTTTTGATCGGTTTAACTCCGGGTTTCGACGTCCACGTCATCACTACAGGTATGTCTTCCCATTTTTTACTTGTTTTTAGGTTTCCATTTCTAGGTTTTCGCACGTTTAACTTGTATTTTCCAAATTAAACTTTTCCAACCGTAAAAATTTGATTTTTATTAGGGGCTTTTGTTATTGGTGTCTCGAGGAACGAAAGCCCTCAAAAATTTTTAAGTTTCATCGGTTGGTTATCGAGAAACTTGAAATTTTCTCTTTTTTCCCTAATTTGTCAAAAATTTCGATTTTTCTTGAATTTCTTCAAATTGGACATTGTCAGTTAAAATTTCCTACTGCATGTGGGTCGTAGGATATGTTTAAACCTTCGTAAGTCCTTATGCCCACTTATATGGTGAGGAATGGGCTTTATGGTCAACTTACGTCGTTATTATATCATATTTCGGATTTTTATCCTATTAACTCCTTGTTTCCTTTCTCTTTCTTGTTTTGCAGATACTATGGCTCGTACCAAAGTACCCAGAGTGCGTGATCCACTTCGCTTCCGTTCAAATGAAGCCGAGGCATAGTATGCTGACTATGCCCGTAAGAAAGTGGAAGGGGGTCGCATGGTGAACTTGGCTGAGCTAGCCTTGTTCAATGTAGAGGGAGCATTTGGTGATATGGGGTGGCTCTTTGTCATCACATACGATGCGTGCACATGTCCAGATTTGGTGCGCCAGTTCTATTGTAATCTCCAGGTGGTGGGGAATTACAACGACGTTGAGCATGGTCAGGAGTTGCGCATCACCAGTTACGTCAAGGGGTGCACATTTCCATTGATTATCGGCAGCTGGTCGATCTGTTGGGCATTCCCTATGATGGCCCCATGGTGTACTGTGCATCGGGAGAGCCACAGTTTGTTGAGATGGAGATGAGGGCAGAGATCGACAACCAGTTGCTCCGTCCTGATTGTTGGCAGATGAGGGCCTGTTACTTGCGTCCAGCTCCATGGGTCTTCTGTAAGATTATCCAGCATAATCTGATCCCGCAGAGTGGGCACTATGAGAGGGTCACTCAGTAGACACAGTTTCTGATTTATAGCATCTGCACTCGCCAGCCGGTCTGCCTTCCTTACATCATCATGCGGACGATGATTAGTGCTACATTGTCCGGTCATAGGGGTAATCTACCCTATGGATGCATGATTATAGTCTTTGCTGACCCGTGCGGGGGTGGATCCGGTAGATGAGAAGATCCAGGAGAAGACCTTCTCGTCGCCTCTAGATTGGGAGGCTATCTGCAAGATGGGGCTGCGAGATGCTGAGGTTAGTGATGAGGAGAGGAACGCGATGGTGCGCCCTCACACTCGGGTCGAGATGGCTGATGCTGAGGCTGCTGCTGCTGCTGCTAGAGCTCGTGTGGATCCGATCGACGATGACGATCGTATGTATATGGACGTCGACTCGATACCACCGCCTTCACCTACACATGCGGTTGGAGTTGGTACTTTTTATGTGGCGGCTCCTGCTCCTGAGGCTGGTCCTTCCCATTCGGCTGATCCTTCACTTCCACCTTCAGCCATGATGGAGATGCTGCAGGAGATTAGGGATGCTCAGCGCAGATCTGATCTGAGGATGGATGAGCTGTTGGCTACTCAGCACTCATCAGACGCGCGGATGGGAGAGCTCTTAGAGGTGCAGCGTGCGACTGATCAGAGGATAGCCGGTCTCACAGCTAGTCTCCAGACGACCCCGACCCAGGTGGCCTGGTTGACTAGGGTCTATGCTGAGGACTATGACAGAGATCGTGAGGCCCCGCCTCCTCCTTCGCCTCCACCTTCCTGATTATACCTTCATTTCCTTGTACTTCAGAGTAACTGTCCGGGTTGTGGACTGTACTCTGCTTTAGTTATGTATATACGTTTTATTCTTTCACTCATTGTATGTAACTTGTTTTCCCTTTAATAGATGCATTATTCTCTTTTTAAATTTGGTCTCAATCATCACTTGTGCGTACAGTGTGTTTGTATTAAAGCTTTTAATTTATCCTATCTCAGTTCACAATTGTCTCGAATGTATGTTAGTCGGCGAGCAAGGCCTGAGATGCTCTGATACCAAGTTGTCACACCCCAATTCTTGACTAACCAGAATGATGTGATGAACCACTAATAAACCAACGGTTCAACCAGGATCTCAAATAGGCTATCCCCGCGTTATCCAACTTGCACACATCCGTAATCATAATCAGAGTAATACACAATAGCAAAAATCTTATAATAAGATGAACTGAGAAACTAAGATGATATTGATAATTTAATAGTAAATTATTTTGTATTCAACTGAGACATAAATATTAAATATCAAATACATGTCTGAATAAATCCAATAAAGAAACCTATAAAATATCTAATCAAATACACACGAGTTGCACTCGCAAGAGGAGTCGTGTGTATCCACTTCAGCTTCAGCTTCCATCGCCGCTACCATCCCGTACGCAGAAGCATTTATAAAATCTTCATCCATATAACCTGCATCATCAACTAAAAATATTCGACGTCGAGGGGTGAGCACACATCACGTCTCAGTGAGTAGCCAAAATAATACAATAATACATATGCATGCAAAAAGTCAATTTATATCTTTGGTCCGGTTTTAAAGTTTGCAGTATGCAATAGAAAGGTTTAGGTAGCCAAAGGTCACGTTTATTGACTCTGCCTCTATACACGAGTGTGTGACGTTACCCGAAGATCACGTTTATCGTCAACTCACATGCACCCAATCATGAACAGTATATAACAAAGGTTAACGGTTATTGCTATATATTGCCATACCAACTCGTAAGCCCCTATTGGCAAGGGCTGCAAACTGGGTTCGCAACTAACCAATCCTAATGCCAAACAGTGTATCCAAGGCCTCACCCCAGCATCCCTCAGAATGCCCATAGAGATAGAGCTAAGGCCCCCCGGTAGAGTCGGAGACTACAAGGACCGAGACCACCTCCCCTGATACTCTATGACATAATAGTTCTGCTAAAGTAATGGCGATACGACGATGCTAATGCACAAGACTTGAGTTAGAGATAGAGCTAAAGTGCTGAGACCCGCCAAAGTTAACGTTTATTGACGTTCTCATCACACCTCCCCTGATACTCGCTTGCATCAAGCACATCAACCACACACATACAAGCACATGCCTATTCCTATCATCATCATCATCATGTTATAAACAATAAAGTAAATATGCATGAACAAGTAATTGAAATATTGGATGGCATGCTGTATGCACATTACAAACATATTCGCATAGAATCAAGCATAGCATATGACTCAAAAAATAAAAAACAGTTTATTATTAACCAATTTAGTTTGGAGTTAAGGTTCCTCACCTTAGCTTGCTAATAGATACTTTTCCAAGCTTTATAATCCTCTTTACAATGTTATTATATTGCTAGAAGACCTAACAAAGTCGATAGAATTTAATTAGAATTTATTCGGAATTAAAAACCATGCTGTTAATTGAGGGTCGGAGGTAGGGTTGATGCTAGGGTCGATGGGTCTATCGACCCTTCCCTCTTTCTGAACTTCCTGAATGCTGAGGGTCGATGGTCAGGGATACCTAGGGTCGGATGGTCTATCGACCCTGGGTGCGACCCTTGGTGCACTTTGGTCCAATTCCCTCTTTTAATCCATTCTTCGTGTTTGGGATCCTATGGCTTGCTCCGACATTCCATTCTACGTTCATTCCATGGTCTGAAACCATGTATAACCCACCTAAATAGCTTTCATGCATTCTTCTATGGTTTTCCATGGAAACCTAACCATAGATTGGTGGTTTGGATTTCTTCGAGATCACACTCTCAACAATTACTAACCTAAGGTCTGTAGAAATTCATGGAATTAGTATCCATACCTGAGAAGATTACTCCTTCTTTGAAATTCTTCTCCTTTTTGCTAAGTTCTCTTGCTTGCCTCTCTTCTTCCTCTTTTCCTTCTCCTCTCTTTCTCTCAATTCAATTAGGGTTGTGAAAGGAGTGAAAATGGCTTAGGGACGTCCTTTAAATAGACTAGGAACATCCTAAATAAGTCCCTCTGAGATTTGGAAAGAATCCCATTCGAAAATATGGAAATTTCCTAATTTCTATTTTCTGCGGTAACCGAGGGTGGATGGGAGGGTCGATGATCCCGTCGACCCTAGGGTCTCAAGCTGTCCGACCCTCCCGTCAAAACTGAGGGTCTGACTTTCTGTTTTGGGAGGTCCGACCCTGCTTAGCTGGGTATGCGACCCTTCCCCTATTTTAAGTGTTTTTGGGTCAATTTGATACCTGGGATCTCGATCTCCTTCACGCCCTTGGTCCATTTGACTCGACCATGACAGGTAAACCTGGTTCACGGTGGTAAGACCGGGTTAGATTGATACGGGTCTTACACAGAGCCTCCGATTAGGCCAAATGGTAGTCTCCCCGATCAATAGAATGGCTACCATGCATTGGGATACATGTGGGGCCCCTCAAGGTCCATCCTAATATAATTACATTGTCATGTATGGATATAGGGACTCAACTAAGATTCGAATGTATCCATTTATTCCGTGTTGGGTGCCTTGTTAATCTGAGTGTTGAGACTTAGCATAAGAGGAATTCGGGTTAGTGGAGGATTCTAGGTGCTGGTCTTATAATCCCCCCAACTTAAAAGAATTTTGTCCCTAAAATTAAAGGGTACCTGGTTCTTCGAATAAAAATGGATATTTTTCCCGCATCTCATTTTTACCTTCCCAAGTGGCTTCTTCGCTCTACCAAAGGACCTTTACATACCAGATGGAACGATTCCACAACTGTTGGACTTTCCTGTTTAGGATTGCTATTGGCTCCACTATACATGATAAGTCTCAGTCTATCTATGGAATCTCAACACTCAAGATGTGTAATGGATCATGGATGTACATCTTAAGGAGAGAGATGTGAAATACGTCATGAACTTCAGATAGCATTGGAGTTAAAGCTAATTGATAGGAAACCTTTTCGCTTTTCCTCAAGATCTCAAATACACCAATATATCTGGGACTGAGTTTCCCTTTTTTGCCAAAATGGCAAATACCTTGGTGGGGCGGTACCTTCACGAACACTTTGTCCCTAACTTAAAATTCTAGGCCCTTGTGTCGCCCATCGGCATAAATTTTCTGCCTACTCTAGGCTACTTTAATTCTTTTTTTAATCATGTCCACTTTGTCATAAGTATCCTGGATAATATCTGGCCCCAGTATTCTACGTTCTCCCACTTCATTCTAATATAGGGGTATCCTGCATCGTCTATCATATAATACCTCATATGGAGCAGTGCCAATGGTAGCCTGAAAGATGTTGTTATATGTAAATTCCATCGGTGATAGATATTGATCCCAGCTGCCCTTGAAATTCAAGGCACAAGCTCGGAACATGTCCTCAAATATCTATACAGTGCGCTTTGACTGTCCATCTGTCTTGGGGTGGAATGTTGTGCTGAATTTTAATTTTGTTCCCATTGCCTTCTGTAGGCTATCCCATAGCTTAGGTGTAAACCTGGGATCTCTGTCTGACACAATGCCTTCTGACACTCCGTGCAATCTCACTATGTTTTCCACATAGAGTTTAGCCGATCTATCCATGGTGTACTGTGGCCTGATAGCTACGAAGTGGGCCACCTTAGTTAGACGGTCCACGATTACCCATACTGCATCAAAATTGTTCAGAGTCAAAGGTAACTTGGTTACAAAATCCATAGTGATATGATCCCATTTCCATTCTGGAATTGGTAATGGCTGAAGTAAACCAGGCGGTCTCTGATGATCTACCTTGACTTGCTGACATATAAGGCATTTATACATAAAGTGGGCTACGTCAGCTTTCATCTCGCCACCAATAAGCTTTCTTTAAGTCTTGGTACATTTTGGTGCTACTAGGGTGCATGGTAAAAGGAGATGTAGGAGCTTCAATCAGAATGTTCTCCTTTAGTTCCTTAGCAGTTTCGGGTACACATATTCTATCTCTGTATCTGATTATTCTGACACTATCCAAGGAAAAATCTGGGTCTTGCTTTCCCTTTTTAGGATCTCAATGGTTAAGGCATTGAGTAGAGCTAATGCTGCCTCAATCCAATCTATAGCCAAAGCATTGGTGGTGGAAGCTTGATTCTTCGATAGTGGGGTAGTGAACAGTGTATGCGCCATATTATGTCTTTCGTCATGATTGGCAAATTCGTGATCATTTTCTAGGCATGAAACTAAAGCTTTCTTGCTCAATGCATCAGCCACCAAGTTGGCCTTCCCTGGGTGGTACTTGATGTCATAAACATAGTCCTTTAGTAATTCCAACTACATTCGATGTCTCATATTTAATTCCTTTTGGTTGAACAGGTGGACTAGGCTCTTATGATCTGACAACATACTAAACTGCTCTCCATATAGGTAGTGTCGCCATATTTTCAAGGCAAAATTTGATGGTTGTGAGCTCTAGATTATGAGTAGGGTAGTTTTTCTCATGAGCCTTTAGTTGTCTTGAGGTGTAGGCAATTACCCTATCATCTTGCATCAGAACACAACTTAAGCCATACTTGGATGCATTGGTGTATACCATAATGGTGCCTTATCAGAAGGAATAGTCAAAATGGGTGCGAAGACAAGTTTTTGTTTTAACTTCTGAAAACTTTCTTTGCACTTGTCAGTCCAAACAAATTTCACCCCCTTTCTTTGTTAACGCTATCAAAGGTATTGTGATGTGAGAGAAATTTTTAATAAAGTGCCTGTAATAGCCAGTCAATCCTAGGAAACTTTTAACTTTTGTGACTATCTTTGGCATACTCCATTCAATGACTAAGCTAACTTTACCAAGGCTATTGCCAATCTTGCAATTGAGATAACATGACCCAAGAAGGCCACCTGATTGAGCCAAAACTTACACTTCTTAAATTTGGCACAATCTCTCTTGCCTCAGCTTCTGTAATGCCAATCTGAGATGTTAGGCACAAGCCGCACCATCGGATGAGATGTTATGCATAAGCCGCACCATCAGGTGAGTAGATGAGTATGTCATCAATGAAGACGATGACAAACTTATCTAGGAACTCGTGAAATACTCGATTCATCAGTTCCATGAAAGAATGTTAGGGCATTAGTTAACCCGAAGGACATTACTAAGAACTCAAAATGTCCATACCTTGTTCTAAAGGCTGTCTTGGGAATATCACTCCCCTTGATCTTTAACTGATGGTAGCCCGAACAAAGGTCAATTTTTGGAAAGACACTAGCACCCTCAAATTGGTCGAATAAATCATCAATTCTGGACAAAGGTTACCAATTCTTGATAGTGAGTCTGTTTAAGTCTCGATAGTCTATACTTAGATGGACACTCCCATCCTTTTTCTTTACAAACAAAACTAGAGCTCCCCAAGGTAAAATACTAGGTCTGATGGAACCCTTGTCAAGCAACTCTTGGAGCTGTACCTTGAGTTTCTTCAACTCTGTGGGAGCCATTCGGTATAGGGCCTTAGAGGCTGGAGCTGCTCTTGGGATGAGGTCAATAACAAACTCCGTCTCTCTATCGGGTGGTAAACTTGACAATTCATCTAGAAACCCATTCAGAAATTCACAAACCACTGGCACTTCTTCTAATTTGGGTAGTTCGACTTTTGTATCCAAAATTGACAACAAATAGGTCACACCCTTGGTGTAGTGGCTTGAAAGCTTGCATTTCCATCAAGAATAGTTTACAGTGCTTCTTGGTTTTGTCGCATGTGAACACTATTATTTCCCCACCAACCGGTTGGAATAGGATTTGATGCCTGGAACATAAAACATTGGCTTGGTGTTTGGCTAGCTAGTCCATTGCCTCAAAAATCTTTCATCTTAAGGTTGACCAGGTTAGCCTCCATTGATTTACCCTCTATCAAAACTTCGTACAGCCCATAATAGGTGTCTAGGTTGGCTTTAGACCCCATGGGTATATATACCACTAGAGCACAAGTCATCTTGCGAGACGGCATTCCCAGCTTAACCACGCATGCGAGGGATACAATAGAGTATATAGCCCTAGAATCAAACAGTACTCATGCAGGTGTACCAGAAATCAAGAGTGTACCTACACATACAGTTAAGCAAGAACATACCAAGTGTTACAACATACCATGCAATTTATGTTTTCTATATAATTTTAAAATACATGTGACTACTCCAAGAGAACCCTCTGCGTCCTCAGCAGGTAGGGAAAAAACTTTGCTTTGTGTTGGCGTCGATGCTTTGTTTGCAGTGGGACATGCTCTAGCAAAACGGCCAATCCTGTCGCAAGTGTAGCATGAGCCATAGGGCATAGATGTAAGATCCCCTTTATAGGAGCCAGAGAAACGAATCATTGGTCGAATAATACATAACTTAAGAAATGAAAATCTATAATTTTTTTTACTCATACATAACAATACATCAAGTTGAATCAAACATTTACTCCATAACTGTTCCTTAATATTAATATAGCAGCGGAAACAAGGTTAGACAAATTCTATACATATTTGGTGGCCATTTAACTACTTTAAATGATATCTTTATGTATAGAAATACATCTAAAGGTGTGGCTATACACCAAAAACTGCAGCCACAAAAGACCCAAAGAAAACAGCAACTATCTACAAGTTACATACAAAAAACAATTGCCAAATGGTCTAGTGGCCAGCTTGGTCTTCTGTAGAAGAAATCTCTTCTTGTTCATCTGCGTATTCATCTGTAAAAAAAATATGTCAACAACAGGGGTAAGCAAAGCTTAGTGAATAATTAACATCTTGGTAGGAATACATGCATTAAACATCAAATGAAACAACCATAGTTGTCACACCCCAATTCTGAACCAACCAGAATGGTGTGATGAATCGTCTATGATCCAACGGTTTAACCAGGATCTCGAATAGACTGTGTCCTTTTTGCTTAAACCATACACATCCACAACCATAATCAGAGTAAATAAACAATAGCGGAAGTCTTTAATATTAATGAACTGAGAATTTAACAGTGGTAACATAAATAAATTATCTAATTATCTCCAAATGACTAAGACATAAAATAAATTAATCAATTACATCATCTTAATAACCCAACAAATAAGCCTAATCAAAGACGCATGAGTTGCACTCACATGATGAATCATGCGACTCCATCATAGCTTTTGCATCCATCGCCGTAACATGTCCGTACATCAGAGCATTCATATAGTCTTCTACAGTAGTACCTGCATCATCAACTAAAAATATTCGACGTCAAAAGGGTGAGCACACATCATGGTTCAGTGAGTAAACAAAATAATGCAACAAACATATGCATGCACTCAATTCATATCTTTGGTTTGGTTCATAAGTTTGTAATGTGCAATAGAAAGGATAGGTGGCTGCCACACCTCTATACACGAGTGTGTGAAGCCACCCAATGGATCAAACACCATTGTTGTCCCACATGCACCCATCATGGAATAGAGATAGACCTAAAGTGCCCGGATCAAACACCGCATGACACTTCCCCCTGATGCCCTACCCATACCAATACATAAGTCCCTATTGGTGAGGGCTTGCAAACTAGGTTCGCAACTAACCAATCCTAATGTCAAACAGTGTGTCCAAGGCCTCACCCCAGCATTCCTCAATACGTCCATAGAGATAAAGCTAAGGCCTCCCGACAGAGTCAGAGACTACATGGTCCGAGACCACCTCCCCTGATGCCCTATGACGTAATAGTTCTGCTAAGGTAATGACGATATGACGATGTTAGTGGACAAGACTTGAGCAGAGATAAAGCTAGAGTCTGGTGACCAGGATGAACCACAGTGTCATGTCCTCCCCCTGATGCCCCACTCGCATCAAGTACACTAACCACACACATACATTCACATGCCTATTCCTAGCATCATCATCATCATCATCATCATCATGTTATAAATAAACTGAATTAAATATGCATGAACAGTAATAATAGGAATATTGGATGACATGTGATATGCACAATACACGCATACAAGCATAGAATCATTCATGGCATTGGACTCAATAAATAAAAATAGTTTATTATTAGCCAATTAGTTTAAGTCTTGTTTTCTCACCTTTGATTGATAGTAGATCCTCGTTCAAGCTTTATAATTCACTCTTAGATCACTTGAAAATCTAACAAGTTGATAGATTTTTAATTAGAATTAATTCTCATGTGTTTAGACTAACAGAAACTGAGGGGTTGCAGGTGTGGCAGCACCTGTGGTCTCAGTTTCTGCGACCACAGGGCGTGGGGTCGCAGGGTGGGGTCAGACATACTCCGACCACACGTGCGACCACACCCTCCCTGGAAACTTCCCGAGGGCATGTGGTCGGACATGTGTGTCCTGTGGGGTCGGACATCATGCGACCTCACGTGGGACCACACGTGTTATGGTCGACCTTTCACTCTTAATTCCATTCCTTCATGTTTGAATCCTTTGGCTTATCATCATGGTCCTTCCTATGATTGTTCTATGGCTCAAAACTATTATTTTATACACCATCCATTGTCCACATAATTTCCTCCATGGATTCTCTTGGAATTTGTCCATGGATGGATGATTTGGGTTTCTCCTAAATCTTATCTTCTTCATAAACTATTCTAGGTTCTCAATTTATCATGGAAAATATGTTCATACCTTAAGCTTGCTGAAGAATCAGAGTTTTTCTCTGAATTTTCCTCCTCCTTAGTCTTCCTCTTCAATTTTGCTTCTCTTCCTTCTCTTCTCTTTCTCTCACTTTCAATTAGAGTTCTAAAGGAGTGAAAGAGGTTAAGGGATGTCCTATTTATAGAGGAAAACCCTCCATAAGATGCCCCAATGAGTTTAGGAAAGAACCCCCTTCGGATTAGGAAGGTTTCCTAAATTTGGTTTCTGACTGGGTTTCGTGGGGTCGGAGGTGGGGTTGCAGAATCCGTCGACCACACCTTCTAAAATGTCTGACCACACGACCTAGATTTGTGTGGTTAGACTCTTTTGAGGTGTGGTCGGTCACACCTGTTTAGGTATGCGATCACACGCTCATAATTGACTGTTTTTGGATTGATTTCATACCTGGTCTTGTGGTTTCTTCACGCACTTGGTCCACTTAGCTCGACCATGATATGTAGACCTGATACAAGGTGGTAAGACCGATTAGTTCGATACAGGTCTTACAATAGTAGTCTTTCTTTAATAAGTAGGCATAAAAGTAATTTTCTTGACTAAGCCTCACATTTGTTAACTTTTTATATCATCCCATCAGGGTTTTCGTGTTACTTATGTAGGATTTACTACTTTATCTCAACTCCCACAATACATTCTTTGGATCTATGCCTACTGTTCATTTCCATTCTTAAACCTCATTGGCTTGACATTCATCTCTACCTTACTTTCTATGTTCTTACTTAGCTTTACATTAAGCTACTGAAATAAACACATCATGTAAAACTTTAAGTTTAGACTCACTGGATACTTTCATTTCTTGTCCTTTGATTGACTTACCAGATGCTTCCTTTTCTTGTCATCTGACTAGCTCACCGGATGCTTCCTTTTTCTGCCACTTGTTCGGCTCACCAGATGCTTTTATTTTTTGTTGCGTGTTTGACTCACCGGATGCTTCCGTTCTTGCCACTTGTTCAGCTCACCAAATGCTTCCGTTTCTTGCTGCATATTTGGCTCACCGGATGCTTATATTTCTTGCCACTTATTTAACTCATTGGATGCTTCCATTTCTTATTGTGTATTTGGCTCACCGGATGCTTTCATTTCTTGCCATTTGTTCAGCTCACTGGATGCTTCTGTTTCTTACTGGGTGTTTGGCTCACCAGATGTTTTTATTTCTTGCCACTTATCATGATGTTCATGCTCACCTAGACTGAATTTCTAGGTCTTTCTTTCTGATAATGATAACTTAAGCTTGCTGTTTATTTTGTGTCATTCTGCGTATGAAACTACTGACTAAACTGATTAACCATTTGTCTAACATTAAAGGTTATAATAAGTCGTCAAAGCCAACTCAAACTCATCTTGCTATCCATACCTTCTTTAACATGTTAGGAGGAAATATCATTTTCTGCTATAGTCTAAATCAACTTCAATTCTACTCTTATCTTTATTAGTATGAGTCTATTTCCTACCTTCCTTTGTTCATGTGTAGTTTCTACTAGTTTACATAGCAATTCGCTAAAGGTGTTCTAATCACCATCATCATGTAGAAACTCAAACATACATAAATGAGGATTGCTGTCCTTTGGTTTTGTCCATTATTCCACATTATTACAGCTTGCAAAAAATCTTCATTCAAATAACCTTACCTCTTATTATAGAATTATGGGCCATAAAAACATGAAAAAAACTTCATACATCCATAACATTACGTACACTACAATGTATCAACAATAAATATAAATACATTCACTGTACTTAGCTTCTTGCACCATACCAATCATGAACCATACACCAAAAACAGTGAGTCACTTCAGCCTTGCATAAGTAGTTATATATATGTATATGAACAACAAACTCAATGAATAATCATCACCACAACATGCACATAATAGAGTTACAGTACTAGCCTAGTGCAAGATATCAATTACTCACTTGAAATTCACAAATTCGTTGCTTACAGCTCCTTGAACTTCTTAATAAAATTTGAATGCAATAAACAATCCTTTACCTCCTACAGCCATAAAGCCATAATTTCCACTTATAAAAGGCATGAGCAAACCCAAAAAATGATATTAAAACTGTTGGGAGCATTGTTTCCATACCTGGACCTCTTGGCCAAAAATGACCTCCTTTCGGCTCAAACCCAAAAATTTCCCTACTATGCTGTCCTAGCTGAAACACCTATATGAAGCTTTAATTAATCTTAAAATTTGCTTCCAGCCCCCCGCAATGCATCATGATGAAACCTTTTAAGCTTATGTTTAGTTTTCCTGTCCTTGTAGGTCCCTTAGGAAGAAAACCCCATCACTTGATCACCCAAACCTACTATAACAGCATTTGCTGTAACATGAACCTTCAATCAATAATGATTAATTTGAGTGCCCAAAAATTCATGATGAAAAAAATAAAATTTAGACCACAACTAGTTTACTGGTTAATAAAAGTCTTTGAAAAGAAATTTCATCAAAAACGATTTTAAATTGGCCATTTTAGCCTTATACTTTTACCTAAACCTGTTGTAACAGCAATTGCTGTAAAATTTACTCTAAATCATTGTAAACATTTATTTGCATGTCAAAACCCCATGAAAATCCCCCAAATTTAAACCACAAGTATCTTACACATCATTAAAGGTTTCTGAGGAAAAACCCCATCGAAGACCAATCCGCAATGGCCAAAATAAGGGTGGCGGTTATAGGTCAGACAATTAATCATACACCTAACAGGTTGTAAAATTGCCTGTCCCCAAACTATGGTTTCAATTTTTACATTGCTTCCCAGCATTTAGGAGGTTCTTTCTACTTCCAAAACACCATTAAACTTGTACCTTAACCTATCCAATTCATCCACATTTAATCTTAGAAAATAAAACACCCATTCATTGCATTCTAATATAAAACTTAATAAAAAATTATAGTAGCTCAACCATCCTTAAGATTAAAATCAGTTTTCAAAGCTTACATAAAGTTAGCCATTAAAGCTTGTTTTCCAAGGTCTATAACCCTAGTTTTTCCATTCAAAACTAACATGTATCATTCCCTACTCACAACACAATAAAACCTTACCTCAAATCAGTTGTGGATTTTCCAATCTCGTCGAATACACCAACTTGCTAGAATCATTACCTATGAAAACCTCCAAATCATAGCTCCACCATCTCAACCCAAACAATACAATCTCTCATCAAAAGAAAACATAAAGATTAACACTTACCTCTAGTTTTCCAAAAGATGGCAAAACAACTCTTCAAATGAAACCCAAGACTCCATTCCTTATCCACGGTTTCAGCAACTTATAGAGATTTGCAACTCTAAGTTCTTCTAAGAAATTCCAGCTTTAATCCTTCTCAACTTTCAGCCCAAGTTCAACATTGCAGTCCCAAAATCAAACCTAATATCAACCCCCTAGTATTTCCAAACAAAAATCCAGATTCTTGGAGCCAAAGTTTCATGATTCACCTTCTCCCAAATCCATGTTTTTCAACTCTCCAAGCCCCTTCATGGTTTTGCCAAAAGAAATCCCTCTTTGTTGCATCCAATATTAAATAGAAACTGATTTGATAAATTAAATAAAATAAAAACCCTTTTGTAAGAAGCCATTGATGCCCCTACTAAGACCCATTGCATGGATAAGGAACCCAAACTTGGAGGTAAACCATAAAATGTTCAATGTCAATCTTATCCCTCAAATATTCTTTATAAAGCACATGCAAACAACCACTTAAATTTTGACTTAGTACCCTTCTTATTTAGGCACCAAAAATGCCCCCTCACCAACTTCTCTATTTACCAAAGCCCATTGGATTTAAAAAAAAATCCAACTTAAAGAGTTCCCCACTAATAGAAATTAATCACTTATGGTGGGTCCCATAACTTATAATATATAAAATATAATCCCCAAAATTTTGGCTCTTCATGAGGCTTGATCTCATGATCTTGAGGTTGCAAACACACTATAATACTAAAACTAAACCCTTAGCCTATGTGGTGTTAAAGTACTAAATTTTTAACTATAAACCATGTAGATAAAAATATACATATAAGACCCATGATACACCATCATCAATTAATTAATTTATTTCATTTAATCCAACACACACACCTCATAGTTGGTAAAACCAGCCTTTAATAACTTCTCAATCCTAGGAACATAAGAATTCCATTATTTAGAGTACATAGAAAGATCATTTACCTTTTATATGGCATGAAAAAAATTACTAAAGTACCCTCCTAACATCATCATATTTACCCTAGTCCATCACCACAATTAAAAAAAATCTAATTCTTAAATATCATACTTTATACATTTACATTATCATAATTATAATGCATATTTATACATATATAAATACATAATTTAATCATGATATAAGCAAAGGTATAGTCTATCTATAATGACATAATTCTAAAATTAAATTTTCTATAAAGAATCTAATAATTCTTATTTAAGCAAAATAATTTATTTAATACCTACGTTGCATGTAGCTTAATACAAATAGGCCTTCTTTAATGCCTAGCTTTACGCCTCAGTCCTCTCTGCCAGCCACAGCACAGTCAAGATAAGACATAATTTACCTTACAACACCTAGGGTGTTACAATAGATGACGCCCTAGAGGTAGTAGGTCTAGGCTGAATTACCTTAGGAGCAGTCATGATTGGCTTGCTTTGGATGCGTGTAGGCTGAATGAAGGTAGGCCTAGTTGCTAGAGTAGTGGATGAGACCATGTTGGATGAACTTGGGTATTGAGCACGGAAAGGTTTGGTATAAGAGCGGTTGTCTACATAGCTAATAGACCTCTTGTAGCCCTGATGGTTCTGTTTGTACCGATCTTCTGCACTCTTGGCTGCTTGTACGGTATCGTTATATTTAGTCAATCTCATGGACTCCACAATAACCTTCAAATATCCCCTCAAACCTATGAAGCGCCTTAACTTTGGTTCTTCTTCCCTCATAGAAGCGGAAGAGAAGTAGAACAACTCTTCAAACTTTTGCTAGTATACTTCAACAGTTGAGCTTCCTTGGGAATGGTTGAGGTACTCAACTTCCTTCCTGTCCCTAAAGCTTTGGGAAAAGAAGTTCTTGAAGAATGCCTCTTTGAATATATGCCAAGTCACCTTCTATTCCTCTTCACTAGGGTGGACTGGGTTCCCTTCTACCAATCCTATGGCACACCTTCTAGCTGAAAAGTGGTACACAATAATTTTTGTGTTTCAATACACATCAACGTTTCAAGAGTCTTTTCCATGGCTTGGATCCTTATAGCTGGTTGCATGGGGTTGCTCCCAACTCCTATGAACTTTGATGGATGCATGCGCTAAAAGTTGCTCATCACTTTTGACACATCTAGTTGTAGCTGCAATTGTACCCCAGCCATGTCAGGGTGAGTCTGCACTTGAGGTTTCGGCACTAGCACTAGTGAAGGAGGTGGTGGTACAATGGGTATACCTCCTTCAAGAGCTTGCCCTTGAGCTGGTGGGATTGGGGGTGCTATTTAGATAGCTTCCATTAATCTAGTAAAAGCTATAGCTATTGTCTTTTGTTGTTCCTCTAAGTTCCTAACTAGACCCCCCATAATAGCCATCATATCAGCCGTCGTTAGCACCAAAAGTGCTTGTGGGAGATCAGCATGTGGGGGGGGGGGTGTGGAGAGTTGGAACCACTATGCCTAACATTTGCTTCATCATTTTGTGAAGGGGGCAAATTTACACGATGCCCTCTTAACTCTCTTCTTGGAGGCATTTCTCAACATGATTGGTAGGGCAAATCTATAAACGCTCATGCGTTAGTACTATTCACATATCCAATAAATGATCCAATCGATATAGTATGACATAAGGCAATTAGAATAACACGTACACTTATAATATGTATTATTGTTATTTATAAATAAAATATTATTCTAATTGATTGATATTGTTAAATAGAACCACCAAATATTAAATATTAAACCTTGATCTAGTGATCTCTACAACTTAATTAATTACTACTTAAGTTGGCTGAATACATCTGTGATGCAGTAAAAAAGTATGGGAGCTAGATATCGTTTTAACACTAATAAACCCTCTAATCCACGAGGTAAAGAAACTCTCAAATTTGTAAGAAATGAGAGAATAAATGGAAACTTTCATTAACTTTAAGCTACCTCTAAATCAAATTACATAGAAAGATTGGCAAAATACAAAACTAGAAATATTAAGAAAGAAATCAAATCATGCCTACAACTTCAAAGGCCCTAAACACCCATTAAATGTGCCAATTTGGTCACTGAATCAGGGCCAATATTACTTTGTAGAGATGGCTTCTGCTTAGATACACATTGGAGCTATGAATTCCATGATTCCACCAATGTCAAAAGTTACTAATCCAAAAGTTATGCGAGTAAATCAGTGCATTCATGCTGGTCGAGCAGATTTTTGTCAATTCAATCAATTCGGAAAATCAAATGAGATCCTCTCTGCATCAATTTGTGACATGCCATGATCCATCTGAGACATGCATTCAACCATTTGAGATTTGACTATTCTCCATTGTCCTCCACTTCCAAGTGCCTTCCCAAATTTTCTCAATTAAGTGTGGTTGATATCAACTAAATCTGACCCGACCCAACTGCAAAACAATATGAGCAGCAACCCACACCAAGAATGGGAAATTAAGTGCAATCTACAAAAGAGGCAATATGGTGTCCTAGCACAGTGGTCACCACATATGGGGGATTATTTTCCAGTAAATTAGATTTCCACATGTTTTTAGCATAAAATGCAACAAAATGCTTTGAAAAAGTAAGAATTTTTACATAAAGAAAATTTTTTATGCAAAATATCATTTGCATGAAATTTTTTTTACAATGAAACAAACAGGGTCTTAAGGCAATATACTAAAATCTCTTGTGACACACCTGGTAAATCGTTGACCCGATTACATAGCTGTCAGTATTCATGCTTCATAACCATTTGGAAAAACTTATCTTCCATATCTTCTCTTGCAATGTATTTTCCATGTTTTGGAACATTCTTACTTTAAAAAAAAGTCTAGAAGAAAATATTTTGAATCAGAATATATAAAGAAAGATATTCTTTTCGCCAATTAGTAGGAAAAATGAAAGACCATAAATTACTAATTGAACACCAGGCCATGATGATAATTTACGGCCACAGATAAGTTAAATGACATGATATAATCCATTTCATATTAATTGTATTGTGTTTAAAAACATCATAAGGTTCAGGGGCAAGCCCAAGCCACTTGTTATGTCCTAATAGGGTCAATCTTGGATTCCTGATATGTGAAATTAATTAGCACATTCTTGATCATATTTAGTTAAATTTTATAATTTTTCTTAGACATTTAGTTTAATTTAATTAATGTTTTAAGTATTTTATTAATTTATTTAATTCTTAGTTATTTTTGGTTATTTGGTAGGTTTTTGAATTGGATAAAGACTAAATAAGAGGTGTCAAGACAGCTCAAAGCTTGGTGTTACATTCCTAAATGATTTGGAAGATAATTGACCAAAATCTGCCTTAAAATCAGCATTCTCCAACAAATTGGGTAAGATGCAAGATTGTAAAAGACTGATTTTATGGGACTGTAAGCTTATAAATTAAGAAGAAGGAGAAAAGAAAAATATACAGAGCAAGAGGAGCTGTTCATAGAAGGGGCTACAAGGCACATTGGAGGTGGAGAGTTCGAGAGGGATGGAGCTAAAAGACTAGAGAGAAATCCTGGATTCAAGCTTCATCTATTCCCATTACGAGTTCTTCCCTTTTCTCTGTGATCCCTTTGTTTATGTTTTAGAATTGTCAATGATGAATTGCTAGATTTCCTATTCTAGGATTAGGATGGATTCATTGAAATTGTGTTGATTAAATCCTTAACTTTTGAATGATTATGTTTTATGCAATATGATATTTTTTTACATGTGATTAATTGATCACTAATTGCATATCTCAAGGTATCAATTAAGGGGGCGAAAGCAGAAGATTGATATTAGTTCATAAAATATCAGTCGTTGGTTGAGTATTTTCTTAGAAATAAGGGCTCACCATTGTGATCTTTGTTTTAATTTTAATGAACGTAATGAGTTTGTATTAGAATCCTACAAACACGAAAGTAGATGAAGGATTAATACGGGCATAATTTGTTATTCTTGAAAGAGATAACAGAATATCTTAAGGAATTGATCGTTGCATCAACATAAATTTATTCAATAAGTCTGGTTTGGTTAAGCATAATTCAATTGAGGAAGTCCGAATCCTATCTTTGGTTTCATAATCTGCTTATTAATTATTAATCTTGGTAATTCAGTTGTCTAAATAATAGAGAGAATTAATTAGGTTTGGTAACTAAGTTTCTTAAGAAGAATATTTTTTCGAGGTTTGGTGTACCAAGAATTATCATCAGTGATCAAGGATCCCATTTCTGCAATCAATCGTTCGACACTCTATTAAAGAAATATGGAGTCACACACAAGGTGGCACTTGTTTATCATCCTCAAACAAATGGGCAAGTTGAATTAGCCAACCGAAAACTAAAGTTGATTTTGGATAAAACTATTGGAAAATCAAGGAAAGATTGGGCAACCAAACTTGATGATGTATTATCGGCATACCGGACAGCTTTAAAGACACTCTTAGGCATGTCTCCATATAGACTTGTCTTTGGGAAGTCTTGTCACCTACCAGTTGAGTTGGAGCATAAGGCTTATTGGGTAGTTAGAGAACTGAACATGGATTTGAAGGCTGCTGGAGAAAAGAGGTTGTTACAATTGAGTAAATTGGAGGAGTTTAGGCTGAATGCTTATGAAAATACTCGGATTTACAAAGAAAAAACTAAGTATTGGCATAATAAGCATATTCAGAAAAGAAACTTTGAGGTTGGACAACGAGTACTACTCTTCAATTCACGACTTAAGCTATTCCCAGACAAGCTTCGGTCAAGGTGGTCTGGCCCATTCACGGTAACAAAAGTATATCCATATGGTGCTGTTGAGGTTCATAGTGAGGCTACTGGTACATTCAAGGTGAATGGGAAACGTTTGAAGCCCTATCTTATTGGTGATGTGGTACTTAAAGGAGTGACATACTCCTTGGAAGAACCTAGCTATGGTTGATGGATTGATAGTCAAGCTAACGACTATAAATAAGCGCTTTTTGGGAGGCAACCCAAGCTACACTATCTTTCTCTTTCTTTATTATTATTATTATTATTTTTTCTTTTTCGTCTTCTTCTAGTTGTTGAATAAATATGACCGTACTTACCCTCTTTTGGTTGTGTTGTTCAGGTACGAGCACATGGAGTAATAAATCGATTTGAATATTATTCTTTCTTTCTTATTTACTTTCACATTGAGGACAATGTTTAAATTAGGTTTGGGGGATGATTGATAATTCTTATACCTGTTTACCTACTAGGTGTAATTTTTGAAAAAAAAAAAATACATCTTTGGTTAACCCTCGAACTAAAAGTTTTTGTGAAAAAAATAAGAAGAATGAACTTGTTATTTGGAGTCATGATTTACATTTGGGTTTCTAGTCATGTTTAAGCATTGAAGTTTTTAACTTAAGATAGACAATATCTTATAAAACGAGATTAAGCATGTTCGTTTTCTTCAAAAGATTATTGAAATTCATGTTCTAGGCAAAGTTGTGTGAGTTGTGTGACTATGCATAAAATATGAGTGCACTGCTTTTCTTGTGAGTATTCCCTTTGATCTAGGCCTAAACATGGTTTAAGTAAATAGGGTGGTATCATTGAAAAAAAAAAATTCAAGCTAATGGGAAAGCATGTGGTGGAATTGAGAAATGAATAATTTTACTTAACCATAAACACATGTGTATAGTGGGAGAGCATAAAATGCAATCACTATACCAAACATTGCTTGAGGTGGGAGAGAATAAAATACAACCACCCAATAAAATAAAAAAAAAAGTGAGTCCTAGTTTGCTACCATTGTTTGTAGTAGTGAGAAGGGATGATTGCAAGTTTAGTTGTACATAAATAGATTATGTTGGTTGCATGATAAGCATGATTAATTTAGAATTATGTATGGATATTTAAATTTGAGAACATGAGTATGCTTAGTTTTTCTTTATTTGCTATTGTTGTGTTAAAGTTGAAAATTTGATGTTTACATAGTAGGAGTCTTGGATGTGAGGAGTGATTTTAAATATGCTGCATATCCTTTGTTTTAAATATGATTTTTCTTTTGCTTGAGAACAAGCAAATATTTAAGTTTAGGGGTATTTGATACGTGAAATTAATTAGCACATTCTTGATCATATTTAGTTTAATTTTATAATTTTTCTTAGACATTTAGTTTAATTTAATTAATGTTTTAAGTATTTTATTAATTTATTTAATTCTTAGTTATTTTTGGTTATTTGGTAGGTTTTTGAATTGGATAAAGACTAAATAAGAG
>CM053275.1:54877917-54935417 GCA_028583415.1 Protea cynaroides | reverse complement strand
TACTATGCCATTGTCATTCTTTAGAGTGTGGTGGACATTTCAGCACTTCTAAGATAGTTGCAAAAGTATGGCATCGGCTTATTGGCCAACCATGTACCGGATGCTAGGGTGTATGTGGCTACATGTGATCGGTGTCAACGAGTAGGAAACATGACAAAAGGAATGAGATGCCACAAACCAGTATTTTGGAGGTTGAATTGTTTGATGTGTGGGGGATTGACTTCATGGGTCCATTTCCATCGTCTTTCAAAATCGTTCATACGTAGGAGACTATGTTTCCAAATGGGTGGGGGCAATAGCAATTCAGACCAATGATTCTCGGGTGGTAACTTAGTTTCTTAAGAAGAATATTTTTTCGAGGTTTGGTGTACCAAGAATTATCATCAGTGATCAATGATCCCATTTCTGCAATCAATCGTTTGACACTCTATTAAAGAAATATGGAGTCACACACAAGGTGGCACTTGCTTATCATCCTCAAACAAATGGGAAAATAGAATTAGCCAACCGAAAACTAAAGTTGATTTTGGAGAAAACTATTGGAAAATCAAGGAAAGATTGGGCAACCAAACTTGATGATGTATTATGGGCATACCGGACAGCTTTCAAGACACTCTTAGGCATGTCTCCATATAGACTTGTCTTTGGGAAGTCTTGTCACCTACCAGTTGAGTTGGAGCATAAGGCTTATTGGGTAGTTAGAGAACTGAACATGGATTTGAAGGCTGCTGGAGAAAAGAGGTTGTTACAATTGAGTGAATTGGAGGAGTTTAGGCTGAATGCTTATGAAAATACTCGGATTTACAAAGAAAAAACTAAGTATTGGCATGATAAGCATATTCAGAAAAGAGACTTTGAGGTTGGACAACGAAGTACTACTCTTCAATTCACGACTTAAGCTATTCCCGGGCAAGCTTCGGTCAAGGTGGTCCGGCCCATTCACGGTAACAAAAGTATATCCATATGGTCTTTGTTGAGGTTCATAGTGAGGCTCCCGGTACATTCAAGGTGAATGGGAAACGTTTGAAGCCCTATCTTATTGGTGATGTGGTACTTAAAGGAGTGACATACTCCTTGGAAGAACCTAGCTATGGTTGATGGATTGATAGTCAAGCTAACGACTATAAATAAGCGCTTTTTGGGAGGCAACCCAAGCTACACTATCTTTCTCTTTCTTTATTATTATTATTATTATTTTTTCTTTTTCGTCTTCTTCTAGTTGTTGAATAAATATGACCGTACTTACCCTCTTTTGGTTGTGTTGTTCAGAACGAGCACATGGAGTAATAAATCGATTTGAATATTATTCTTTCTTTCTTATTTACTTTCACATTGAGGACAATGTTTAAATTAGGTTTGGGGGATGATTGATAATTCTTATACCTGTTTACCTACTAGGTGTAATTTTTGAAAAAAAAAAATGCATCTTTGGTTAACCCTCGAACTAAAAGTTTTTGTGAAAAAATAAGAAGAATGAACTTGTTATTTGGAGTCATGATTTACATTTGGGTTTCTAGTCATGTTTAAGCATTGAAGTTTTTAACTTAAGATAGACAATATCTTATAAAACGAGATTAAGCATGTTCGTTTTCTTCAAAAGATTATTGAAATTCATGTTCTAGGCAAAGTTGTGTGAGTTGTGTGACTATGCATAAAATATGAGTGCACTGCTTTTCTTGTGAGTATTCCCTTTGATCTAAGTAAATAGGGTGGTATCATTGAAAAAAAAAAAATTCAAGCTAATGGGAATGCATGTGGTGGAATTGAGAAATGAATAATTTTACTCAACCATAAACACATGTGTATAGTGGGAGAGCATAAAATGCAATCACTATACCAAACATTGCTTGAGGTGGGAGAGAATAAAATGCAACCACCCAAAAAAAAAAAAGAAAAAAAAGTGAGTCCTAGTTTGCTACCATTGTTTGTAGTAGTGAGAAGGGATGATTGCAAGTTTAGTTGTACATAAATAGATTATGTTGGTTGCATGATAAGTATGATTAGTTTAGAATTATGTATGGATATTTGAATTTGAGAACGTTGAGTATGCTTAGTTTTTCTTTATTTGCTATTGTTGTGTTAAAGTTGAAAATTTGATGTTTACATAGTAGGAGTCTTGGATGTGAGGAGTGATTTTAAATATGCTTCGTACCCTTTGTTTTAAATATGGTTTTTCTTTTGCTTGAGGACAAGCAAATATTTAAGTTTGGGGGTATTTGATACGTGAAATTAATTAGCACATTCTTGATCATATTTAGATTAATTTTATAATTTTTCTTAGACATTTAGTTTAATTTAATTAATGTTTTAAGTATTTTATTAATTTATTTAATTCTTAGTTATTTTTGGTTATTTGGTAGGTTTTTGAATTGGATAAAGACTAAATAAGAGGTGTCAAGACAGCTCAAAGCTTGGTGTTACATTCCTAAATGATTTGGAAGATAATTGACTAAAATCTGCCTTAAAATCAGTATTCTCCAACAAATTGGGTAAGATGCAAGATTGTAAAAGACTGATTTTATGGGACTGTAAGCTTATAAATTAAGAAAAAGGAGAAAAGAAAAATACACAGAGCAAGAGGAGCTGTTCATAGAAGGGGCTACAAGGCACATTGGAGGTGGAGAGTTTGAGAAGGATGAAGCTAGAAGACTAGAGAGAAATCCTGGATTCAAGCTTCATCTATTCCCATTACGAGTTCTTCCCTTTTCTCTGTGATCCCTTTGTTTATGTTTTAGAATTGTCAATGATGAATTGCTAGATTTCTTATTCTAGGATTAGGATGGATTCATTGAAATTGTGTTGATTAAATCCTTAACTTTTGAATAATTATGTTTTATGCAATCTGGTATTTTTTTACATGTGATTAATTGATCACTAATTGCATATCTCAAGGTATCAATTGAGGGGGCGAAAGCAGAAGATTGATATTAGTTCATAAAATATCAGTCATTGGTTGAGTATTTTCTTAGAAATAAGGGCTCACCATTGTAATATTTGTTTTAATTTTAATGAACGTAATGAGTTTGTATTAGAATCCTACAAACACGAAAGTAGATGAAGGATTAATACGGGCATAATTTGTTATTCTTGAAAGAGATAACAGAATATCTTAAGGAATTGATCGTTGCATCAACAGAAATTTATTCAATAAGTATGGTTTGGTTAAGCATAATTCAATTGAGGAAGTCCGAATCCTATCTTTGGTTTCATAATCTGCTTATTAATTATTAATCTTGGTAATTCAGTTGTTTAAATAATAGAGAGAATTAATTAGGTTTGGTAATTGAACATTCTCCCTGTGGAAACGTTACTCGACTTATCATTATATTATTTGCATGACCCGTACACTTGCGGATTCGACAACAAGCAATTCCCAAAAGACAACTGTGAGTTGCGAGGGGTTATGGTGACAAGTGTCATGCCTAGCATTCAATATATACCACATTTCACCTACTAAAGTACGTAACTACAAAGGGATACATCATCAAAGTGGTCTTGTGGCATTGAATCAGGGTTCAACAAAAAAAAGAGAGGTATTGAACAGGGTACTTGGTAGGAAATCTTGGGCATTCATTACTAAGGTTGTGGATGCATCTTTAAATAACTACTTGATCAGAAAAAATTGTTACAATTTAGGAATATTAATTCTCATTTTATTGGACTGTCATGCTCGTCTTTGACCACACCATCTGATGTAGTTGGGTGTGGCTCATGCGGTGTAGTGTCGAGAAGGAAAAAAAGGCTGGGCCGTGATGCAACTGTAAGGTTATTATTCCATTGTGACATTGTGGTCTTGGGTTCGAATATGGAAACAACCTCTCCTTGAAGTAGGGGTACGATTATGTACATTAGCTACTCCCCAAACCCCACGATTATAGGAGTCTTTTGCACTGGGTACACCCTTATTTTAAGTCTCATTATGTACATAAATTTTTTAGCTAGATAACTTTCATCAATATTTTTAATTGTGTTAGCCGATTCTAACTCTAGCTTTCACATATGCTATTTATGGGGAAAGGAATAAAGGAGGAAGACATCAATAAAAGATTAACCTTTTCCCTTGCAAATTTTACTTTTGATTTTTGGAAACTAGTCTGATGGCCTACCCTAGCATGGATGTTCAGTGGACAGATATAGACATGCAGTTGGACATAAATACTATCGGCCTATGTGAGTACAACACATAGTCATTTTTAAGCCCCCAACCATTAGGGCCAAAATCGTCTCTTCACCAAAAAAGATCACTCAGGGACACATCTGGCATTACTTGCTTAACTCGATGGAATATCCAGCATTACCTACTTAAGCAAGGGTAAATCCGACCTCAATAATTTTTGAGTTGTATTACAAATGCACGTGGGACCTGTTAGGCCCATGCCAAAAACGACCAATCAGCGAGGAGCACGTGACATCACACAAATTGAATGTTTCAGTGGACACGCTGTCCATCCTAGCAAATCAAACCAGGCACGATTTCATGCCCCTAAGTAGTTATAGGCATGTCGGAATCAAGCATGTTCAAATAAGTAAGGACTATCCCACTTATATGTGGTTAACCACATGTGTCAGCTTCTAGAAGGAGTTCAGATGGATTCAACCATGTTTCGCAAAGAAGTCATAGGGCAGTTACCATTGGATCTACATTAGATGGGTACAGAGCTATCCTATATGTGAACGACCCCCTCATCTCGGGATGCTACTGGGCAAGGACTCGCACTCCACCATGGCGACTCCCCAAGGATCTCGGAAGGAGTCCTGAGGTCCGTGCAACTGCAAGGAGATGTCTCCTAATCCAAAGCCACTCCATGCTCCATAAATACTCCCTACCACGAAGATAAATGGACCAAACTTTTGCTATCTTTAAAGTTATATTGCTGAATTTACTACCAGCCTCCTTTCTATTTTGAACTCGGCCTTTTTTACCTGAGTTCATCTACTTATCACCCTTGAGCTGACTTAGGCATCGGAGTGGCCCCTGGGTTATCCATCTCGCCCAAATCTATTGTCTATCTTCTTTCTGTGCCAAGTGTCACATTCAGGAATCCGGCCAATTTATGCAATAACAGACCCATCGTGGGGCCCTTTCGTAGTCAATTTCAAAAATCTCAGTTTTCACACCCCATTTAATCACTATTTTCAATGGCATCACCATTGAGAGAACAAAGTTATGCTATCCAAAGTAATGCTGATGATTATCACCAGAATAGGAACAATCATAGTGATGAGGTTGGCCAGACAATTAACCATGATGCGCCATTGGCAGCGCCACTAGATCCAGCTTAATAGTTTGTAGCTGCTACATAGTTGCAAGCCATTAATCAACAGATTGAGGCCTTGGTGGAAATCATTCAGTAGCAAGCGAACCAACAACAACCACCTATGCTGGCACCTCCTAGACTATCCAGGAGCGCACCAATGCAACTAGGGGGTGGAGCCCTAATAATCCTTAGCTTCAAAACCTCGAAGCACAAGCGTAACTTGCTTGCAGCCAGTCCCTATGACTTGTGGGGGCCCGACAACCACAAAGTTAGATTAGAGCCATCACTCTCATAGATGGTGGGTTTTGGAGCATCATGCTCTGCAAGCCCTGGAGAATGCAGCAGCCCTTCCAGCCAAACAAGCTCAGAGTATGGCAAAGTGCAGCAGCCACAACCCACATTGCGGATCATCACGAGATTTAGTCCTGGACTAGCTTGGCCAATCAGGTTAACAAAATGCACCAGAAGGCGATGTGCAACTACACTTAAATGTGACTCGGCAATAGCGGGCTGTATCAAATGTGGTCGTCCTTCCAGTATCCCAGCCTCCAGCTGATGACCTATAGCAATAGTTGCAGGACTTAATCCGACATCTTTAACAGATTAAACAAAGGCTATCCGTCTATGTGCAGCCAATGTTTAGCATTGAAACGGTCCTATCTGACTTTATTATGTGTTCACAACTCCCTATGGGATACATCCTCCAAGTGATCACCCCATACGATGGCACCATGGACCCAAAGAAGCACCTTCACGACTTTAGAATGGGGATGCTTCTCCACGGTTACCATGGTACTATCTACAACCAGTCATTCCTGTCCACTCTGTGAGGTGTCGGTCGAACGTGGTTCAATAGTTTGCCACCATGTTACATAATCACTTTCCATAAACTCAGAATTAGTTTCCTGATGCACTTTCAGTGTAATCGAGGAACCAGGAAGATAGTCACCGACCTCATGGCAATCAAGTAGGAGAAGGATGAGTCTCTTTAAATGTTTATCGCCCGATTTAACAAGTTATCACTTGAGATCAAAGATCTCTATCCTGAAGTAGCCATAACAGCTCTAAAGGCCTCCATCCATGACAATAAGTTGATATACTCTGTCATCAAGAAGCCTCTTAGTAACCTCACCAATATGCTCCATCGATGTGAGTAGCATGCTACAGCCAACCACACAGTTGATACATCCATGAAGAGAGAAAAAGGTGCCTCTACCGGGGCATTTGACAAAAAGAGGTCTGATCAATTCTATAAGCCCATGAAGACCTCAGAGACTAGCAAGAAGCCATGGTCAGGGAACAAACAACAGTTGATAGGGAAATCATCTTCCCAATCTGACCTTCGTACGTTCCTCTATCATCAGCATACCATTCCCTAAATAAGCCAGTATCAGAGATCATGCACACCAAGAGGAATGATCCCTTGATAACAAGACCTCCACCAACGTACACCCAGCCTCAATATCGGAACCCGAGGTGATTTTTTCATCACCATAATGAACATATTTACTACACTGATGATTATCGACATCTCAAGGCCCTCATCAATGACAACATATGTCACACCCCAATTCTGGACCAACCAGAATGGTGTGATGAACAATCAATAAATCAATGATTCAACCAGGATCTCGTATAGACTATGCCAACCATGTTAAACCAAAACACATTCCACATTAATCAGAGATAATAAAGTAAATAGCGGAAGTCTTATTAATAATGAACTGAGGTCTAACCATGATAAATAATTAATATTTTAATTATCTCCAAGTAACCAAAACATAATTTAATACATATTACAAATTTCCAAATATGAAAGTTAAACACTAAGTGCATCCATAGTTGAAACGCTCGCTTAACGAATCATAATAGTCCTCCACAGCTTGCTCATCCATAGTAGCCACCTGTTCATATATTGGTGTGTCGACATAATCTTCAACCGTAATACCTATAACATCAGAACCTAAAAATAATTATGCGCACGAGGGTCAGCTCTCCAATTTGAGCTCAGTGAGAAAACAAAACAACGCCACAAACATATGCATGCATTCAATTCATATCCTTGGTCTGGTTTTTAAGTTTACAATGTGCTATAGAAAGGTTTGGTGGCTGCCGCACCTCTATACACAAGTGTGTGAATCCGTCCAATGGATCAAACACCATTGTCGTCCCACATGAACCCACCATGGAATAGAGATAAAGCTAAAGTGTCCGGATCAAACATCGCATAACACTTCCCCTGATGCCCTACCCGTACCAACACGTAAGCTCCAATTGGCGAGGACTTGCAAACTGGGCTCGCAACTAACCAATCCTATCCAAACAATGTATCCAAGGCCTCACCCCAGCATCCCTCAATACGTCCATAGAGATAGAGCTAAGGACCCCCGATAGAGTCAGAGACCACACGGTCCAAGACCACATCCCCTGATGCCCTACGACGTAACAGTTCTGCTAAGGTAATGGCGATACGAAGATGTTAGGGGCAAGACTTGAGTAGAGATAGAGCTAGTGTCTGGTGACGAGGTCGAAGACCACCATGCCACGTCCTCCCCCTGATGCTCGACAAGAATCCAACACACCAACCATACACATACATTCACATGCCTATTCCTAGCAACATCATCATCATCATGTTATAAATAAATGGAATTAAATATGCATGAACAGTAATAGCAGGAATATTGGATGACATGTGAGATGCACATTACAAGCATACAAGCATAGAATCAATCATGGCATTGGACTCAATAAGTAAAACAACTTGTTATTAGCCAATTAGTTTAGGTCTTGTTTCCTCACATTTGATTGATAGTTGTTCCTCTTCCAAGCTTTGGAAGTCACTTTGAATCTATTAAAAATCTAAACAATTATTATATTTAAGTTAGGGTTCGAGTTTATCAAATTACAGTAGTCAAAAACCTTGTTTAGTCTCAAAATATGCTTGTTGTCATCCTATGGTCGGATGTGTGGTCGAACCTGTGGTCGCAATATATGAGACCACACATTGTATGGTCGGACCCTGTGGTCACATTTTGTACGACCACACCATACGACCACACCTTTCCTCAGAACTTCCTGAATAGCTATGGTCGACCCTCTGGTCACCCTGTGGTCGACCACAGGCTGTGACCACATGATGTTTGGTCAGTTTTCATCTTTAATCCGAATTCTTCTTGAGTCGATTCCTTAGCTCATCACTTAGGATCATCTTATGGTTATCATATGGCCATTATTTATAGTTTTTCATTAGCCATTATCCCTAATCCATCCCTCATGGTTATCCTTGAGATTTACTCAATGGATCGTATTGATCTTTGACATCCTCAATCCACAATAGAAACCTTATTCAATAGAATCTACATCTACAAAGATAAGTTCCATACCTCACTTGTTGTAGGGAGCTAGAACCTTCTCTTGTAAAACCTTTCTCTCAGCCTTCTTCTCCAAATCTCTTTCTTCTCCTTCTCTTCCTCTCTCTCTTTTCCTCTTAGGTTTAGAGTTTCAATTTGGGTTCTAAAAGAGTGAGAGGGGCTAAGGACTTATATAGTGGGAAACCTCCATATAGAGTCCCACTTTAATTAGGAAAGAGTCCCCCTCAAATTAGGAAAGTTTTCTAAACACGGAGTCAGTTCAGCATCGTGTGGTCACATGTAGGGTCGCAGAATCTGTTGACCACACATCCAAAATATGCGACCACACATTGTGTGGTCTCATGTGTGGTCTCATGTGTGGTCGACCACACGTATCGACCACACCCTTCAAAACTGCTACCACACGACCAAAATTTTCTGCTTTTTAGTTTTTGACTGGTTTCTTCGACACGATCTTAAACAGTCAACCACACCAACTAAGTTTGACTCGTTGCTTACCTTATCTTGTGGTTTCTTCATAAAATTGGTTTACTTGAGCCGATTATGATGGGAAGACCGGTCACGACACGAGAATGTAAGGTTAAACTGGGTTTGTGTCGTGCGGGTCTTACAACATAAATAACGACCATTGGGCGGAGTTCGTAGATGATGAACGAGTGCCGACAATGAGAAAATCAAGACAAGCCAACCTATCCCAAACACTTGCAGGACTGAGGCATGAGAAGGTAACGGCACAAAGAAGGACAGGGATCGCGATAGTCAGAATCCTCAACCTCGTCGGCGCTCTCCAAATTGCACCGACCTCAACATGATCCATCTCATCCTATGGGACTGGATGCCAGAGTTAGAAGAGAAGCTCTATGGCCAAGATGGAAAGCAAAAGACAAGGTCAAGATCACAACTCGGCTCTGCCTGACTTGTTAAAAAGGAAAACTCAACTCAGCAGCTCATTCAGTGGTTTGCCAAACTAAATCTGGGCTAGATGGTTGACCTCTGAGATTTCAATCCGAATCCAGTACAAGCCCACAAAGGACGAGACCTATCTGGCCATAAGAGCCCTCCTCAGCATTGTTAATAGAATAGACAGAGTCAAAGTACGACCTCGCTCTGGCCGACCATGAGTATGTTGGCCATGACGACTACAAGACTATCATGATCTGGCCAAAACACTTCCAAGGGCGTGTCAATGCCAGTCTCAAAGCACCTCTGCTAGATAATGGCACACTGTCTAGTTGTGTGAATAGCATAGAGGTCATTAAAGACAAAGGAAAAAAGCCTCAGATAGGAAACTTCATCTCCTTCAGTGATGATGATTTGATTGACATCGTCATTCCTTATAAGGATGCAATCGTCATCGAGATGCCTATTGGTGACAGCTACAGCATAAAAAAGACCTGGTGAATACTGGCAGTGCATCAAAGATCCTCTAATACCACACATATACCCGGATGGGCTTAGACGACAAGCAGTTGAGACCCATCTGGTATACATTGATCAGTTTCTCTGCAAACCTCGTCACAGTTAACGGAGCCATTTACCTATAGAACAAGGACGGCAAAGACCCCGCAGAGTTAGCTGCCTGATGATTTATATGGTGGTGGATATCCCTTCCAGCCACAATGCCATATTAGGTCAGTTAGGCCTCAATCAACTAAGGGTCTGTTTGTCGACCTACTACTTGGTCATGAAATTCCTGATTAAAGATAAGACCAATTACTACAAAGCCTATCAGTCGGTGTCCAAAAGGTGCTACATAGCCAAGCTCAAAGCACATAGTGTAGCACTAGTTCAGCCCATCATCTTTGAAGATTTGCAATGACCTTCGGTAAGAGAGAGTACTCCAACTGAAGAACTGGTCCATATCCCTTTTTCTAATGATGCATCACAGCACACCTTTTAGATCAACTCATCACTTATTGGTGAGCAAAGGGACCAACTAATCCCCTTCCTCCGAAAGAACTCAGATGTCTTTGCATGGACAACAACGATATTCTAAGCATCCCATGTAAACACATCAAGCACCACCTCGCGATCGAACCCAAGTACAAGTCTGTGAAGTAAAAGAAGGGAACCTTCGCTTTGGAATGCCAACCTGTGATAGATCAAGAGGTCAATAAATTGTTAAAGGCAAGGTTTATTAGGGAAGTCGAGTACCCTATTGGCTGTCTAATGTTGTAATGGTGCCAAAGTCGGGAGGCCGATGGCATATTTGTATCGACTTTACCAGTCTTAAGAAAGCTTGCCCCAAAGATTGTTACCCCTTGCCTTAGATAGATCAAATGATAGATAACACCGTAGGCCACAAATTACTTTTATTTATGGATGCTTACTCTGGGTACAATCAGATGAAGATGCACTATAAAGATGAGGAAGATACTGTATTCATAACCAACCAAGGGACATTCTGTTACACGGGTATGCCCTTCGGCTTAAAGAATGCTAGGGCAACATATCAAAAGCTGGTCAACAAAGTCTTCAAGGAGAAGATCAGCCAAAATATGGAGATCTATGTCACACCCCCAATTCTGCACTATTCAAAATGGTGTGATGAACCGCTAATAAACCAACGGTTCAACCAGGATCTCAAATAGGCTGTGTCCGTTTGCTTAAACCATACACATCCACAACAATAATCAGAGTAAATACACAATAGCGGAAGTCTTAAATATTAAATGAACTAAGAATCTAAATATGATAAATAAATAATTTAACCAATTATTTCCAAAAGGACTAAGACATAAACTTAAATAATTATTTCAAATACATTGTCTGTATAATCCAAAATAAAAGTCTAATCGAAAATACAGGAGTTGCACTCGCATGTCGAATCATGCAACTCCATCATCACTTCAGCGTCTATCGCCGCAGCTTGCCCGTACACAGGAGCATTTATATAATCTTCAACCGTGGTACCTGCATCATCAACTAAAATATTCGACGTCGAAAAGGGTGAGCACACATCACGGCTCAGTGAGAAAACAAAACAATGCAACAAACATATGCATGCATTCAATTCATATCTGTAGTCTGGTTTATAAGTTTGCAATGTCCAATAGAAAGGTTCGGAGGCCCCCTCACCTCTATACACGAGTGTGTGAAGCTGCCCAATGAATATCGGCATTACCATCCCACATGCACCCACCATGGAAACAGTGTACCCAATGAATATCGGCATTGTTGTACCACATGCACCCATACCAATACGTAAGCCCCTGTTGGTGAGGGCTTGCAAACTGGGCTCGCAACTAACCAATCCTAATGCCAAACAGTGTATCCAAGGCCTCACCCAGCATCCCTCAATACGTCCATAGAGATAGAGCTAAGGCCCCCAGGAAAAGTCAGAGACTACACGGTCTGAGACCACCTCCCCTAATGCCCTACGATGTAATAGCTCTGCTAAGGTAATGGCGATACGACGATGTTAGTGGACAAGACTTGAGTAGAAATAGAGCTAGAGTCTGGTGACCAGGAATAACCACAGTGTCACGTCCTCTCCCTGATGCCCTACTCACATCAAGTACGCTAACCACACACAAACATCCACATGCCTATTCCTAGCTTCATCATCATCATCATGTTATAAATAAACAAAATTAAATATGCATGAACAGTAATAGAAGGAATATTGGATGACATGTTAAATGCACAATACACGCATACACACATAGAATCAATCAATCATGGTATCAGACTCAATAAGCAAAAATAGCTTTTTATTATCCAATTAGTTTAGGTCTTGTTCCCTCACCTTTGATTGAGTGTAGATCCTCGTTCAAGCTTTAGGAATCACTTTTAAATCACTAGGAAGACCTAACAGGTCAATAGATTTTAATTAGAATTAATTCCAACAAATTTAGACTAGCTGAAATCATAGGGTCGCAGGTAGGGTAGCACCTAGGGTCGGTTACCCAATCGACCCTAGGGTGTAGGGTCGGACATGGGATCGGTTACCAATCGACCCTATGTGCGACCACACCCTCCCTGGGACTTCCCAAGGGCATGTGATCGATCATGTGGTCTCGTAGGTCCATTCTAAGATTGTTCTATGGCTCATAACTATGATTTTTACACACTTTCCATTGCCTATGATGATTACTTCCATGGATTCCTTTGAAACTCATCCATGGATAGATGATTTGGGTTTCTCCTAATCCTGAATTCTTCATATTCTATTATAGACTCTTAATTTGTGAAGGGAATTAGACTCATACCTGAAGTTGGCTGAGATTCAGAGGTTTCTCTGAAGTTCCTCCTCTTCCTTAGTCTTTTCTTTAATTTTCCTTCTCTTCTTCTCTTCCTTCTCTTTCTCTTTCTCTCACTTTCAATCAGGGTTCTAAAAGGAGTGAAAGAGGCTAAGGGACGTCCTATTTATAGAGGAAACCTCCAAAATAAGTCCCATCGAGTTTAGGAAAGAACCCCTTGAAATTAGGAAAGTTTCCTAATTTACGATTTCTGTCTGTCATCATAGGGTCGCAGGATCCGTCGACCCTACGTTTTTCTAGTCATGCGACCCTAAGACTAGAAAATCATAGGTTGGACTTCTGTTGAGGTGGGGTCGACCCTACTTGTTTAGGCATGTGACCTTACCGTCATATTTACTGTTTTTAGGTCAAATTCATACCTGGCCTTGTGATTTCCTTCACGCACTTGGTCCACTTGGCTCGACCATGATTGGTAGACCTGGTACAAGGTGGTAAGACCGGTTAATTTGATACGGGTCTTATAACTCCCCCCTTCTTATTAAAAATTTTGTCCTCAAAATTGGTACATACCTTCCGAGTCGAAAAGATGAGGGTATTGCTTTCGCATAGCATTCTCTTCTTCCCATGTGATTTCGTCTATATCTCGACTTCTCCAGGTGACTTTAACATAATAGATGTCAAGGTTGTGTAGTTTTTGAACCTTTCGGCTGGTGATTTTAGTTGGTGCTACTTTAAATGTCAAATCATCAGTCAAATTAGGTGGATCCACTATCAAAACATGTGTTGGGTCCCTGACGTACTTCTTCAATAATGAAACATGGAATACATCATGCAGGTTTGACATAGACGGTGGTAGTGCTAGCTGATAAGCCACTTTTCCAAGTTTAGCCAAAATCTCATATGGCCTGACATATCTCGGACTAAGCTTCCCTTTCTGTCTGAACCGCTTTAAACCTCGCATAGGTGATACTTTCATGAACACCTTATCACCTACGACAAATTCAAGGTCTCGGCGTCGAGTATCTGCATACTATTTTTGATGATTCTGAGTCGTTCTTACTCTTTCCTTGATAATGTTAACTACTCGACATGTCTCTTCAACAAATTCTAGTCCAACAATACTACGTTCTTCAATTTCATTCCAAAACAGAGGAGTTTGACACTTCCTACCATACAGTGCTTCATAGGGTGATATCTGTATAGTAGCCTGATAGCTGTTGTTATAAGCGAACTCGATCAATGATAGTTTTTCATCCCATGATCCTTTAAAATCAATTACACAGGCTGGAAGCATGTCTTCTAAAATCTGAATGGTACGCTCTGACTGTCCGTCTGTCTGAGGATGGAATGTAGTACTAAACTTCAATGTTGTACCCATAGCCTTTTGCAATCCATCCCAAAACTTTGAAGTAAATCATGGATCTCTGTCAGACACAATGCTTTTAGGTACACCGTGTAGTCTGACAATATTATCCACATACAACTTAGCTAACCTCTCCAGTGTATACTGAGATCGTATAGCTATAAATCGAGCTATTTTGGTCAGACGGTCTACAATTACCCAAACCGCGTCAACTACTCAGGGAGTCAATGGTAACCCGGTGACGAAGTCCTTAGTGATGCAGTCCCATTTCCATGCTGGTTCTAGTAGCGGCTGTAACAGTCCTGCAAGTCTTTGCCTTTCAGCCTTTACTCTCTGACAGTTTAGGCATTGAGATACAAATTTAGCTACATCTGTTTTCATTCCTCTCCACCAATATAATTTTTTTAAATCATGATACATTTTTGTACTTCCAGGATGTATCGAATAGACGATGGTGTGAGCTTCTTTCATTAGTTGGTGTCTAATGTCTAAATTTTCTGTTTCAGGAACACATATTCTTCCTTCATACTTCAGTACCTTTTCATCGTCCAAGGTGAAATGAGGGATAGTCCTACCTTTTTCAATGTCCTCTTGTACCGTTCTTAGATAATATAGCGGCTTTCACTTCATCTATTATATCAGGTACAATCTTCAGTGTTGCGAACATATTTGAAATCCGATGAATAAACCCTTGGTTCGTTGATTCACCTGGTGCATCTATCACAAATTGCTCATTACCAAGATTGAATACTTTTCCTGTAGAACACATTGTTGCAGTCGTGTTAACCTCCTCTTGGGATTTTATCATTGCTTTTCTACTCAGCGCATCAGCAACTACATTAGCTTTCCCTGGATGATACTGGATATCACAATCATAATCTTTCAATAGTTCCAACCATCTTCTCTGTCTCATATTCAACTCCTTCTAATTAAAGAGATAAGTGAGACTCTTATGATCTGATTTAATCTGAAATTTTTCTCCATACAAATTATGTCTCCATATTTTTACAGTATGTACTACTGCCGCTAACTCCAAGTCATGAGTGGGATAATTGTTTTCATGTGTTTTCAGTTGTCTTGAAGCATACACAACTACTTGTTCTCCTTGCATAAGTACACATCCTAAACCCAATCCAGATGCATCAGTGTATAAAACAAATGGTTGTCCTATAATAGGAATAGTCAAGATGGGAGCAGATACCAATCTTGCCTTCAATGTTTGGAAACTGTTCTCACATTTGTCAGTCCAAATAAACTTCTCTCCTTTCTTAGTCAAACTGGTGAGCGGTACGGCGATCCTGGAGTAGTCTTCCACGAATCATCGGTAATACCCAGCTAGACCTAGAAAACTTTTAATTTCTGCAGCACTCTTCAGTGCTTCCCACTTCACAATGGCTTCAATCTTGCTAGGGTCTACTTTAATTCCTTCAGCGGATACAAAATGGCCTAAGAAAGCAACTTCATTTAGCCAAAACTCACACTTTGTAAATTTGGCGTAAAGCTTCTCTTTTCTTAGTCGCTGCAGAGCGGCTCTTAGATTCATGACATGAGTTTCCTTGTCCTTGGAGTAGACCAATGTATCATCAATAAATACAATGACCGACGTATCCAACATATCATGGAATACCCGATTCATAAGCTCCATAAAAGTTGCTGGTGCGTTAGTCAATCCAAAAGACATGACAAAAAATTCATAATGTCCATATCTCGTCCTGAATGCTGTCTTGGTAATATCACCATCCTTAATCTTCAACTGATGGTATCCTGACTGAAGATCGATCTTGGAGAACACCTTGGCACCTTGCAACTGATCGAACAAGTCATCGATCCGAGGCAATGGGTATCGATTCTTGATTGTCAGCTTATTCAATTCTCGATAGTCTATACACAGTCGAACACTACCGTCCTTCTTCTTTACGAATAATACTGGCGCTCCCCATGGTGATATGTTAGGTCTGATGTAACCCTTGTCAAGTAGTTCCTATAACTGTACTTTTAATTCCTTCAACTCAGTAGGAGCCATTCGATAGGGTGCTTTAGATACTGGTGCAGCTCCGGGTATCAAATCTATAACAAACTCTGTAGCTCGGTCGGGTGGTAGTCCTGGTAGTTCTTCAGGAAATACATCTGAAAAGTCACGCACTGCATCAATATCCTCCATTCGTGGTGCTTCCTTGGTGAGGTCGACCACTGATACTAGATACCCAACTCCTCTTTTCTCGAGGCATTTCCTAGCCTTTAATGCAGAGAGGATAAGTTTTCATTTACGGGGAAGTTTGGTTCCCACAAAACTAAACTCTGCTCCTTCCTTGTCTTTAATTGTCAGCTTCTTTTCTGTACATAATAGGTTTGCAGAATACCGAGCTAACCAGTCCATTCCCAAGATGACGTCAAATTCTTCCATCCCAAGTTGAATCAAGGTTGCATCCAAAGTCTTCTCGTCAATAAGAACTGGACATGACCCATAACCTTTTTCTAATGTCACTTCTAATCCCATAGGCGATCGTACAAGCAGTTTGTAGTCTAAAGATTTAAGGGGTAGATTTAGCTTCTTTCCAAATGACATAGATATAAAAGAATGAGTAGCTCCAGAATCAAAGAGCACTCTGGCAGGAATGCTATTAATAGGTACGATACCTGTGATTTGTTTTAATTTAGTCTAAATGCTCATACAATGTAACACAATTTAAAAGGTTCGGGTCAAACCTGTGACCACATCAGGCGATGCGACAGCATCCTCGGATGTAACAGCGTAAACTCTTCCTTCCTGTAGCTGCTTTCTAGGCTTAGGGCACTCCCTTGAAATATGTCCCACTTGATTGCAGTTAAAACACCTTACTCCTTCATTATTTTGCTTTGGTTGCGATGGGCTGCTGAAGTAGTCTTGGCTGCAGCATTAAAGCCTTGAGTACGGAAGGGTTTGAATGTCTTGGTGTTCCCTCCGTTATAAGAATTCCCATTAGGCCTTTTGATACCCCTATTTTGAGCAAAATAGCTCTCTTTCTGGCTCGACTCTATCACTCGAGCAATTTGTACAGCTTCATTGTAGACTTTCTTCTCAAGTCCCAGAACATGTTCACGAATACTTCCCCTAAGTCCCATGACGAACCTTCGGGTCTTCGTATCTTCCTCTTGCATACTGACTGGTGCAAAGAAGAAAAGCTCCTCATAACGTTGTTGATATGCATCGACAGTCATCTGTCCCTGATATAAACTCAGGAACTCTCTTTCCTTAGCATCTCTGAAACTCCTGGGGAAGTACTTCTCAAAGAATGCTTCTTTATATATAGCCCAGGTCAATTGGGCGTGCTTTGTTAATAGATAAGTCCGTGTGGACTTCCACCAGTGGTGTGCATCGCCTTTCAGCATGAATGTTGTACACAGTACTTTCTCCTCCTCATTAACTGTCATCATCATGAAATTTCTCTCCATTTCATCAATCCAATGTGCTGGCCACAAAGGATCTGCTGGCTTACCATTATATTCCTTGGGCTTCATCTTCAGAAAACGCTCGATCAAGCGGGAGTAATCCAGCTGATACAGAACGTAGGCCCCATACATAGGTGGTTGATACGGGTAACTTCCTTGAGCTACCTCAGAATTCTGTACTTGGGCCTGCACGACTGATGTTTGAGGTGCGTGGGGTACCGTGTTACTTCCCCCTGGTATTGTGCTGGCCTGCCCTGCTGGCATAGGTATTGTATAGACAGTTGGAAAAGCCATCCCTATAGCAGCTTGCATATTGACTTGAACCTGCTGTATTTGTTGTAGCTGTTGTGCTAAGTTCATTATGGCTGTGGCCATATCCGTAGGTGGGGCTGGCAAGTTTGTAGAATTTGCCTGGCCACTAGCTACTAGTGGTGCGTATTCAGATTCTCCTGTGCTTTAGGATTTATATGGCTGTCTTCCTCCATAGGTGGTGGTGGTCGAATTGGGTTACGGCTTTGTCTGGTCACTCTTCGTCCAACCATTTCCTGTTCTGGTGGTGGTAATGTCTGCAAACAATCATAGCACATGTGAGGCAATCAATATAAGTTGTTCTCAAGTCAAAATCCAACTAATCAATATAAATTTCAAAATTTTTAGATCTTTCTTACAAAATACTATATTTTCCATCGTAGGGTCGATGGTAGGGTCTGTCCTTATGCGACCCTAGGGTATGCGACCCTGAGAATCACTGTCAGCTTACCGAGAGCCTAGGGTCGATGGTCGGTATATGTCTGACCCTAGGTCCTACCCCTAGTTCTCTGTCAGATCACCGAGAGCCTAGGGTCGATGGTAGGGTCGATAGTTGTCTGACCCTAGGTCCGATCCCTAGTTCTCAGTCAGATCACCGAGAGGCTAGGGTCGATGGTAGGGTCTGACGTAGGGTCACATGTTTAGGTCGAATTCTGCGACACTACGACCCAGAATCAAGTTTTTAAACCCGATTTTGGATTCATTTTCCATTCTTTCTCCTTTCTTCCAACTCAACCCGTTTCTCTGAGTTGCTACAGTATCGAGCCCTACCTGTTTAGTGATCATATCTTCCGTTAGTGACTCCCACTCCTTCTCTTCAGGTATGCTCTCTTACTGTTTCACGTTTTTAAAGCTTTCTAACTAGGTTTTTGTCCATTTACATTGTTTTCTTCAAATTAAACTTTTTCTAATCATAAAAATTTTATTTTTATTGGGGCTTTTGCTATTGGTCACCCAATGGACGAAAGCCCTAAAAAATATTCGAGTTTCATCGGTTGGTTATCGAGAAACTTGAAAATTTTCATTTTTGACCTAATTTTTGAGATTTTTTGAATTTATTGAAATTTCTTCAAATTCGATCTTTCAAAATTAAATTTTCAACTGTATGAGCCTTGCAGGATGGTTTAGAACCTATGTAAGTCCTCCTGCCCAAGTGTATGGGTGAAAAGTGAGGCTTTTTGCAAGACCCGTATCAAACTAACCCGGTCTTACCACCTTGAACCAGGTCTACCCATCATGGTCGAGCCAAATAGGTCAAGTACGTGAGGGAGATCGCAATCCTAGGTATTAAATTGACCCAAAAACACTAAAAATAGGGGGAGGGTCACACACCAAGTTCGGCAGGGTCGGACCCCCCAAGATAGAAAGTCAGACCTTGAGTTTTTAACCAGGGGTCGACGGGATCTCCGACCACCAGTCTGTCGACAGAAATCGTGAATTAGGAACCTTGCTAATTTCAATGGGATTCTTTCCTAATCTCAATGGGACTTATTTTGGGAGTTTCTACTCTATAAATTGGACGTCCCTAAGCCTCTTTCACTCCTTTTAGAACCCTAATTGGATTGAGAGAAAGATAAGAGAAGGAGAAGAGAAAGAGAAGAGAAGGAAAGTGGAGAAGAAGATCAAAGAGAAGGCTTTAGAGAAACCAGCCTAATTCTCAGGTATGGATACTATCTCCATGTAACTCTACAGACCTTAGAATAGATAGTGAAGAGGGAATGATCTAGGAGAAACCCAAATCATTTATCCATGGTTAGGTTTTCATGGAAAACCATGGGGGAAATCATAAAAACCATATATGTAAATGAACTACGGTTCTAGACCATAGAACATGTGTGGAATGGATTGTAGAAGCAAGCCATAGGACCCCAAACACGAGGGAATGGACTGTAGGATGAAAATTTGACGAAACCCACAGGGGGTCGCACAGGGGGTCGCACGGGGGGTTGATGGCCAATCGACCCTAACAATCGACTCTACCAGACCCTAACAATCGATCCCCAGTGTTCAGGAAGTCCAGACTGTGGGTGGTCGCACCCAGGGTCGATGGAACCTCCGACCCTAGCATCGACCCTCAGTTAACAACATGCTTTTTAAAATCAGAATTAATTCTAATTAAATTCTATCGACTTGATTAGGTCTTCTAGTGATATAATATTGATATTTAGTTGATTCTTAAAGCTTGAAAGAGGACCTACGATCAAGCAAAGGTGAGGGAACAAGACCTAAACTAATTGGTTAATAATAAACTATTTTATTCTTGAGTCCAATGCCATGATTGATTCTATGCGTGTATGCTTGTTATGTGCATTCAACATGTCATCCAATATTTCTATTATTACTGTTCATGAATATTTAAATTATTGTTTATAACATGATGATGATGATGATGATGATAGGAATATGCATGTGGATGTATGTGTGTGGTTGGTGTGCTTGATGCGAGCGAGTATCAGGGGGAGCTGTCATAGGCGGGGCCTCAGCACTCTAGCTCTATCTCTAACTCAAGTTTTGTCCACTGACATCGTCGTATTGCCATTACCTTAGCAGAACTATTACATTGTAGGGTATGAGGGGAGGTGGTCTCGGACCATGAGTCTCTAACTCTGTCGGGGGCCTTAGCCCTATCTCTATGGACGTATTGAGGGATGCTAGGGTGAGGCCTTGGATACACTGATTGGCATTAGGATTGTTTAGTTGTGAGCCTAGTTTGCGAGCCCTCACCAGCAGGGGCTTACGTATTTGTATGGGCAACGGGTACAGCAACAAACGTGACCTTTGTGTGTACATTTTCCATGGTGGGTGCATGTGGAACGACAATAAACGTTACCTTTGGGTGGCTTCACACACTCGTGTATAGAGGTGCGGCGTCAATAGACGTGACCTTTGGCCACCTATCCTTTCTATAGCACATTGCAAACTTATTTACCAGACCAAAGATATGAACTGAATGCATGCATATGTTTGTTGCATTGTTTTGTTTGTTCACTGAGCCATGATGTGTACTCACCCTCTCGACGTCGAATATTTTTAGTTGATGATGCAGGTACTACAGTTGAAGATTATATGAGTGCTCCGGTGTATGCGCTGTTGCTGCAAGGGAAGCCGAAGACATACTAGATACGCATGACCCCTCATGCGAGTGCAACTCATGCGTATTTTATTAGGATTTTATTTGAATTTATAAAGGGATGTAATTGATATTTTATTTATTTATGTCTCAGTTGATACAATAATAACTTGATATTTTAATTATGATTATTACAGTTAGAGTTCTCAGTTCATTTACTATAAGACTTCCGCTATTGTGTATTTATTTTGATTATGGTTGTGGATGTGCATGGTTTTATTTTTAATGGATATGGCCTATTAGAGATCCTGGTTGAACCGTTGATTTATTAGCGGTTCATCACACCGTTCTGAATGGTACGAAATTTTGGGTGTGATACTTTTGACCAATTTATGCCGTTATAATGTCGAAATTTTTGGATTTTTCATCTTTACTGATCTACTATCTGTTTTTCTTTGTTTTGGCAGATAATATGGATCGTACCAAAGTGCCTTGAGCTCCTGACCCAGTTCGTTTCCGCTCCAACAAGGCCGAAGCTCAGTATGCTCGCTATGAGCGTAAGAAGGTAGAGGGGGGGTCGCTGTGTGGACTTGGCTAGTCTAGCCTTGTTCAACGTGGAGGGTGCATTTGGTGACATGGGCTGGCTCCCGGTGATCACCTATGACACGTGTACCCATCCGAATTTGATGAGACAATTCTATTGCAATCTCCAGGTAGTGGGGGATCGCAATGACACAGAGAGGGGTAGGGAGCTCAGGATCACGAGCTACGTCAAAGGGGTAGAAGTTTTCTTTGACTGCCAGCAGTTGGCTGATCTTCTGGGCATATCAAATGATGGCCCTTTGGTGTACTGTGCTCCCAGGGAGCCCCAGTTCCTTTCCTTAGAGATGCTATTGAGATTGACAGTCAGCTTATCAGATATGATCGTTGGGAGATGAAAGCGATCAACCTACGTCCAGAGCCTCAGATGTACTGCAAGATCATCCAGCACAACCTGATACCCAGAGTGGACACTATGAGAGGATCTCCCAGTTGACTCGGTACATCCTCTACTGATCTGCACTAGGCAGCCTGTCTGCCTACCTTACATTATCCTGAGGACGATGATCCATGCTACACTGCCTGGTCAGATAGGTAACCGGCCCTATGGACGTCTGATCACTACTTTGCTCACCCGCCTAGGTGTTGATTTAGTGGATGAGAGGATTCAGGAGAAGACCTTCTCATCGGTTCTGGATTGGGAGGCCATCTGTAGGATGGGCATGTGGGATGCTCAGGTCAGTAATGATGAGAGGAATGCTCTGGTGCGTCCTCGTACTCGGATAGAGATAGCAGACGCTGAGGCGGCAGCAGCAGCAGCAGTCAGAGTAGGGGTCTATGGGGGTGATGCTGAGGATGAGGATCGCATGTATATGGATGTAGACGCTATACCTCCTCCATCACCTCCACATTCTACTGGAGCTGGTCCATCTCGGGCTCCTTCACACATGGCTTGTCCTTCACACCCACCATCTGATGATATGATGGGATTACTACGTGAGATCAGAGAGGCTCAGCACGTGACGGATTTGAGAGTGGGAGAGCTTCTAGATGCTCAACGTGCGTCTGATTAGCGGATGGTTGAGTTGACAGCTAGTCTCCAGACGACCCAGACTCAGGTAGCCTGGTTGACTAGAGTGTATGCTGAGGACTATGACAGAGATCGCGAGGCACCTCCTCCTCCATCACCTCGAGCTCCATGATGTCTATTTTCTTTTTATCCTTTTTTGTACTATAGAGTAACTGTCTGGATTGTGGATGGTACTCTGCTTTGGATATGTATATACGTACTTTTTATTTGATGTATATAAAAGTTGTTTCTCCTTTTTATATATGGATTATTCTCTTTCTTAATTTTGTCTCAAACAACACAGGTGCTTACAGTGTGTTCTTATTAATGCTTTTAAATTTTATCCTAACTCAGTTCACGAACTTTTTAGAAATATACTGGTTTAATAGACAGGGCCTGAGAGCTCTGATACCAAGTTGTCACACCCAAATTCTACACTATTTGAGATCCTGGTTGAACCATTGATTTATTAGCGGTTCATCACACCATTTTGAATAGTGCAAAATTGGGGTGTAACAATCTACGTAGACAACTTCCTCATCAAAAGTAAGAAAGCCCGAACTTACCAGAATGACCTGAATAAAGCTTTCAACATCCTCAGAAAAAATAACATGTGCCTCAACCCAACAAAGTGTGCATTTGGAGTTCTCTCAGGAAAATTTCTTGGGTGCATGGTCTCACAATGGGGAATAAAAGCCAACCCTATAAAGATTGCTGCAATCTAGAAGATGATTGCACCAATAAAGCCCAAACAGGTTCAAGGACTGACCAGTCAAGTTGCAGCTCTAGGTTATTGTGAAGATCTATTGATAGATGTCTCTCTTTCTTCAAGACTTTAAAGGGAGCCAAGCTCTTCTCCTGGATGCCCGAGTGTTAGAAGGCATTTGAGGAATAAAGGAATATCTCTCATCTCCACTACTTTTGGTCAAGCTTAACTAGTAGACGAGCTGCAGTTATATCTCGTGGTCTCACCAGAAGCCATCAGTGCTATCCTAGTAAAAGAAGTAGACGAGGTTCGACACCTAGTATACTATGTCAGTAAGGTACTGCTAGATGCCAAGACCAGATGCAAGCCTATCGAGAAAGTGGCCCTAGCCCTTGTCACTGCTGCAAGGAAGCTACAACCATACTTCCATGGCTACACAATCAAGCTACTAATGGTCAAGCCCTTGAAGAAGGTGTTATCCAGATCGGATGATCAACTGGGTAGTGGAACTAAGAGAGTTCAACTTTAGATTCCAGCTACATATGGCTATCAAGGCACAACTCGTAGCGGACTTCATTCTAGAGCTCTTTCCCTAACAATGAAGAAGAACCAGAGGATCCTAACTCAGTGTCGCAAGTATATAAACCGGCCATGAACATTGAAGAACCATCTTCCTAGATGCTCTACTTAAATGGGAGTCTCAAACAAAGAACACTCCATGGTAGGGACAGTCCTCACCAGCCCCAAAGGCTTTCGAGTACAATTGGCATTGCGATTCGTGTTTGCAACGATGAACAACATTGCTGAATATGAATCACTCTTTGCAGGGATCAAGTTAGCAAAAAATCTGATGATACAATGGTTGACTATCTTTTGTGACTCGTAGATCATAGTGCACTAACTCAATGGAGTATATGAGGCAAGGCATGAGCACATGCAAGAATATTTGACAAAGGTATGGGAATCGATTACGAAATTTCATAAGTTTGAGTTGTATAACATCTCGCGAGAATCAAATTTTGAGGCCGACACTAAGCTCGTCAAGGCTGACCTAACTGACTTCACCAGCTAGATCTATGTAGATGTTTTGAAGTCAGCCAACACAACTCCTAGCATGGCTATCGTCCCAATTACTCCAGAACCATGCTAGATTGACCCAATCCTTGCGTACCTTAAGGATAACATTCTGCCTGTAAACAGAAAGGAAGCTCGATACGTACAAACAAAATCACTGCAGTACAATGTGCATGACCAACTCCTCTACAAGAAGTGTCACATCCCAATTATGGTCTAACCAGATTAGTGTGATGAACCGCCAATAAACCAACGGTTCAACTAGGATCTCGTATAGGTCGTACCCACCATATCAAACCACACATACACATTCACATGCCTATTCCTAGCATCATCATCATCATCATCATGTTATAGATAAACAGAATTAAATATGCATGAACAGTAATAGTAGGAATATTGGATGACATGTGAGATGCACATTACAAGCATTCAAGCATAGAATCAATCATGGCATTGGACTCAATAATAATAAACAGTTTGTTATTATCCAATTAGTTTAGGTCTTGTTCCCTCACCTGTTAGCAAATCTCGATCTCCTTCCAAGCCTTGAAATTCTCTTTCAATTAATCAAACAACCTAAAAGTTATATGAATTTAAGTTAGGGTTCATATGTGACATGTTACAGTAGTCAGAAATTGAAACAGAGTATTAATAGGTGTCTGATTGGTCCTATGGTCTCATACTGTATCGACCTTACTGCCTATGGTCGATACCCTACGATCGCATATGGTGCGACCATAGCTGCGACCATATCATTTCTGGATCTTCCCGAATGCCTATGGTCGATCCTCTGGTCATGCTGGTCATGCTATGGTCGACCGTAGCTGCAACTTTGAGATTTTTGGTCACAGACTTCATGCAATTCGAGTTCTTCCTAGGTCAATTCCTCTGTTCTTCAATTGGTTTTGTCCTAAGGTCATCCTATGGCCATCATTAGCAGTTTCATATCAACCCTAATCATCAAACTCATCCCTCATGGTTCTCCTTGGGATTTTTTCAAGGAAATCATATAGATCATAATAGGTTGATATTGCCTATTTTCCATAGAAGTCTTATTCCATAGAGTTTACATCTCCAGGGATTAGGTTCATACCTTTGCCTGTGATAGAGAGCCAATCTCTTCTCAGCGAATTCCTCTCCATAGCCTTTTCTTCTTCTCCTTCTCTTCCTTCTCTTCCCTTCTCTTTCTCTAGGGTTTACTAATGTTCTAAAAGAGTGAAAAAGGACTGAGGGACATCCTTTATGTAGAGGAAAACTCTCTATATATAGTCCTCTTTCAATTAGGAAAGCAATCCCTTAATTTAGAAAAGTTTTCAAAACTCGGAGTCTGATCTGGGGTCTCACGGTCGATGGCTACGGTCGCAGAACCCGTCGACCATAGGGTCAAAATCATCGACCGTGGGGTTCATGGTCTGAGATTTTTGTTTCCTTCCTTATGGTCGACCATACCTACCCAGGTATTCGACCATAGGTATGTTTTCAGTGTTTTTAACTCGATTCTCATACCTGATTTGTGATCTATCTTTACACGTTCGGTCCACTTGGTCCAGAAATGATGGGAAGGCCTGGCACGATATGGTCAAACCAAGTTAGTAGAGTGCGGGTCTTACAAGAAGTCTTCTGCCAACCTTTTCTAAGATTCCATTCACCTTTAGAGGCTAAATATGCTATGGCCAAAGTGTACGAGGGGATCTGTGGGAGTCATATCAGTGGCCAAGAAATGTGTTACAACATGCTATGCCAAGGATATTTCTAGCCCAACATGCTATAGTTATGCTCTAGCTATGTCTAGTAATGCGAAAATTGTCAGAAGCATGTGAAGACATAGTGCCAACCAACAACTCAGTTGTAGACAATGCCCATGCCTATTTCATCTAGGGCATGGACATTCTAGTTCCTTTCCCAATGGCAAAATAACAATATAAGTACCTCATAGTCGCCATCAATTACTTTACTAAGTGGGTTGAGGTCCAACCCATAGGGAAGATAACCACTGAGAAGGTAGAAGACTACTTCAGACTTTCAGTGATCTACAGATTCAGAGTCCCTAGGGTTTTGGTCACAAACAATGAGCCATAATTCCTAAGCAGAGAATTCAAAGATCTCTACAATAGATTCGACATAGAGCACAAGAAGACTTTTATTGTCCACCGCCAAGAGAATGGACAAACAGAAGTCACCAATAGAACCATACCATCTAAGTTGGGCCGGATATTGGATGAGGCCAAGACCCTTCTGACAGAGGAGTTGACAAGCGTTGTTTGGTCTTATAGAACCACAACTTGCACAACAACTGGTGAGACCCCATTAATGTTGGCATATTGGGCAGAAGCAATGATACAAGTCATTAAGCCAACCTACTGAGTGTCACACTATTCTAAAGAATCCAATGACAAGAATCTATGCTATGAACTTGACCTCTTAGACAATACTCGGGAAAAAGCAGCTCGTCAAGTAATAGTTTAACAACAAAGAGTGTCTTGATACACAACTCTATAGTCCAAGAGTGGCACTTCATTGTTGGAGACCTTGTTTTACACCAAACCACATGTCGACTTGGGAAGGATACTACTGAGTTGCAAAGACGACTCACCTGGCACGTACTGCTTAGAGACGATTGAGGGGTTACTAGTCCCATGGACTTGGCACTCTAGTAATCTTTGTAAGCATTACCAATGAATGTAAAAATTATTCTATCAATAAAGTACATTCCATTTTACAAACACCTTGTCTCAATCAATATAATACCCAACGCAAAGGGTAGGGGCATCTTAGCCACCAATAAAGTTGGCTACATTCATTTTATATGCCACGGGAACGTTACGATTTCTAATGAAGTCAGTTGAGCAATCTAAATTCTCAGAGAGTCCAGCAATGGGCTCTAAGACTTTCTTCCTAGCGGATAGGAAACATATAACCAATGACTTTCTATCACACCCCAATTCTGAACCAACCAGAATGGTGTGATGAACCGTCTATCATCCAACGGTTCAACCAGGATCTCGAATAGGCTGTGTCTTTTTGCTTAAATCATACACATCCACAACCATAATCAGAATAAATACACAATAGCGGAAGTCTTTAATATTTAAGGAACTGAGAATCTAATGGTGATAACATAAATAAATTATCCATATCCTCAAATGACTAAGACATAAAATAAAATAAATTAATCAATTACATCTTCTGAATAGTCCAACTAATAAATCTTATCGAAGACGCATGAGTTGCACTCGCACGACGAATCATGCGACTCCATCATAGCTTTTGCATCCATCGCCGCAACATGTTCGTACATCGGAGCATTCATATAGCCTTCTACTGTAGTACCTGCATCATCAACTAAAAATATTCGACGTCGAAAGGGTGAGCACACATCACGGCTAAGTGAGCAAACAAAACACTGCAACAAACATATGCATGCATTCAATTCATATCTTTGGTCTGGTTCATAAGTTTGCAATGTGCAATAGAAATGATAGGTGGCCATTGCACCTCTATACACGAGTGTGTGAAGCCGGCCAATGGATCAAATACCATTGCCGTCCCACATGCACCTACCATGGAATAGGGATAGAGCTAAAGTGCTAGGACCACACCGCATGACACTTCCCCTGATGTCCTACCCATACCAATACGTAAGCCCCTATTGGCAAGGGCTTGCAAACTAGGCTCGCAACTAACCAATCCTAATGTCAAATAGTGTATCCAAGGCTTCACCCTAGCATCCCTCAATACGTCTATAGAGATAGAGCTAAGACCCCCTGACAGAGTCAGAGACTACATGGTCCGTGACCACCTCCCCTGATGCCCTACGACGTAATAGTTCTGCTAAAGTAATGGCGATACGATGATGTTAGTGGACAAGACTTGAGTAGAGATAGAGCTAGAGTTAGAGTCTGGTGACCAGGATGAACCACAGTGTCACGTCCTCCCCCTGATGCCCCACTCGCATCAAGTACACTAACCACACACAAACATTCACATGCCTATTCCTAGCATCATCATCATCATCATGTTATAAATAAACTGAATTAAATATGCATGAACAGTAATAATAGGAATATTGGATGACATGTGATATGCACAATACACGCATACAAGCATAGAATCATTCATGGCATTGGACTCAATAAATAAAAACAGTTTATTATTAGCCAATTAGTTTAAGTCTTGTTTCCTCACCTTTGATTGATAGTAGATCCTCGTTCAAGCTTTATAATTCACTCTTAGATCACTTGAAAATCTAACAAGTTGATAGATTTTTAATTAGAATTAATTCTCATGTGTTTAGACTAACAAAAACTGAGGGGTTGCAGGTGTGGCAGCACCTGTGGTCTCAGTTTCTGCGACCACAGGGCGTGGGGTCGCAGGGTGGGGTCAGACATACTCCGACCACACCCTCCCTGGAAACTTCCCGAGGGCATGTGGTCGGACATGTGTGTCCTGTGGGGTCGGACATCATGTTACCTCACGTGGGACCACACGTGTTATGGTCGACCTTTCACTCTTAATTCCATTCCTTCATGTTTGAATCCTTTGGCTTATCATCATGGTCCTTCCTATGATTGTTCTATGGCTCAAAACTATTATTTTATACACCATCCATTGTCCATATAATTTTCTCCATGGATTCTCTTGGAATTTGTCCATGGATGGATGGTTGGGTTTCTCCTAGTCCTATCTTCTTCATGAACTATCCTAGGCTCTCAATTTAACATGAAAAATATGTTCATACCTTATGCTTGCTGAAGATTCAGAGTTTTCTCTGAATTTTCCTCCTCCTTAGTCTTCTTCTTCAATTTTCCTTCTTTTCCTTCTCTTCTCTTTCTCTCACTTTCAATTAGAGTTCTAAAAGGATGAAAGAGGCTAAGGGACGTCCTATTTATAGAGGAAAATCCTCCATAATATGCCCTAATGAGTTTAAGAAAGACCCCCTTCGGATTAGGAAGGTTTTCTAAATTCGGTTTCTAACTGGGTTCCGTGGGGTCGGAGGAGGGGTCGTAGAATCCGCTGACCCTACCTTTTGAAATGTTCGACCACACGACCAAACTTCATGTGCTTGGACTCTTTTGAGGTAGGGTCGGTCACACTTGTTTAGGCATGCGACTACACGCTCATAATTGACTGTGTTTAGGTTGATTTCATATCTGATCTTGTGGTTTCTTCACGCACTTGGTCCACTTGGCTCGACCATGATAGGTAGACCTGGTACAAGGTGGTAAGACCGGTTAGTTCGATACGGGTCTTACAACTCCCCCCTCTTATTAAAAATTTCATCCTCGAAATTTGCACATACCTTCTGAGTTGAAAATGTGAGGATATTGCTTTCGCATAGCATTCTCTTCTTCCCAGGTGATCTCTTCTATATCCTGGCTCTACCAGGTGACCTTAACATAATAAATGTCATGGTTGCGTAGACGTTGAACCTTTCGATTGGTGATTTCAGTTGGTGCTACTTCGAATGTCAAATCATCAGTTAGACCTGATGGATCCGCTGTTAAAACATGTGTTGGATCTCTGACGTACTTCTTCAATAATGAGATATGAAATACATCATTCACACTTAACATAGATGGTGGTAGTGCTTACTGATATGCTATTTTTCCACGTTTAGTTAGAATCTCATATGGCCCGACATATCTCGGACTTAGCTTCCCTTTCTGTTCGAATCGTTTTAAACCTCGCATAGGTGGTACTTTCAAGAATACCTTATCACCTACGACAAATTCAAGGTCTCAATGTCGAGTATCTTCATACTGGTTCTGGCGATTCTGAGCCATTCTAACTCTTTCCTTAATAATGTCGACTACACAACAAGTCTCTTCAACAAATTCTGGTCCAATAATACTCCGTTTACCAACTTCATTCCAAAACAAAGGAGTTCGACACTTCTTACCATACAGTGCTTCATAGGGTGACATCTGTATAGTAGCCTGATAGCTGTTGTTATAGGCGAACTTGATTAATGGTAGTTTCTCATCCCATGATCCCTTGAAATCAATAACACAGGCTCGAAGCATGTCTTCTAAAATTTGAATGGTACACTTCGACTGTCCATCTGTCTAAGGATGGAATGTAGTACTGAATTTCAACGTGGTACCCATAGCCTTCTATAATCCTTCCCAAAACTTTGAGGTAAAGCGTGGGTCTCTATCGGACACAATGCTTTCAGGTACACCATGTAATCTGATAATATTATCCACATATAGCTTGGCTAACCTCTCCAGGGTATACTATGGTCGTATAGCTATAAAGCGAGCTGTCTTAGTCAGACGATCTACAATCACCCAGACCGCGTCAACCACTCGGGGAGTCAATGATAACCCAGTGATGAAGTCCATAGTGATGCAGTCCCATTTCCATGCTGGTTCTGGCAGTGGCTGCAACAATCTTGCAGGTCTTTTCCATTCAGCCTTTACCCTCTGACAATTTAGGCATTGAGACACAAATTTAGCTACATCTGCTTTCATTCCTCTCCACCAATATAATTTCTTCAAATCATGATACATCTTTGTACTTCCAGGATGTACCGAATAAGCGGTGGTGTGAGCTTCCTTCATTAGTCTGTGTCTAATGTCCAAGTTTTCCATTTCAGGAACACATACTCTTCCTTTGTACTTCAGTACCTTTTCATCGTCCAAGGCGAACTCAAGAACAGTCCTACCTTTTTCGATGTCTTCTTGTACCTTCCTCAGAGAAGGGTCTGATTTAATAGCGGCTTTCACTTCATCTATTATATCAGGTACAATCTTCAATGTGACAAACATATTTGAAAACCGATGAATAAACCCTTGGTTGGTTGATCCACCCGGTGCATCTATCACGAACTGCTCATTACCATGATTGAATACTTTCCCTGTAACACACATTGTCGCAGTCGTGTTAACCTCTCCTTGGGATTTTATCATTGCTTTTCTGCTTAGCGCATCAGAAACTACATTAGCTTTCCTTGGATGATACTGAATATCGCAATCATAATCCTTCAATAATTCCAGCCATCTTCTTTGTCTCATGTTCAACTCCTTCTGATTAAAAAGATAAGTGAGATTCTTATGATCTGATTTAATCTGAAATTTCTCTCCATACAATTAATGTCTCCATATCTTGACAGCATGTACTACTGCTGCTAATTCCAAGTCATGAGTGGGATAGTTCTTCTCATGTGTCTTCGGTTGTCATGAGGCATACGCAACTACTTGTTCTCCTTGCATAAGTACACATCCTAAACCCAACCCAGACGCATCAGTGTACAAGGTAAATGGTTGTCCTAGAATAGGAATAGTCAAGATGGGAGCAGATATCAATCTATCCTTCAATGTTTGAAAACCTTCTTCACATTTATCGGTCCAAACAAACTTTTCTCCTTTCTTAGTCAAACTGGTGAGAGGTACGACAATTCTGGAATAGTCTTCCACTAATCGTCGATAATACCCAGCTAAACCTAGGAAACTTTTAATTTCTACAACACTCTTAGGTGCTTCCCACTTCACAATGGCTTCAATCTTGCTAGGATCCACTTTAATTCCCTCAGCGGATACAACATGGCCTAAGAAGGCGACCTCATTTAGCCAAAACTCACACTTTGTAAATTTGGCGTAAAGCTTCTCTTTTCTTAGTCGCTGCAAAGTGACTCTTAGATTCATGACATGAGTTTCCTTGTCCTTGGAGTAGACCAATATATCATCAATAAACACAACGACAGACATATCCAAAATATCATGGAATACCCGATTCATGAGTTCCATAAAAGTTGTGGGTATGTTAGTTAATCCAAAAGACATGACCAAAAATTCATAATGTCCATATCTTGTTCTGAATGCTATCTTTGGAATATCACCTTCCTTATTCTTCAACTGATGGTATCCTGACCGAAGATCAATCTTGGAGAATACCATGGCACCTTACAACTAATCGAATAAGTCATCAATCCGAGGCAACGGGTACCGATTCTTGATTGTAAGCTTATTTAATTCTTGATAGTCTATACACAGTCGAACACTACCATCCTTCTTCTTCACAAACAATACCAGCGCTCCCCATGGTGATATGCTGGGTCTGATATAACCCTTGTCCAATAATTCCTATAACTGTACCTTCAGTTCCTTCAGTTCAGTAGGAGCCATTTAATAGGGTGCTTTAGATACTGGTGCGGCTCTGGGTATAAGATCTATAAAGAACCCTGTCGCTCGGTCGGGTGGTAGTCCCGGTAGTTCCTCAGGAAATACATCTGGAAAGTTACGCACAACATCAATATCTTCCATTTGTGGTACTTCTTTGGTAAGATCGACCACGGATACTAGATACCCAACTCCTCCTTTCTCGAGGCATTTTCTAGCCTTTAATGTAGAGAGGATGAGTTTTCGTTTACGGGGTAGTCTGGTTCCCGTAAAACTAAACTCTGCTCCTTCCTTGTCTTTAAAGGTCAATTTCTTTTCCGCACATAATAGGTTTGCAGATTACCGAGTTAACCAGTCCATTCCCAAGATAACGTCAAAGTCTGTCATCTCGAGTTGAATCAAGGTTGCATCCAACATCTTCTCGTCGATAAGAACTGGACATGGTCCATAACCTTTTTCTAATTCCACTTATAATCCCATAAGTGATTGTACAAGCAATTTATAGTCTAAAAATATGACGGGTAGATTTAGCTTCTTTCCAAATGACACAGATATAAAAGAATGAGTAGCTCCAGAATCAAAGGGTACTCTAGCGAGTATGCCATTAATAGGTATGATACTTGTGATTTGTTTTAATTTAGTCTACATGCTCACACAAGGTAATACAAAATGAAAGATTCAGGTCATACGTGTGACCACATCAGGCAATGCGGCAGCATCCTCAGATATAACTGCATAAACCTTTCCTTGTTGTAGCTGCTTCCTGGGCTTAGGACACTCCCTTGAATAATGTTCTATTTGATTGTAGTTATAGCATTTTACTCCTTCATTGCTTTGCTTCTGTTGAGGTTGGACTGTTGGAGTAGTCTTGGCTGCAGCATTAAATCCTTGAGTACGGAAGGGTTTAAATGTCTTTGTGCTCCCTCCGTTGTATGAATTTCCATTTAGCCTTTTTATACCTCTATTCTGAACAAAGTAGCTCTCCCTCTGGCTTGATTCTAGTACTCGAGCAATCTGTACGGCTTCATTATAAACTTTCTTTTCTAGCCCCAAAACATGCTCTCGAATGCTTCCCCTAACTCCCACGATGAACCTTCGGGTTTTAATATTTTCCTCCTGCATGCTAGAGGGAGCAAAGAAAAATAACTCTTCATAACGCTATTGATATGTATCCATAGTCATTTGTCCCTGATACAAACTCAGGAACTCTCTTTCCATAGCATCTCTGAAACTTCTGAGAAAATATTTCTCGAAGAATGCCTCTTTATAAATAGCCTAGGTCAATTGGGCATGCTTGGTTAATAGATAAATCCGAGTAGACTTCCACCAGTGGTGTGCATCGCTCTTCAGCATAAATGTGGCGCACAACACTTTTTCCTCCTCGTTAACAGTCATCATCATGAAATTCCTTTCCATCTCATCGATCCAATGAGCTAGCCACAAAGGATCTGTTGGCTTGCCATTATATTCCTTAGGCTTCATTTTCAGAAAGAACTCGATCAGTCGAGAGTGGTCCAACTGATACTGAGCATATGCCCCATACACAGGTGGTTGATACTAGTAACTGCCTTGGGCTACCTCAGGGTTCTATACTGGAGCTTGTACAACTGGCGTTTGAGGTGCTTAGGGCACCGTGTTGCTAACCCCTGGTACTGTGCTAGCATGTCCGGCTGGCATAGGTGTAGTATGTGCAGCTGGGAAAACCATTCCTATAGCAGCTTGCATATTGGCTTGCACCTGTTGTATTTGCTGCAGCTATTGTGCTAGGTTCATTACTAATATAGCCAAATCTGTAGGTGGGGCTGGCAAGTTTGTAGGATTAGCCTGGCCATTAGCTCCTGTTGGTGCCATATTCTGATTCCTTTGTCCTTCAGGATTTTCATGGCTATCTTCCTCCACATGTGGTGGTGGTGGAATTAGGTTACATCCTCGCCAAGTTACTCTTCGCCCAGCCATTTCCTGTTCCGGTGGTGGTAGTGTCTGAAAAATCATAGAACATGTGAGACAATCATAATATAAGTCATTCCCATGTCAAAATCCAACTAATCAATGTAAAATTCCAATTTTCCAAGTCATTCAATCAAAATACTGTATTTTCCATCGTAGGGTCGATGGTGGGGTCGCACTATGTCCGACCACAGGGTATGCTACCTCACAAAACCCTGTCAGCTTACCGAGAGTCTGGGGTCGATCGTAGGGTCGGTATATGTTCGACCACAGGGTCCGACCACACGATGTCTGTCAGCTCACCGAGAGCCTGGGTCGATCGTAGGGTCGGTCGTGGGGTCGCACATTTAATCAAATTTTGCGACCGCAAGACCCCAAATCAGGTTTTTAAACCCGATTTTGGAGTCATTTCCTACTCTCTCTTTTTCCTTCAACTCAACTCGCTTCCCCTGAGTTGCTACAATAGCGACCACTCGTGTTTGGTGATTATTTCTTCCATTCACGACCTCCGTTCCGTTCCTTCAGGTATGTTCTCTACTGGTCCTCATTTTTAAGCTTTCAAAACTAGGTTTTTCTCCATTTCTAATATCTTGTCTATTTGTCTGTGTCTTTGCAGATAGCATGGCTCGCACCAAAGTTCCCAGAGCTCATGATCCTATCCGCTTCTGGTCTAATGAAGCGGAGACTCAGTATGCTCGTTATGAGCATAAAAAGGTGGAAGGGGGTCGCTGTGTAAACTTGTCTAGTCTAGCCTTGTTTAATGTAGAGGGGGCTTTTGGGGACATGGGTTGGCTCCTCGTGATATCGTATAAGGCTTGCACCTGTCCTGCTATGGTGAAGCAGTTCTATTGCAACCTTTAGGTAGTGGGTGATCGCAATGATACAGACAGGGGTAGGGAGCTCAGGATCACCAGTTATGTGAAAGGGGTGGAAATTTTCTTTAACTGCCAGGAGTTGGCTGATCTCCTGGGTATATCAAACGACGGCCCCTTGGTGTACTGTGCACCTAAAGAACCCCAATTCCTATCCTTGATGATGCGTGCAGAGATTAATCGCCAGCTTCTTAGAGGTGATCGCTGGGAGATGAAGGCAATCAACCTAAGGCCGAAACCTCGGGTGTACTGCAAGATTATTCAGCACAACCTGATTCCTCAGAGTGGGCATTATGAGAGGATTTCCCAGTTGACCCAGTATCTCTTGTACTGCATCTGCACTAGGCAGCCCGTCTGCCTTCCATACATTATCATCAGGACGATGATCTGTGCTACGACGCCTGGTCAGATAGACAACCTGCCCTATGGGCGTTTGATCACTACCTTGCTCAGACGCCTGCATGTCGACTTATTGGATGAGAGGATTCATGAGGATACCTTCTCTTCTGACCTTAACTGGGAGGCCATCTGCAAGATGGGGATGCGAGATGCGCAGGTCAGTGACAAGGAGAGGAACGCTCTGGTGCGTCCCCGCACTCGGGTCGAGATAGCAGACGCTGAGGTGGCAGCAGCAGTAGGAGTCCATGGGGGTGATGCTGAGGATGATGATCATATGTATATGGATGTAGACGCCATACCTCCTCTGTCACCATTACATTCCACTGGAGCTGGCCTTTCTCGGGTTCCTTCCCACTCGGCTGGTCCTTCGCACCCACCACCAGATGACGTGATGGGGTTGCTACGCTAGATTAGGGAGGCCCAACGCACGTCTGATCAGCGGATGGCAGTTCTGGAAACTAGTCTCCAGGTGACCTAGACTCAGGTAGCTTGGCTGACTAGTATGTGCGTTGAGGACTATGATCGAGATCGTGAGGCACCTCCTCCTCCAGCACCTCCGGTTCCATGATGCATCCTTTTTACTTTTTACTTGTACTACAGAGTAATTGTCTGGATTGTGGACTGTACTATGATTTGAATATATATATATATTGTTTTATTTGATGTGTATATAAAACTTGTTTCTCATCTTAATAGTGCATTATTATCTTTCTAAATTTTGTCTCGTGTTCTTATAAAAACTTTTAAATTTTTATCCTAACTCAGTTCACGAACTTTTGTGAAAGTATATCGGTTTAATAGACAGGGCCCGAGAGCTCTGATACCAAGTTGTCACACCCCAATTATGAACCAATCAAAATGGTATGATGAATCGTCTATCATCCAACGGTTCAACCAGGATCTCGAATAGGCTGTGTCTTTTGCTTAAACCATACACATCCATAACCATAATCAGAATAAATACACAATAGCGGAAGTCTTTAATATTTAATGAACTGAGAATCTAATGGTGATAACATAAATAAATTATCCATATCTTGAAATGACTAAGACATAAAATAAAATAAATTAATCACTTACATCTTCTGAATAATCCAACAAATAAATCTAATCGAAGACGCATGAGTTGCACTCGCACGATGAATCATGTGACTCCATCATAGCTTCTGCATCCATCGCCACAACATGTCTGTACATCGGAGCATTCATATAGTCTTCTACCGTAGTACCTACATCATCAACTAAAAATATTCGACGTCGAAAGGGTGAGCACACATCACGGCTGAGTGAGAAAATAAAACAATATAACAAACATATGCATGCATTCAATTCATATCTTTGGTCTGGTTCATAAGTTTGCAATGTGCAATAGAAAGGATAGGTAGCCGCCGCACCTTTATACACGAGTGTGTGAAGCCACCCAATGGATCAAACACCATTGCCGTCCCACATGCACCCACCATGGAATAGGGATAGAGCTAAAGTGCTAGGACCACATCGCATGACACTTCCCCTGATGCCCTATCCATACCAACTCGTAAGCCCCTATTGGCGAGGGCTTACAAACTGGGCTCGTAACTAACCAATCCTAATGTCAAACAGTGTATCCAAGGCCTCTCCCCAGCATCCCTCAATACGTCCATAGAGATAGAGCAAAGGCCCCCCAGTAGAGTCAGAGACTACACGGTCCGAGACCACCTCCCCTGATGCCCTACGACGTAATAGTTCTATTAAAGTAATGAGGATACGACGATGTTAGTGGACAAGACTTGAGTAGAGATAGAGCTAGAGTCTGGCGACCAGGATGAACCACAGTGTCACGTCCTCCCCCTGATGCCCCACTCTCATCAAGTACACTAACCACACATAAACATTCATATGCCTATTCCTAGCATCATCATCACATCATGTTATAAATAAACAGAATTAAATATGCTTGAACAGTAATAACAGGAATATTAGATGACATGTGAAATGCACATTACAATCATACACGCATAGAATCATTCATGGTATTGGACTCAATAAATAAAAATAGTTTATTATTAGCGAATTAGTTTAGGTCTTGTTCCCTCACCTTTGGTTGATAGTAGATCCTCGTTCAAGCTTTGTAATTCACTTTTAAACCACTTGGAAACCTAACAAGTTCATAAATTTTTAATTAGAATTAATTCCAATGTGTTTAGGCTAACAAAAATTGAGGGGTCGCAGGTAGGGCAGCACCTGGGGTCTCAGTTTCTGTGACCACAGGGCATGGAGTCGCAGGGTAGGGTCGGATATACTTCGACCATACGTGCGACCACACCCTCCCTGGAAACTTCCCGAGGGCATGTGGTCAGACAAGTGTGTCTTGTGGGGTCGAACATCATGCGACCTCACGTGCGACCACACATGTTTTTGGTCAACCTTTCACTCTTAATTCCATTCCTTCATGTTTGAATCCTTTGGCTTATTATCATGGTCCTTCCTATGATTGTTCTATGGCTCAAAACTATTATTTTATACACCATCCATTGTCCACATAATTTCCTCCATGGATTTCTTGGAATTTTTCCATGGAAGGATGGTTTGGGTATCTCCTAGTCCTGTCTTCTTCATGAACTGTCCTAGGCTCTCAATTTAACATGGAAAATATGTTCATATCTTATGCTTGCTAAAGATTCAGAGTTTTCTCTGAATTTTTCTCCTCCTTAGTCTTCTTCTTCAATTTTCCTTCTCTTCCTTCTCTTCTTTTTCTCTCACTTTCAATTGGAGTTCTAAAAGGATGAAAGAGGCTAAGGGACATCCTATTTATAGAGAAAAACCCTCCATAATATGCCCTAATGAGTTTAAGAAAGTCCCCCTTCGGATTAGGAAGGTTTCCTAAATTCGGTTTCTAACTGGGTTTCGTGGGGTCGGAGGTGGGGTCGTAGAATTCGTCGACCCTACCTTTTGAAATGTCCTACCACACGACCAAACTTCATGTGGTTGGACTATTTTGAGGTGGGGTCGGTCACAGCTGTTTAGGCATGCGACCACACGCTCATAGTTGACTATTTTTAGGTTGATTTCATACTTGATCTTGTGGTTTCTTCACGCACTTGGTCCACTTGGCTCGACCATGATAGGTAGACCTGGTACAAGGTGGTAAGACTGGTTAGTTTGATACGGGTCTTACACTTTCAATTCAAAATTAGTTCAATAATCTCAGGCAACTGATGAAGTTAACCAAATAATGGTGACTTGTTGTGACAAAAACCTGACAATTCTAAGCCTTGAATACTACAATCTAGTTTAGTGAGGTCAGCAAGCCGACATCACTGACCGAAGGGGGGTGACTTGTCACCAAACCCCACAAAAAAAAGAATTTTTAAGTTTCAGTATCAGCTATTCTATACCTAGTGTTCCCAATGTCACTAGCCAAAGGGGGTGAATGGTCACCAAACCCAATCCAAACTCTATATGTTGACCTCGAAATATTAATACAAGGTCCACCCAAAAAAAAATATTGAGCAAACCTCGGATGGGGCAACTCATATCGCGCAAGTCAACAGTTTTGCTTCATTAAGAAAATTTCTTCAGTTCATTGATGAGTTCATTTTTTTACAAAAAAATTAAATAAAAAGTATAAAAAAAAAGCCTCATCATTTTTTTGCTGGCTTTTTTCAAGGAGCCAGATGTGTCTTTTCTGTTCTTAAGAGGAAGTGAAAATGGATCTTTTGGCAGGGAGCCTACAGTGTCTTTCCTCTGAGGAGGAGTAAGGGGATACTCCTCTTTCCTCAATAGAGGAGGAGGTGGAGTCTCCCAAATCTCGACGGCAGAGGAAGCAGACCAACAACAGGCGGAAAAACTTCGGAAGCTAGGGCAGCACCTGTGCTTGACCCTCCAGCTTGAGCCTAAGCTTAGGCCTGGACGATGGCCTGGGTCAGAGCAAGGCAGAGAGCGTCCTTATCCTTCCTGGCTTAACTCTTAGCAGCGCGCTTCAACCCATTCTGCATAACCTTGCACTCAGAAAAATCAAAGGTCAGGACTCTATCTTTAAAAGCCCCCAATTCTCAACACAGTCTCATATAGGACATCGCTAGAAGTTAAAAGATCCCATGAGGCACCCTTAGAGCTCGACATGAAGCCCTCAAGCTTGAGCCTTATAGCCTCAGCCTAATGAAAAGTCTTGCCATCCTTAAACACCTTTAGAGGCTCATGTTCTTTCTCCAACTCGGCCTCCACCCTCTTGGTCTTGGCCTTGGTAGTGCATGCATTATCAAATGCACTCCGCTTAGACCTCTCTAAGGTAGCCAGGTGTAAGCATCCCATTTTTGCCACTTTTTTTTTACACAAATTTTCTCACATTTCCCCCTTGAAGAGAAGATCCGCACGAAATCAACTTTTCTCACTATAAAGTAGATTCGCATGGAATTGATGCCAATTGTGAAACCAGCACCAGGAATCCTCCATTAAACCGAATTCTTCTTGTGCTAGGTCTTAACACTTAGAAGAACGAGACACCTAACAGGGATCAAATGGATACATCCAAATCTTAGGTGTGTCCTTATATCCATACATGACAATGTAAGTGCATTAGGATGGACTTTGAGTGGCCCCATATGTATCCCAATGCATGAGAGCCATTATACTGATCGAGGGGACTACCATTTGGCTTCACCTGAGGCTTTGCTGGATGGAACACCACCCGATAGCTTTCCCTCAATTTGTGTGAGAGAATCAAGTGTATGGACACTCTTTCTCCTTAGGATTTGCTATAAATAGGGAACACTAACCCTTATTTTGTCCCTTGACCTTGGGATTCATGGAGAGGACTTTGGGATTTCTGAAGGAGCTCAAGTTTGTGCCCTAGCTTTTTCTTAGTGAGGTAAGTTAACTTTACTCTCTCTCTCTCTTTCTTTCTCTTCAGCACTAATGGTAGACCAATGGAGTTTATTCCGCCATTAGTGACCATCATTAATGGAGGTAAACCAATACTAGTGCCATAGGTGGTTCGACCTTGGTTGAGAGTCCATATCTCTCCCTCTCTCATTTCCAACAAACAAGGTTGGCTTATGGTGGAACATTCCACCACTGATAAACACCATTAATGGCTGCCAATAATAAAGTGACCAAGAGACATAACCATAGAGGGTAGGATGTTCACCCACCTCGGTTGGGGAATGGATTGAGTTAATGATGACTCTAATCTCTTCCCCTAGCCTGGGAAGATAATTTCCATTGACTAAGTGTCACACCCTAATTCTGGTCAGACCAGAAGTGTGAATAAACCGTTAACAAACCACGGCTCAAGCCAATATCATATAGGACCGTACCAACAATCAAACAAGCTCACCCAAATTACAATCAGAGAAAATAAATAATAGTAAAAGTCTTTATCATTAATGAACTAAGAGTCTACATGATAAATAGATACTAAACCAATTATCTCATATGTTAACCAAAACATAATAAATATCTTTACAAGTTTCTAATCAAAATGCAAAAATAAATCTAAATGTAGACACAATGGTAACACTCGCATGAAGAATCATGCTCTTCCTCTATCGGTTGCCCGTTCATAGCCACCACATGTTTATAAGTCGGCACATTGATATAATCTTCTACATTAGTACCTGCATTATCAACTAAAAAGGAAACGATATTGTGGGGTGAGCTCACAACATAACTCAATGAGAAACAAAATAATACAACAAGCATATACATGATGTAACATTCAATTCTTTGGTCTGGTTTAAGTTTGTAATGTGCTATGGTAAAGACAGGTGGCCACCACACCTCTATGCACAAGAGTGTGAGCACACCCACTGGTCAGGCACCGACCAAAACTGATATTGTCCCATAACACTCACTACAAGATAAACATAGAGCTAAGTCCAATGGATCACACACCGTCAATACCCCCTGATACCTTATCCCATACTAGTATGTATACCCCTATTGGCAAGGGCTTGCAAACAGATTTCATCACTAACCAGTCCTAGATGTCATCAAAGTATATCCATGGCTTTACCCTAGCATCCTTTAATATGGCATAAAGATAGAGCTAAATTCCACTGACAGAGCTACAACCCACACTGCGATCACTCCCCCTGATACTCTACGACGTACTAAGTCTGCTAAGGTAACAGCGATACGACAATATTAGTACAGTGAATGGTTTGAAGCTACCACCTCTCCCCACTCAACATACCAACCACACACAAACACATACCTATCCTCATCATCAGTATAAAGAAATATATGTAAATATGCATGAACAATATAAACAGTTATTGAATAACATGTTATATGCACAAACAACAGAACATCAGAACAAGCAATAAACAGGGTAGTTTGTTATTAACCTATTAGTTTAGGTCTTGTCCCTTATCTATTGGGTGTTTGTTGATTTTCTTCAAGACCTTGAAATCAACTTTGCTTGAGTACAATTCCATTAAGATTATTAGAATTAGGTTAGTGTGCCATTTCGACAACTTTCAATGATCAAACTCACTATCCAGTCTAGCATTTCAACCTTTTAAACATTGTCTGGTCAACTGTCCTGCACTTTATAATGTGCGACCGAACAACAGACCAGACAACCCTGAGATACTTCCTGAGAGTATCCAATCATCTATTCGATCCCTTTTTGGGTGCTTTCGAACAACACAGACCAAACAACCTATGGAACATTCTCCAGGCTGATTTCCTTCAGAGTCAATTCTTCGACTTCTTCTTAGGGTTCCTCCTACACCATTTTAAGGTCAAGAACATATATCATTAGGGTTTCAAGAACACTTAATTATTATAATCCTAAATTTGCAACCGTAGTGATGGTGAAATCAGATTACTATTACTAATGACTGTAAGTCTAACCTCAGGTACACTCTAACCTATTCAAATTAATAAAAGGACTTACCATTGGTCTCTTCTTCCCAATTCTCTCTCTCACTTTTAAGGTTTGTGAGTGATCAAAAGAGTGAGAAAAAGTGAAGGGACGTTCTCTATATAGAGGGAAAACCTCTATATAGAGTCCTTCCCAATTAGGAGAGTAGTCTCCCAAAATGAGAAAACTTTCCTAAACTCAGAGTCAGTTTTAAGTTTGATCGATCGCTTGACCAGTCACCTAATACGCAGATCGGATAACTTGAGTTGTCCGATAGGACAAGGATCGAGTCAACAGTTCATACCTGGCCATGTAGTTCGTCATCTAGTTGGTTTGTTCAACCCGATTATGATGGGAAGACCTATCACAACACGTTAACTAGATTAGACCAGGTTAGTGGTGTCACACCCCAATTTCGGTTGAACCAAAAATGTGAGTGAATTGTCACTGAACCAACGGTTCACATCAGGATCTCAATAAGATCGTGTCCACTCATACAAACCATTGCACATAACCACAATCAGAATATAATAAATACAGCGGAAGACTTAAATAGAATGGACTGAGTGATCTATTGATAAATTTAATAAAATTTCCAATTATTTCAATAACCAAAACTTAAATAAATATTTTTACATCTACTGTATCCCAACAGAAAAATAACTGAAATAAATAAAGTAAAATCCTAAAGGTACACGCAGAAAGGGCACTCGCATGAAGCGTCATGCTCGTCCTCTCCTGCTTGCACATCCAAAGTAGCCACGCCACCATACACTGGAGCATTCACGTAATCATCCACCGTATAACCTGCATCAACATTTAAAAACATGTATATATACAAGGGTGAGCTCACAACTTAGCTCAGTAAGACAATCAGACAATGCAACAAACATATGCATGAGTAACATTCACATCATGGTCTGGTTTGAGTTTGCAATGTGCTATAGAAAGGATTAGCGGCCACCGCACCTCTATAAACGAGTGTGTGAAGCCGCCCAATGGATCAAACACCACTGCCGTCCCACATGCACCCTATCATGGAATAGAGATAGAGCTAAGGCGTCCGGATTAAACACCGCCAACACCTCCCCTGATACTCTACCCATACCAAAACGTAAGCCCCTATTGGCGAGGGCTTGCAAACTGGGCTCGTAACTAACCAATCCTATATGTCATCACAGTAGGCCCTATCCCAGCACAGCTCCCTACGGCATAGAGATAGAGCTAGAGTCTGGTGGCCAGGCCGGAGACCACAGTGCCACGTCCTCCTCCTGATACCCTACCCATACCAAGCATGCTAAGACAGAACGATACGAAAGGTGCTAGTGTGAGGAATGATCCCAGACCCCAGGCCCTTTCCATTCCATACACCAACGAAAACAATCACATGCCTAACAGTCACAACCTAGCATAGCAAGTATGCATAAACAATAATAATAACTAGAAATAAAAGATGACATGCGAGTATGCACAAACATCACACCATAGAATCAGGGTTATTAACAACGTTTTACTGTTCATTAATTATTAGGGTTTATGTTTGATTCCCTTACCTGATGCTCGTTTGATAGCTTGCTCTGCATCACAAGGTCCAAACGTGCTATCACAAAGTCCTACACGATTTTAAGATTTAGTTAGAATAATTTTTCTTAGGTTTTATGTTGGTCAGAAAACCAACGAGATTACAAAACTTCTCACAAGGCTGACCGGTTGCAGGTACCGGTCGCAGCACTATGGGAAACCTACGACCAGTATGGTCAGCCGGTCCTCATAGACCAGTCCCCAAGAGGTACCGGTTGCAGTATCGATCACATAGGGTGCGACCGGTATGTCTCCGGAAGACCATACGTCTGGTTCTCGACTGTCGTCGATCATCCCCTATTGATCCTAGGGTTCCTCCTACATATTCTAGGTCTGAATACTGAGTTAGAGTTGTTTCCAACTCCATTCAAGTCCTAGTTTCGATGAACTCAACCTAGAACACGAATATATGGTTTACCGACTAGATTAGGGTTTGTGGGCAAAATAGGGTTTAGATCAATACCTGCTTTGCATGGTATTGATCAAAGCAAACTAACCATCTTAGAGTCATAATGTAAAAGAAGGTTTAAGAACTCACCGTCCACTGGCGGTAAGGTGTTCTTCGTCGAACGACAACGGCGGCTCTTCCCTCTCCTTCCTAGCTTCTTCTCCTTCTTCAACCTTTTCTGCTTTCTAGGGTTTGTGAGGATCAATGGAAAAGGTTTTAGGAGGTTTAGAGGGATTTATATAGGCTAGGTTTAGGTTTAGAAAGCCTCCTAGGATTAGGAAAGTCCTTCGGTTTGAAATTTAGAAAGTGGAACCCGCAGAGATCCGTTTACGGATCTTAGTGGTCTGCCGCGCAGGCTATACTGGTCGACCGGTACCATCGACCGGTATGAATTAATTCATACTTAAATTGTTCGATTTCTGGTACCATCGACCGGTATGAATTAATTTATACTTAAATGGTCCAATTTCATACCTGTTTGTCATCCCCGTCTAGCCCGGTGATGATTGGTAGACCTGTTACAACATAAATTCAAGGTTTAGATCGGGTTCATGGAGTGCGGGTCTTACAACTCCCCCACCCTTAAAAGAAATTTCATCCTTGAAATTTGCATGTAGGTTTCACAATTCCCCCACCCTTAAAATAAATTTCGGCCTCAAAATTTGAACGTACCTTAGTCGTCGAAAAGGTTAGGGTATTCCTTCCGCATCACATTCACTTCCTCCCAAGTAATTTCTTCTACATCTTGGCTTTTCCAATGCACCTTTACATAATGGATATCCTTGCTTTGGAGATGTTGTACCTTTCGACTTGTGAGCATCACAGGTACTACTTCAAATGTCAAGTCCTCTGTCAAGTCTGGTGGGTCTGCTGTCAAGATGTGCGATAGATCCCTGACATACTTCTTCTATAAAGAAACATGGAACACATCATGAACGCTTGACATGGATGGTGGTAGAGCCAGTTGATATGCCACATTGCCACGTATGGTCAAAATCTCGTATGGTCCCATATACCTGGGGCATAGCTTCCCCTTCTTACCAAACCATTTAGACCTCACACAGGTGATATCTTCAAGAATACTTTATCACCCACTACAAACTCCAGATCTCGACGTCGGTTATCTGCATAGTGATTTTGTCGAACTTGAGCTATCTTCACTCTTTCTTTAATTTGATCAATCACTCGACAAGTTTCTTCGACGAACTCTGGTCCTACAATTCTTCTCTCTCCTACCTTATTCCATAACAGAGGTGTACGACATTTCTTCCCATAGAGTACTTCATATGGAGTCATTTGGATCATAGCCTGGTAACTATTGTTATAAGAAAACTCGATGAGTGATAGCTTCTCGTCCCAAGCTCCTTTGAAATCTAGAGCACACGCTCTGAGCATATCTTCTAAGATTTGAATAGTTCTTTTTGGCTGCCCGTCTGTCTGAGGATGAAAAGTTGTACTAAACTTCAACTTGGTTCCCATTGCTTTCTGTAATCCTTCCCAGAACGTTGATGTAAAACGAGGGTCTCTATCAGAAAATATACTTTCTGGGACGCCATGAAGTCTGACTATATTATCCACATATAGCTTGGCCAGCTTCTCCATGGTATATTGAGGTCTGTTAGCGATGAATCGAGCTATCTTGGTAAGTCGATCAACTATAACCCAAACTGCATCCACTAACCCTGGTGTCAAGGGTAGGCCAGTGACGAAATCCATTGTGATACAATCCCACTTCCAAGCTGGCTCTGATAGTGGTTTTAGCAAACCTGCGGGTCTCTGCCTTTCAGCTTTAACTTGCTGGAAATTCAGACATTGGAACATGAATCGAGCTACATCTGCTTTTCATACCCCTCCACCAATATAGTTTTCTTAAATCATGGTACATCTTGATGCTTCTTGGATGTACCGAATATGGGGTGTAATGAGCTTCTGTCATAACTCGATCTCTGATATTTGAGTTCTCACTCTCAGGTATACATAATCGTCCACGATACCTGAGTACCTTGTCTGAATCCAAGGTAAAGTTAGGATTGCTTTTACCCTTCTCTAGATCTTCTTGCACAGTCTTGAGGTGTGGATCCTGTAGGATTGCTACTTTGACCTCATCTATTAGATCCGATGAGATCTTCAGAGCTGTGAACATCAATGTGAACTTATGAATTAAGCCCTGTTCCATTAGATCTCTTGCAGTCTCTATTATATACTCTTCATCATTTTCTATTGAACTTGAGGCTGCAGCACACAATACAGCATTTGTACTTGGTCCTACCTCAGGTTTCAATGCCCACTTTCTACTTAAAGCATCAGCCACGACATTTGCCTTACCCGGATGGTACTGGATGTCACAATCATAATCTTTTAATAATTCCAGCTATCTCCTCTGTCTCATATTTAGGTCATTCTGAGTGAAAAGGTAAGTTTAGCTCTTGTGATTTGACTTAATCTGAAACTTTTCACCGTAAAGGTAGTGTCTCCAAGTCTTGATTGCATGTATAACCGCTGCTAACTCCAAATCATGTGTAGGATAATTCTTCTCATGCTCTTTTAACTATCTTGATGCGTAGGCAATCACCTGTTCTTCTTGCATTAACACACATCCCAGACCCAATCCTGAGGCATCCGTATATAGGGTAAACGGTAAACCTGGTGCTGGGATGGTCAAGATAGGTGCCGACACTAGTCTTGACTTCAAAGTCTGAAAGCACTTCTCACATTCATCTGTCCATATGAATTTTTCTCCCTTCTTGGTTAGTCTGGTAAGTGGAACGGCGACCCTTGAGTAGTCTTCCATAAATTTTCTATAGTAACCAGCCAATCCAAGGAAACTACGAATCTTCGCAACTGATTTTGGTGCATCCCATCCTACTATAGGTGCGATCTTGCTTGGATCTACCTTGATACCGTCTGTAGATACTACGTGACCCAAGAAGGCCACTTCCTTCAGCCAAAATTCACATTTCTTGTACTTGGCGTAAAGCTTCTCTCTTCTCAACCGTTGTAGGGCTGCTCTCAAATGTGTTGCATGAGTCTCCCTGTCTTGTGAGTAGACCAATATGTCGTCAATGAATACGATGATCGAAGTGTCCAACATGTCATGAAACACTCGGTTCATCAGTTCCATGAACGATGCTAGAGCGTTAGTCAACCCGAATAACATTACAAGGAACTCATAATGTCCATACCTTGTCCTGAAAGTAGTCTTTGGAATATCTGTGGCCTTGATCTTCAATTGGTGATACCCTGATCTAAGATCAATCTTCGAGAAAACCTTTGCACCCTGCAACTGATCGCATAGATCATCGATCCTTGGTAAAGGATATTGGTTCTTGATGGTTAACTTGTTCAACTCTCGGTAGTCGATACATAGCCGTACACTACCGTCCTTCTTCTTAACGAACAATACAGGTGCTCCCCATGGTGATATGCTTGGTCGTATGAAGCCCTTATCTAGTAGTTCTTGTAATTGGGTCTTCAACTCCTTTAATTCAGTACGGACCATCCTGTACGGTGCCTTAGACACTGGTGCCGACCCTGGCATAAGGTCTATCACGAACTCTGTAGCCCTGTCTGGAGGTAGACCCGGGAGATCTTCTGGAAATACATCTGGAAACTCTCGTACCACATCTAGATCTTCCATCTTTGGCACCTCAGCAGTTATGTCGACCACAGACACTAAATACCCCACTCCTCCCTTCTCTAAGCATCTCTTAGCCTTTAGGGCGGAGAGGATCAGCTTCCGCTTCCTAGGTAACTTGGTCCCAGTGAAGCTAAACTCTTTTCCTTTCTCATCTTGAAGCACAAGTTTCCTTTCACCACATAATAAGCTAGCCGAATGATGGCCTAGCCAATCCATTCCCAAGATGATGTCAAAGTTTGCCATCTCGAGTAGAACCAGATTTGCTTCTAGGTTTTGGCCCTCAATACTAACTGTACACGGCCCATAGTATTCATTCAACGCTACTTCAACTCCCAACGGAGAGCGAACTATCAAGCTTGGGTTCAAACACTTGACAGGTAATTCCATTTGCCCCAAAAGAAATAGAAACGAAGGAGTGCGTGGCCCCAGAGTCAAAGAGTACTCTGGCAGGTATACTAGCTATATTTATAGTCCCTGAAATTTAATTTTCCCTTAGTTCTACATGCTCAAACACTACAAACAGTAAGTCAAATAGGAAGGGATAGAATCATACCAGTAACCACATCAGGTGATGCAGCTGCCTCTTCAATGGTGACTGCGAATACCTTTCCTTGTTGTGACGGTTGCTTCTTGGTTAGAGTGCAGGTCCTTGCATAATGACCCAATTGCTGACAGTTGAAACATTTAACGTTCTGATTCTGTCCAGCGAACTATGACAGTGGTGGTGCAGTAGTGTTCCTTGCAGGCACCACAGTGGACTGAGCCCAGTATGGACGGTATGGTCTAGTATTGCCTCCACCTGAAGTCTCAGTAGCAGGCCTCTTCAGTCCCTTGTTCTGAGCAAAGAAACTGTCTATTTGACTGGATTCGATTACCCTGGCAATCTGCACAGCCTCATTATATATCTTCTTTTCCAAACCCAAGTCGTTCTCTCGGATACTTCCTCGCAATCCCATGGTGAACCTACGGGTCTTGGTTTCTTCCTCTTGCATGCTTGCCGGAGCGAAGAAGAACAGCTCTTCATACCTTTGCTGGTAAGCATCAACAGTTGACTGAGATTGTTGCAGATTGAGGAATTCCTTCTCCATTTGATCTCTAAAGCTCTTTGGAAAATACTTATCAAAGAAAGCTCCCTTGAATATCTCCCAATTGATCTGAGTATGCTTTGTCTCCAAATATGCCCAGGTAGAATTCCACCAGGCATTTGCAACCACCTTGAGCATGTGCGTAGCAAACAGCACCTTCTCATCCTTTGTACACGTCATTAGACGGAAATTCTTCTCTATTTCAGACACCCACTGTGCAGACCACAGTGGTTTTCCTGGTTTCCTTGTGAAGGTAGGGGGTTTCAGCTTTAAGAACCTATCCACTGCTCGGCTTAGGTCATTCTGCCCCTGTGCATTCATTCTGTACCATGGTGGTGGGTACGGGTAGACTCCTTGATAGGCAGACGACAATGGAAATTAGTATGGTGGTTGTAGATTCTGCCCTTGGCCCATCGGCCCAGTACTACCATCCATTGGCAGTGTGGTGTTATTTATTCCAGACTCAGGTGTACCTTCTGTAGAAAGATATCCCGGTGGCCTGAACACAAGGATCGTAATTTTGGTTTCGTGCTGGGTTTCGGCTAGGACAAAAACCAAAATTTCGATGATTTTGGCCCAAATTTCGGTGAAACATGGTAAAAAAAACATAGTTTCGGATCAACAGATCGAGAGACTAAGATAGAGATTCTGTTAAGATAGAGACACGTGTCTATCTTGTTTGTATTTAATATTATTTTTATCCTTTTAGTCCCACATGAACCTTTAACTCAATGGAAGGAAGAACAAAAATACAAAAAACACCCTTATAGCTTTTAGTCCCACATGGATACTTTTATAGAATTGAAAAAAAATCACAATATTATAAGAAGAAAAACTTGGTAACAAACATTTCTTTTAGTCTTTTAGTCCCACATGGATTACTTAAAAGAATTGAAAGAAGACAAAATGCTATAAAGTAGATAGCTAGGAAAGCAAAGTACACTACAGATTGGGTGGTGTGACTGACGTCACTTTTACCAAAAAGAAAAAAAGTGAATAACGTCAGTAATGGGCCTAGCTCATAAATTAAAATAGTTAAAAACTTTCTATGGTTTGTATTTGTTCAAACCAGTTTCGTACAAATATTGGTCGAATCAAGATTTTGGACCGAAATTCTGGCCGAAACCATAAATTCGAACCGAAATTATGTAAAAAAGGTACCGGCATCATGGTTTGTTTCGGATTTGATCAAAATTGAGAGGTTTCGGCCGAAATCCAAAATTTTGGCCGAATTTCTGAACTATGCCTGAACATCTTCAGCATCTCGTTCAGGAATGTTTTCTGCTGAGCTTCCATCTGAAAAACCAGATTCGTCACAATAGTCTCAGAGTTAGTGTGAGGAGGGCCTGGCAAATTTGTTGGTGCCCTGGGAATCTGGCCTTCTCCACTCTTTGGATTCAGGTTTTGCTCTTCAGTAGATCTTGTTTCCACATTGCCCTCGTCTTGGCGTACCCTGGAGTGGTGACGCCTTCGTGAGCCTCTACGACCGTTTTCGCCTACCATCTCAGACACATTTTTCCTGCTTGGATCTGAAAAGAAGACATAACACATGAGGTATAATCGAATAATCATAATAGTGTTAGTCTTTAACAATGCAAGGCAAAAAATCGTAACGGAAACTTAAATTGGAAAATTTAAAATTTTTTTCTCAAAATTTTCTGGCTTTGAATGGTCTTTCGGTCGCAACATACCGGTCGCGGCACTGTGTATGGTAGTGCGACCGGTATGTCCAGGAGGACAAAATTTCTCGGATTCCCGAGGGGTACCGATCAATGTACCAGTCGCTACCCTGTAGGGTATGGAGTGACCGGTATAGTCGACCGGTCAGGATTTCTCTCCTGACTGAGGGGTACCGGTCGACTTTACGAGGGAGGTACCGGTCGACTGGTATGGGCAAAACCATCGACCGGTATGCCCAGAATGGCTTTAAAATCATGAAAAGTGCGATTTTTCTCACTTTTCTTTTCTTCTTCCTCTCCGGTGGCGATTGCTCTCTGGCTTGCTGAGTTGCTACAGTCCGACCGGTGATCTTAGAAGTCATTTTCTTCCGATCAAGGCCTAGAACATCGCCTCCAAGTAAGTTCTTTCCTTTCATTCATCATTTTCATATCGTTTCTCTTTGGTTTCAAGCCCAAAAATTAGGGTTTTCTTTGTTTAGGAATTTCCAACTGTAGGAACTCTCTTCCTTCGGCTTAGAGAGGGTTTAGGGACCTCTATGAGCAAAAGCCCTCAACCAATTTGTGGTTCCACCGAACGGTTTTTGAAAAAATCAAATTTTTATGTTTTTGACCTAGGTTTTTACCAAAAATCAAATTTTTCTGAAAATTCCTAAATTTCTTGTTGTTTTGATGGATGTTTGGATTCTATGAAGTGTTTGGGGGTTATGTAAGTCCTCCTCCCCAAGTTTTGGGTGAGTTCGAGGCTTTTGCTTGATTTACTGTCGTTATGCTGCCGAAATTTCTAAAATTCTAACCCATTTCTCTTTATTTGTCTTTGTTTTGTAGTTCAAAATGTCTCAACGCAGAGATGTCGGTAAACGCTCATATGGTCTTGGCATGCACCGCCCGCATCCACCTGTTCCACAGCTCGATGAGCGGTGGTTTCATTCTGAGGTGGCGCAAGCCCGTTTTCCTTGGTTCGAGGGGAAGAATATTGAGTCGGGGCGATGGGTGAACCTGGAGCAGCTTCAGCAGTTTGATGTGGAAGCAGCTTTTGATAGACTTGGGTGGTTTCCCGTTATCACCTATACGGTGACTACTCGTCCCAACCTCGTTAAACACTTCTATGCAAACCTGGAGATAGTAGGAGATGTTAATGACTTCAATCAATGCCGGGCACTCTGCCTAACTAGCTACGTCAAGGGTGTTCCCATCTCTTTTGACACTCACTAGCTCGCCGATCTCCTAGGGATTCCCAATGATGGGGACTTGGTCTACTGTGCCCCTAAGATGAAGGGCTTCCTCACAGATGATCTGCGCCAGGAGATTTTGGAGCAGCTACTTAACCCTAGAGCACCCATGAAGGCTGCTAGCTTGAGACCTGTGCCTCGAGTATACAGTCGCATCATCCAGCACAATATTGTTCCTCAGAGCGGCCATTACAGTGAGTTGTCTCAGCTCACTCAGTACTTGACCTACTGCGTCTGCGCTGGGGAGCGGGTCTGTCTTCCCTACATCATTATCCGGACCATGCATCAGGCTACACTATCCGATCGGGCCAGTAACCTTCCATATGGCCGACTCATCACCACTCTTTTGCAGCGATTACGAGTGGACATGAGGGGTGAGATTGTCGTTGAGGATACTATGACTTCGGACATCGACTAGGATGCCATTCTTCGGATGCAGATGGAAAACCTGTCGATCAGTGATGAGGACTTAGGGGCTCGTCCTCGCCCACTCAGGAGGGTAGCAGCCGCGGCAGCAGCGGCAGCAGCAGCCCATGTGGCTCATGCAGCAGAGGTAGGGGGTGATGATGAGGGTGGCGATGATCAGATAGAGGATGTTCCAGCACCAGCACCAACACCACAGCCCACGCATGCAGCGGGACCATCTCAGCCTCCTCCCGATACCATGATGGGTATGTTCACGGAGATCAGGGATGCTCAGTGTGAGATGAGCCGTGACTTGGGGCGCTTAGCTCGCAGCCTCCGAGTCACTCAGGAGCAGGTGCACTGGCTCAGGGTCGCCTATGAGCGTGATTATGATATTGCCGACCCTATTCCTCCTATGCCCCCAACCCCATGATAGAGTTCTTATTTTTCCTCTCTTCACAGTACAGTTTATATAACAGGATAACTGTCCGGCTTGTGGACTGTACCCTGTAGCACTAATAACTTATCACTTTTTAACATTTTAATATTTTAATAGAAGTTTATTGATTTTCTATCTAGAGCATGTGCATCTATTAATTTCATATTTAATATAGTATGTTATGCTCTTTCTTATTTAGTCAGGCATCAAACAAGTGCTTAAGGTGTGTTCTTATTAAGGCTTTTAAATTTTTCCTATCTCAGTTCATCGACTCAGTTAAGTGCAATATGGTCTGTTGGACAGAGCCTAAGGGCTCTGATACCAAGTTGTCACACCCCAATTCTGACAGAACCAGAAGTGTGAGTAAACCGTCACTGAACCAACGGTTCACACCAGGATCTCAATAAGATCGTATCCACTTATACAAACCATTGTACATAACCACAATCAGAATATAATAAATACAACGGAAGACTTAAATAGAATGAACTGAGTGATCTATTGATAAATTTGATAAAATATCCAATTATTTCAATAACCAAAACTTAAATAAATATTTTTACATCAATTGTATCCCAACAGAAAAATAACTAAAATAAATAAAGTAAAACCCTAAAGGTACACGTAGAAAAGGCACTCGCATGAAGCGTCATGCTCGTCCTCTCCTGCTTGCACATCCAAAGTAGCCACGCCACCATACACTGGAGCATTCACGTAATCATCCACCATATAACCTGCATTAACATCTAAAAACATGTATTTATACAAGGGTGAGCTCACAACTTAGTTCAGTAAGACAATCAGACAATGCAACAAACATATGCATGAGTAACATTCACATCATGGTCTGGTTTAAGTTTGCAATGTGCTATAGAAAGGATTGGCGGCCAACGCACCTCTATACACGAGTGTGTGAAGCCGCCCAATGGATCAAACACCACTGCCGTCCCTCATGCACCCTATCATGGAATAGAGATAGAGCTAAGGCGTCCGGATCAAACACCGCCAACACCTCCCTTGATACTCTACCCATACCAACACGTAAGCCCCTATTGGCGAGGGCTTGTAAACTGGGCTCGCAACTGACCAATCATATATGTCATCACAGTAGGCCCTATCCCAGCACACCTCCCTACGACATAGAGATAGAGCTAGAGTCTGGTGGCCAGGTCGGAGACCACAGTGCCACGTCCTCCCCTTGAAACCCTACCCACACCAAGCATGCTAAGACAGAACGATACGAAAGGTGCTAGTGTGAGGAATGATCCCAGACCCCAAGCCCTTCCCATTCCACACACCAACGAAAACAATCACATGCCTAACAGTCATAACCTAGCATAGCAAGTATGCATGAACAATAAGAATAACTGGAAATAAAAGATGACATGCGAGTATGCACAAACATCACACCATAGAATCAGGGTTATTAACAACGTTTTATTGTTCATTAATTATTAGGGTTTAGGTCCAATTCCCTTACCTGACGCTCGTTTGATAGCTTGCTCCGCGTCGCAAGGTCCAAACGTGCTATCACAAAGTCCTACACAATTTTAGGGTTTAGTTAGAATAGTTTTTCTTAGGTTTTATGTTGGTCGAAAAACCAACGAGATTACAAAACTTCTCACAAGGCTGGCCGGTCGTAGGTACCGGTCGCAGCACTGTGGGGAAACCTCCGACCGGTATGGTCAGCCGGTCCTCACAGACCAATCCCTGAGAGGTACCGGTCGTAGTACCGGTCGCATAGGGTGCGACCGGTATGGTCGACCGGTATGTCTCCGGAAGACCATACGTCTGGTTCTCGACTGTCGTCGATCATCCCCTATTGATCCTAGGGTTCCTCCTACATATTCTAGGTCTGAATACTGAGCTAGAGTTGTTTCCAACTCCATTCATCTCCTAGTTTCGATGATCTCCACCTAGAACTCGAATATAGGGTTTACCGACTAGATTAGGGTTTGTCAGCAAAATAGGGTTTAGATCAATACCTTCTTTGCATGGTATTGATCAAAGCAAACTAACCATCTTAGAGTCATAATGTAAAAGAAGGTTTAAGCACTTACCGTCGACTGGCGGTAAGGTGTTCTTCGTCGAACGACAACAGCGGCTCTTCCCTCTCCTTCCTAGCTTATTCTCCTTCTTCAACCTTTTCTCCTTTCTAGGGTTTGTGAGGATCAATGGAAAAGGTTAGAAGAGGTTTAGAGGGGTCTATATAGGCTAGGTTTAGGTTTAGGAAGCCTCTTAGGAATAGGAAAGTCCTTCGGTTTGAAATTTGGAAAGTGGGACCCGCAAAGATCCGTTTCCAGATCTTAGTGGTCTGCCGCGCAGGCTATACTGGTCGACCGGTACCAAGACCGGTACCATCGATCGGTATGAATTAATTCATACTTAAATGGTCCGATTTCTGATACCATCGACTGGTATGAATTAATTCATACTTAAATGGTCCGATTTCATACCTGTTTGTCATCCGCTCGTCCCGTCTTGCCCGGTGATGATTGGAAGACCTGTTACGACATGAATTCAAGATTTAGATCGGGTTCATGGAGTGCGGGTCTTATAAGTGGTGTGCAGGTCTGACATTGAGAACCATAGAATGGACATTGGAAATGAAATGCCCCAAAGATGGATGTCTAGAACTCAGGTTTAAGTAATTTCTATACTTGCTCTGGAGGCACTAGGGGCATATCCTCCAAAGACACCAGAGGCTTATCCTTCGGAACCCAACAGAGGCTCTGTATAATTTACCTTGTGAGCATAATGGTATCTAGAGGCTATGCCGGAAGGAACACCACCCGCCAGTGCCTCCGGATTACATACCATCTGTTCTCGATAATCAATAAGAGGATATCAGGAGGATGTGCTGGATGACACACCATCCGTCTATCCCTTCGATTTATTGGAAATCTGTAAAACTCTTCTAAGTGTCTTGGCGGAGGGAAGAATCAGAGGATGTACCATCCGTGTCCTCCATCCGTTTCTGATTCTGAAAGCCAGTTTGCCTTAGTTAGGAATTATGGGACCAACCATTGGGTTCCTAGCTTATCTTGGGACTTGTATACATACCTAAAGGACTTATCCATATGGGTTAAAAGCTATCTAACCAACTGACAAATAATTATCCAATGACATAGATTTCGGACTTGGACAAAGTATTTGCCAATTGTTGGGCTTAGCATTGTAGCTACACTTTAAGTACAATCAAGTGAGGGGTTTGGTCCACAGTAATCAAGCCATTTTAACATGTTTACTTTTATATCGATAACATGATATGCCTGTGACAATGACATGCTTTATTTACGTTTATAACATGCTTTGTTTATGCTTACAATATGCCATCTAATAACTGTATTTATTGAGCATGCATTTGCATAGCAATAACTATGTATGCTTTATATGACAATTGTTGTTTAGGTATAATGGTTGTGTGGCGTGTGAGAGCACAATACATGAGCCATGTTGTTTTGATTCTATTACCCTAGTAGGGCACTATGGTCCATGGGAGTGGTGTCGGGGGTCCCTATTGGGGTATGGCCTTATTTATTTTACATGTATATGATCACCCTTGTATGATGGTGCATGTGGCATGTGGGAGCATGGCCACCCGTATCATGTTGGAATTGTAACACTCTAGTGGGCACATGGTAATCCATGAAAGTGGAGCCGGGGGGTCTCCGCTAGGGTGCATCTCTATTTAAAAGTGATGCACATGATAAACATAAGTGGTGACGTTAGCCTGTATCCTACGCTCTTCCAGTAAGGGTTAAGATACTAGCATAGACTCATACTTCTAATGTCACACCTCAAATTCCACACATTTCAGAATGGTGTGATGAACCGATAATTAACCAACGGTTCAACCAGGATCTCAAATAGGCTATCCCCGCGTTACCTGAACCTTCATATACTAACCATCATAATCAGAGTAAAAACACAATAGCGGAAGTCTTATAAATAAATGAACTGAGAACTAAAATGATATCCATAAATAATAGCAAATTATTTTGTGTTTAACTGAGACATAAATATTTAAGTACCAAATACATGTCTTATAAATTCAATAAAGAAACCTATAAAAATATCTAGTCAAATACACACGAGTTGCACTCGCAAGAGGAGTCGTGGGTATCGTCTTCAGCTCCAGCGTCCATTGCTGCTACCGTCCCGTACATAGGAGTATTCATGTAGTCATCAACTGTATAACCTGCATCATCAACTAAAAATATTCAACGTCAAGGGGTGAGCACACAACACGGCTCAGTGAGTAGCCAAAACAATGCAACATTACATATGCATGCAAAAATATCAATTTATATCTTTGGTCTTGGTTTATAGTTTGCAATGCGCAATAGAAAGGTTGGGTGGTCAAAGGTTAACGTTTATTGACACCGCCTCTATACACAGGGTGTGGAAGC
>CM053275.1:54801447-54877417 GCA_028583415.1 Protea cynaroides | reverse complement strand
TGAATTCTCTCGGTTTCATTTTCAAGAATCTCTCCACTAGCCGGGAGTGATCCAGTTGATTTTGGTATGCCCCAAACATAGGGGGTGGATAACGATAGTTCCCTTGGGCTGCTCCGGGACTTGCACCGGAATTGGTGCAGCCGATTATTGAGGTGTCTGTTGGGCTGGGTGATTACCCACCGGTGCTGCACTAGCTTGCCCGGTGTGCATGGTTGCACCGAGTGGCTTGGAACATAACTCCCATTGCAACCTGCATTTGAGCTTGTGCGTGTTGTATTTCTTTGTAGCTGTTGAGCCGGATTCGTAACCACGGTTGCTAGCTCCGATGGTGGAGGTGGCAAATTTGTAGGGCCTCGCTGGTTCCTGGATTACCCCGTGCATGGTTATTCTCCCGACTAGTCTCCTCCACTGGTGGTGGTGGTGGGACTGTATTTCGGGTCTGTCGGGTAACTCTACGTCCAGACATATTTCCTTCTGAGATGGGTGGTGCCTGAAAATCATCAAAATCAGTGAGAAATCATTTATACTTTATGTGGGCATGCTAATCGATATAAAATTCAACATCCCCAATTCATTCTGAAATAAATACTATCTTTTCTATGTAGGGTCGATGGTGAGGGTCGCTAGTGTGTCCGACCCTTGGTATCCGACCCTGGGGATGACCTGTTCTTCCCGAGAGCTGAGGGTCGATGCGAGGGTCGATGGGTATCCGACCCTCAGTCCGACCCTCGATTTTCTATCAGATTCCCGAGAGCCGAGGTCGATTGGAGGGTCGATCCGAGGGTCGATGGTGTCAGTCGAATTGTCCAACCCTCGGACCAAAAATCAGATTTTTAAGATCCGATGTCATTTCTCACTATTCCTCCTCCGTTTCGACTCGTCTCTACTCTCCGAGTTGCTACAGTGCTACTTCGCTATTGTGGGTCATTCTTAGTCCAAGTTTCGACATCCACATCACCTCTACAGGTATAATTTCCCAACTTTATCTGTTTTTAGGTTTTTATTTCTAGGTTTTTGTTTAACTCGTATTTTCCAATTTAAACTTTTTCCAACCGTAAAATTTCGATTTTTATTGGGGGCTTTTGTTATTGATGTCTCGAGGAATGAAAGCCCTCAAAAATTTTTGAGTTTCATCGGTTGGTTATCGAGAAACTTAAATTTTTCTCTTTTTGCCCTAATTTGTCCAAATTTTTTATTTTTCTTGAATTTCTTCAAATTGAGCTTCGTCGGTTAAAATTTCCTACTGCATGTGGGTTGTAGGATATGTCTAAACCTTCGTAAGTCCTTATGCCCACTTGTATGGCGAGAGATGGGGCTTTATGGTCAACTTACGTCGTTATTAATTCAAATTTTAAATTTTTATCCTGCTAACTCCTTGTTTCTTTTCTCCTTCTTATTTTTGTAGATACTATGGCCCGTACTAAAGTGCCAAGATTGCGTGATCCACTTCGCTTCCGTTCGAACGAAGCCGAGGCACAGTATGCTGACTACGCCCATAAGAAAGTGGAAGGGGGTCGCATGGTAAACTTGGCTGAGCTAGCCTTGTTCAATGTAGAGGGAGCATTCGGTGATATGGGGTGGCTCCCTGTCATCACATACGACACGTTCACATGTCCAGACTTGGTGCGCGAGTTCTATTGTAATCTCCAGGTGGTGGGGAATTACAATGATGTCGAGCGTGGTCAGGAGTTGCGCATCACTAGTTACGTTAAAGGGGTGCACATCTCCTTTGATTATCGGCAGCTGGACGATCTGTTGGGCATTCCCTATGATGGCCCTATGGTGTAGCACTCGTCAGTTGGTCTGCCTTCCTTACATCATCATGCGGACGATGATTAGTGCTACATTGTCCGGTCATAGGGGAAATCTACCCTATGGAAGCATGATTACAGTGCTACTGACCCGTCTGGGGGTGGATCTGGTAGATGAGAAGATTCAGGAGAAGTCCTTCTCGTCGCCTCTAGATTGGGAGGCTATCTGCAAGATGGGGGCTGCGAGATGCGGAGGTTAGCGATGAGGAGAGGAACACGATGGTGCACCCTCACACTCGGGTTGAGATGGCTGATGCTGCGGCGGCTGCTAGGGCTCGTGGGGATCCGGTCGACGATGACGATCGTATGTACATGGATGTCGACGCGATACCCCCGCCTTCACCTACACATGCGGCTGGAGTTGGTACTTCGCATGCGGCGGATTCTGTACCTGAGACTGGTCCTTCTCATGAGGCTGGTCCTTCGCATCCGTCTTCTGATATGATGGAGATGTTGCGCGAGATCAGGCGCAGATCGGACCTGAGGATGGAGGAGTTGCTAGATGCTCAGCGCATGAGAGTGGATGAGCTGTTGGCTGCTCAGCACACATCTGACGCGCGGATAGGTTAGCTCATGGAGATCCAGCGTGCGACTGACAGGAGAGTAGCCGATCTCACAGCTAGTCTACAAACGACCCAGACCCAGGTGGCATGGTTGACTAGGGTCTATGCCGAGGACTATGACAGAGACCGTGAGGCACCGCCTCCTCCTTCGCCTCCAGCTTCTTGATTTGTACTTTATTTTTCTTGTACTACAGAGTAACTGTCCGGGTTGTGGACTGTACTCTGCTTTAGATATATTTTTACTCTTTGTTTCGCTCTCATTGTATGTCAACTCGTTTCTCCTTTTAATAGATGTATTATTCTCTTTTTAAATTTGGTCTCAACATCACTTGTGCTTATAATGTGTTAATATTACTGTTTTTATTTTATCCTATCTCAGTTCACTATTGCTGTGAATGTATGATAGTTCAACGGGCAAGGCTTGAGATGCTCTGATACCAAGTTGTCACACCCCAAATTCCGCATATTTCAGAATGGTGTGATGAACCGCTAATTAACCAACGGTTCAACCAGGATCTCAAATAGGCTATCCCCGCGTTACCTGAACCTTCATATACTCACCATCATAATCAGAGTAAATACACAATAGCGGAAGTCTTATAAATAAATGAACTGAGAACTAAAATGATATCCATAAATAATAGCAAATTATTCTGTGTTTAACTAAGACATAAATATTTAAGTACCAAATACATGTCTTATAAATTCAATAAAGAAACCTATAAAAATATCTAGTCAAATACACACGAGTTGCACTCGCAAGAGGAGTCGTGTGTAGCGTCATCAGCTCCAGCGTCTATTGCTACTACCGTCCCGTACATAGGAGTATTCATGTAGTCTTCAACTGTATAACCTGCATCATCAACTAAAAATATTCGACGTCGAGGGGTGAGCACACAACACGGCTCAGTGAGTAGCCAAAACAATGCAACATTATATATGCATGCAAAAATATCAATTTATATCTTTGATCTTGGTTTATAGTTTGCAATGCGCAATAGAAAGGTTGGGTGGTCAAAGGTTAACGTTTATTGACACCACCTCTATACACAGGGTGTGGAAGCCCGCCCAAAGGTTAACGTTTATCGTCGTCCCCATCCACCCTACCATAACATTATACAACAAAGGTTAACGTTTATTGCTATATAATGCTATACCAACACGTAAGCCCCTGTTAGCGGGGGCTTGCAAACTGGGTTCGCTACTAACCAAATCCTAATGCCAAACAGTGTATCCACGGCCTCACCCCAGCATCCCTCAGAATGCCCATAGAGATAGAGCTAAAGCCCCCCAGTAGAGTCAGAGACTACAAGGACCCAGACCACCTACCCTGATACTCTACGACATAATAGTTTCGCTAAGGTAATGGCGATACGATGATGCCAATGCACAAGAATTGAGTTAGAGATAGAGCTAAAGTGCTGAGACCCACCAAAGGTTAACGTTTATTGACGTTCTCATCACACCTCCCCTGATACTCGCTCGCATCAAGCACACCAACCACACACATACAAGCACATGCATATTCCTATCATCATCATCATCATCATGTTATAAACAATAAAGTAAATATGCATGAACAAGTAATAGAAATATTGGATGGCATGTTGTATGCACATTACAACATATTCGCATAGAATCAAACATAGCATAGGACTCAAGAAATAGAAAATAGTTTATTATTAACCGTTTAGTTTGGGGTTAAGGTTCCTCACCTTAGCTTGCTAATAGATATTTTCCCAAGCTTTAGAATTACATTTAGATTGTTATTATATTGCTAGAAAACCTAACAAAGTCGATTTAATTAGAATTAATTCCAGATTTAAAAACCATTCTGTTAACTGAGGGTCGATGCTAGGGTCGACCCTCCCCTCTTTCTGGACTTCCCGAATGCTGAGGGTCGATGGTCAGAAACACCTAGGGTCGGATGGTCTATCGACCCTCAGTGCTACCCTCGATGCACTCTGGTCCAATTTCCACTTTTAGTCCATTCTTCGTGTTTGGGGTCCTATGGCTTGCTTCCTACATTCATTCAACAGTCATTCCATGGTCTAGAACCATGTATAATCCATCTAAATAGTTTTTGTGCATCCTCCCATGGTTTTCCATGAAAACCTAACCATGGATGGATGGTTTGGGTTTCTCCGAGATCACATTCTCATCAATAACTACCCTAAGGTCTGTAGAAACTCATAGAATTAGTATCCATACCTGAGAAGATTAATCTTTCTCTGTAACTCTTCTCCTTTTTGCTAGGTTCTCTTCCTTGCCTCTCTTCTTCCTCTTTTCCTTCTCCTCTCTTTCTCTCAATTCAATTAGGGTTGTGAAAGGAGTGAAAGTGGCTTAGGAACGTCCTTTAAATAGACTAGGAATGTCCTATAATAGTCCCATTGAGATTTGGAAAGAATCCCAACCGAAAATTAGGAAATTTCCTAATTTCAGTTTCGTCAGAAACCGAGGGTCGATGGGAGGGTCGATGATCCCGTCGACCCTAGGGTCTTAAGCTGTCCGACCCTCCCTTCAAAACTAAGGGTCTGACTTTCTGTTTTGGGAGGTCCGACCCTGCCTAGCTGGGTGTGCGACCCTCACCTAAAATTAAGTGTTTTTGGGTCGATTTTATACCTGGGATCTCGATCTCCTTCATGCCCTTGGTCCATTTGACTCGACCATGATGGGTAAACCTGGTTCAAGGTGGTAAGACCGGGTTAGTTTTACACGGGTCTTACATCTAAAGATTGGGTAACCTAAGGGAAGAGTCAGTGATGTATGGGAGTACGGTAACTGGCGTAAAATAGGGTCTATGGTAGAAGGTGAAGAGCCTGAAAGTTTTGAGGACATGGATAGGGGTCCACTTGTGGATGGAGGTTAGTGATTTGGGATCTCGTATACTTCTTCTACCTTGCCTGGTGTATGAGAGTTGGAGGCTAGCGGTTGTAGGCGGGACCGAAAGTGTTGGTTAAATCTCAATATGACCCATAGTAGTACATTAGCGAGAGACCTAATTAATGAACTCATTTTATTTCAGTGTATGATGCATGCATGTGATACCTAACTTCTCACTAAGCTGGGATGGGAGCTCACCCTCGTATCGATACTTCTTTTTAGATGTTAATGCAGGTGATTACACCGTGGCTGAGTTTATGGAGGATTCATTGGTTAGTGATGCTACCGGTGTTAGGATTCTTCGAGAGAGCATGGCGAGGGCTGTACTTGCAGCGACTGCGTCTACGCTTGACGCACCCCTCTATATTTTTCCTTTTCTTTCTGACTCTGATGTAAATAGACATTGAGATTTATCCGAAACAATATTTATAGATTTACTCTTTAATTTGAGATAATTTTATATGAGATATTATGGTATTTGTGAAGACTATTGTGGTGAAACATCATAAGACTTAACTTTATCCCTTTATGTTATGATATCACATAGTTGCCATCTGTCATTTATTACTGCTTCTGCTATTATTACTCTAAGTGCTTTCATCATTATTGTGATTATTGCTTGCGTAGACTGTGGGATTTGTATGGTAGATCATTGTAGTTATCGATTGCTAGAAGATTTAGGTTGGCTATTTGGGTTGACCCAGATATCACGCCCGATTCCCTAGAATGGACTGTGACGACAATTGATATCAAAGCACAACTACCCTGACTCTACCTATAGGTTTCGTAAGACCTGCACTCTACTAACTCGGTCTTACCATGTTGTAACAGGTCTTCCTATCATGGTCGAACTAAGCAGACCAAGTACATGAAGGAAACATAAGGCTAGGTACGTAAATCGAATCAAAATCAACTAATTAAGAGTGTGGGGTTGCATACCTAAGCAGGTATGGTAGATCACACCTAAGAAAAATGAGACCACTCCATTCTAGGACGTGCGGTTGCATATTTGGGACGTGTGGTCGATGGATTCTGCTACCACACATGCAACCACACGATGCCATGGCCGACTCTAAGTTTTGGAAACTTTCCAAGACTATGGGATCTCTTTCCTAGTTAAATTGGGACCTTATATGGAGAGTTTCTCTCTATATTAAGGATGTCCCATAGTCTCTCCTACTCTTTTAGAACCCAAATTGAAAGAGAGAGAGAGAAGGAGGAAGAGAAGCAGATTTAAGGAGGAAGGCTAGGAGGAAGAGTTGCAGAGAAGACTCTGGTTCTCTAACAAGCTTAAGGTATGGAACCATTCTCTATACCAGTAGAACGTCTAGAATAGGTCATAATTAAGATGTTGAGCCAAGCTAGGATCTCAACCATGAGACCCATGGACAAAAACTCAAGAGAGATCCATAGAGAGTAGGTTAGGGTGAACAATTGAGTAAAATTATGAATTTAAGGCCATAGATCAATCATAGGAATGACCCTAATGATAAACCATGGAATCGAATCATGAAGGGTTTGGACTGAGAGTGAAAGTCAACCAAAAATCGTGTGGTCGCAGCTATGGTCGACCACACAAGACACATGATCTACCACACGCTTTCGGGAAGGTCCCAAAGAGGGTATGGTGGCATGTGTGGTCACATGATATGGGACCACACGTATCGACCACACACCCTGTGGTCGTAAAAACTGAAACCACAGGTGTAGCCACACCTGCGACCACACAACTTCTAGAAGGGTGTTTGATTTCAGATTAGACTTTTTGACTACTATAGCTTGATGAACTTGAAGCCTAACTTAGAATCCATAAATTTCTTAGGTTTCTAAGTGGTTCAAAAGTGATTTACAAAGCTTGGAGAAGATCAAACATCGTTAAAGGTGAGGGAACAAGACCTAAACTAATTGACTAATAATAAGCTGTTTTATTTTATTGTGTCCAATACCATGAGTGATTCTATGCTTGCTTGCTTATAATGTGCATCTTACATGTCATCCAATAATCCTGTTATTACTGCTCATGCATATTTATTTCTGTCTATTTATAACATGATGATGATGATGTTAGGAATAGGCATGTAATTGTGTATGTGTGATTAGTGTGTTGGATGCGAGTGGAGCATTAGGGAGAGGATGTGACATTGTGGTGGTTCAGTCTGGTCACTAGACTCTATCTCTATCTCTACTCAATTCTTTCCCACTGACATCGTCGTATCGCCATTACCTTAAAGAACTATTACGTCGTAGGGCATCAAGGGAAGTGGTCTTAGACCGTGTGGTCTTTGACTCTGTCGGGGGGCCTTAACTCTATCTCTATGGACATATTAAGGGATGCTAGGGTGAGGCATTGGATACATTGGATGGCATTAGGATTCATTAGTTGCGAGCCCAGTTTGAAAGTCCTCGCCAATAGGGGCTTATGTGTTGGTATAGGTAGGGCACCAGGGGAAGTGTTGCGGTGTGTGATTTGGACACTTTAGCTCTATCTCTATTCCATGGTGGGTGCTTATGGGACAGCAATGGTGTTTGATCCATTAAGCGGATTCACACACTCGTGTATAGAGGTGCAATGACTACCAAACCTTTCTATAGCACATTGCAAACTTAGAACCAGACCAAAGATATAAATTAAATGCATGCATATATTTACGCATTGTTTTGTTTGCTCACTGAGCCGTGATGTGTGCTCACCTTTTCGACGTTGAATATTTTTAGTTGTCGATGCAAGTCCTACTGATGAAGATTATGAGAACGCACCGACGTATGGACACTTGGCAGTGATGGACGTAGAAGCTATGGAGGAAGCGCATGATCCGTCATGCGAGTATAATCAATGTGTCTTTGATTAGTTTAGTTATTCTTGTTTACCAGAACATGTAATTGATTATTTTATTCTATGTCTTGAAGTTACTTGAGAATAATTAGATTTAATTATTTATTATCATTGTTAGATACTCAGTTCATTAGTAATAAAGACTTTCGCTATTGTTTATTTACTCTGATTATGCTTGTGGAATGTATCTGATTTAATTGGATGGGCACGACCTATACGAGATTCTGGTTGAACCGTTGGTTTTCATGACAGTTCATCACACCACTGGTTAGTCCAGAATTGGGGTATGACAGGTTTTCCCTGCACACGCGTTGCCACGTGTTGATAACAGGCTTAGGATTAAAACTTAAATGACATGTACGAACCAATAATAGTAAGTATGGGAATAATACCTTAGCTCAAACCACATTACAAGAAGAGAATAATACATGAAAATAAATAAGAACTATGAATATATGTATATGACGATGATAAATACAAAATTTGGATACAGTGCATAACCCGGACAGTTACCCTACCAATGCCATCTATAAGAAATATCACTAATGACGGGAGACATGACCTAGAACCAAGTTGTTATCTCCTTAATACAAAAATGTTGAACAAGTAATCACAAGTATAGAACAGAAACAAGAAAGATAATGGTATGATCTATAAGAATCAGTAGTAGGGGAAATGAAGGCCCACTCTGACCTACTGTAGGGATATGTCTGCGCCTGACATAGTAGTGAAGGTGACCTACAGTGATCATGGCATCTTAGATGTACCCCAACTGGGTCTCCAACTCATCCAGGTGACTACACATAGAGGTCTAAGTCACAGAAATGGTCTTCTGGGTGCTCTTCAGGCTGCCTAGCTTGGAGAGGATAATCTGTTGGTTCGTCTTCAACTCCTCAAGCTGGGTCTAAAAAGCAACAAACATCTCCTCTGCACGGGCCATACAACCTTGAGGCCTGACTGGTGCTGCAGAAGTAGAAGCCTCTTGTCCCTTAGGGACATCCATTTCATCATCACTATCCTACTGGACAGCTACTCTGCGAGCCACTGGCAATCGATGTCGTGCTCTCCGCTCTGGTCTCCCAATGGTCTCGAGTGCAGGATCATCCATCACTACCTCATGGAGCTTCATCTTAATGATGGAAGTCCAGTCGAAGGGGGAAGACTCTTTCCCATTCTTGATCTCCTCACCAATCATCTCTACCCCGAAGTGAGCAAAAATGAGGGACAGTAAGCGACCATAAGGCAGTTTACCCTTGCCCAAGTGATTGGCAATGAATAAGATGTGACATAGCATAAGGTAGGGTAGGCATAGCCGCTCTCCCTGCAAGACACTATAGGTCACGTACATGGTGAAATAGTTCAGCTCATCCTTGTGACTTGCCCTAGGCAGTATGTTATGCTGTATAATCCGACTAATCACCTTACGAATGAGGAAGAAGTCGGGCTTTATGTTGCCGTTCTCCACATCCAACTTCTTGGGACAAATGAGAGTCTCTAGAATAGTGTCCTACTTATCATCGGGGCAGTCTATATCCTCTCGAGACCTATAGTAAGTCTACGTACCCTCTGTAGACATGCCCAAAATAGCAGCAAGGCTGTCAATATCCAAATCAATGTTTTTTTTTTGGGTAAGTAGTTAATTTTATTAAAGAACCCAAAGGAAAAAGACTACAACAACCAGCCGATTAGGCCGGGACAGACAGACACATCCACTACGAGCTAGAAGAACTACAAGGAGATCAAACTACTAGCAAGATCTAACAACATAAGAGTACAAGGAAGAATCCGAAGATATCGGACCCAAGGGCTATCTAATGCACATCTATGTTCCAGCTTGCTGCAATAAAACTCTCTTCCGGATTTGCTGGCCTTGCGAATTTCAAGGAAAAGATTTTATCTTCCACCTCTCAAATGATCACCTTAGCTACTACTTCTTTTGATCTTGAACTTCTTGAGAATATTCTTGTGTTCCGTTCCTTCCAAATGTGATAGATCAAACAATTGAAAACAATCTTGGGAATCGACGATAAACTATTCCCTTTTGACTTGATGGAGGCTATCTTTGCAGCTTCAATGGTACATGTAGCAGTGCGCAAACATCTAGACCTGCACTTTGATAAGCATTTTATCCATATAAATTTGGAATAGGCACATTCAAAAAATAAGTGCCTAACACAATCTCTCCCATTTTCACATAGACAGCACAAGCTTGGGATTATGATGTTCCGGATTTGGAGCTGGTCCGCAGTAGGTAGGGCATTTAGGCATGCCCGCCAAGAGACAAAGGAATGTTTCGAAATGTTGGAGGGGTACCATATTGCCTTGTGCCAGGGCATTGGAGGGCCCTTCACCCTTACAGCCTTCCATCCCTCTTTGATGGAGAATTGCGCTTGGTTTCCATTATCCTTCACCCAATGAATCATATCCATAGAATTTGATGGCTGCCACGGAAATTGAGCAATAACATCCCAAATACGTCTAAGGCTAGGCACTTCATTGAAAGGGCATGATTTTCACTTCGCACCTTCCCAATAATCTCTGACCTTGGCCATTCTATTCTCCCCATTTATAGTGTTTGAGGCATCCGGAATAATATTCCATATGGCTTCACCATTCATCCAAGGATCTAGCCAGAAATAAGTTTCCTCCCCTGTACCCATATAATACTTCGCCTTTGGCTTTATCAAGTCTCTATGACGGAGAAGGCTTCTCCATATCCAAGAGAGATTTTTTGAATTCTTTATCGTCCATATTGAGTCTTTCTTTAGAAAAGCTTTCCTTACCCATTGCACCCATAATGATGATTTGTTAGTAATAATATTCCAAATCTGCTTCATTTCTCCTGCTTTGCACATGTCTTGGACTCTTCTAATCCCCAGACCCCCTTCTTCTTTTGTGAGGCATATTTTAGCCCAGCTAATATGATGGATCTTCCTCTTCATATCCGGTCCTAACCATAGAAATTTTGCAAAGATAGATTCAATAGCATCACTCGTCTTCTTAGGGATTCTAAAAACCCCAGCCCAATAGAAATAGCACCCTTGCAATATCGAAGAGATGAGTTGAATCCTCCCTGCAAAAGAGAGAAACCGAATTTCCATCCTTCAATTTTGTTCCTTATGTTTTTAATCATGGGCTCACAGTCTCTGCTGGAAAGGCTGGCCGTGCCTAGAGGGATTCCGAGATGAGATATAGGGAAAACTCCTTCTTTAAAACCACTTTGGGCAATAATATCTTTTTTGATTTCCTCATGGACTCCTCCAACAAGAATAACCGACTTCCTGAAGTTGATGCTAAGACCTGAGGCATTCATAAATTGATTCATGACCTGGAGGACTCCAGAAATAGATGCTTGAACTGCTTTCACAAATATCATAAGATCATCTACAAATAACAGGTGACTAATAGATAAATTTTTGCATCTTCTAGGGATGCAGAATACCCGTCTCCTATAAGCCTCCTCCAACATGCCAGATAGTGGCTCCATAGCCAGGGTGAATAGATATGGAAAGAGAGGATCCCCTTGTCTGATACCTCTTTGACCTTTGAAATATCCAGCTGGGCTGCCATTCACTAAAACAGAGAACATAGGAGTATGAATACAAGCACTTATCCATTTTATAGCCAGCTCAGGAAACCCCATCTTTTGGATAACCTCAATAAGATAGTTCCTGTCTAGAGTATCATAGGCTTTGTGAAGATCTATCTTTAGAACAGCAGAAGAAGGGCAAGAATATCTTTCCATACCTCGAACTATTTCATGACATAAGAGAATGTTATCCGAGATGCATCTATCCTTGATGAAAGCAGATTGATTGAGAGACACCAAAGGCTGAATGATCACCTGCAATCTGTTAGCCAAGATCTTCGCTATGAATTTATACAAAACATTACATAGGGCAATGGGTCTGAAGTCAACAAATTTTTTCGGACGATCTGATTTAGGGATCAGGCACAGGAAGGTATTACTCACATCTCTTGGCATGTAAGGATTAGCAAAGAACCATTTGATAGCAAAGATTACCTCATTGCCGACAATGCTCCAAGAATGCTTGTAGAATGTGACATTAAACCCATCAGGACCTGGAGCTTTGTTACCATCAAATGCAAAGACAGTCTTTTTGATCTCCTCATCCGAGACCGGCTGCATCAACATTTCCTTCTGACAATCTGATACTGTCTTGTTGGCCATTAGATTCTGAGGAAGAGAACTCTCCCAGGGACCATCCCTAGAAGGGGAAAACAGATTTCTAAAATATTCTTCAGCCTCTTTCTTCACCAGCCTTGGATCTTCAATTCTCACACCATCAGAGTCAGTGATACTATCATAAGAATTGATGTAGTGATGACATCTCATACTTTGGGGAAAAAATTTATTGTTCTTATCTCCAAGACTAAGCCACTATATCCAAATCAATGTTGATGCCCTTCACCCTACTAGTAAGGTGTAAGATGCCTTCTTTTCCTATCTCGTGACCCAGGTTACAAAAGAAATGGCATACCAGGTTAGGATAAACATCATCCTTGATGCACAAGGTAGAAGTCCAGCCCTTGTCATCGAAGTATAGTTTCGTGGTAAATCGTTCCAACTCCTCAAATGCCACGTACCTGTCGACCTCAACCTTAACAGTGCCAAACTTAACCCAAAGTTGGCTGGCATCATATGAAATGAACCGGGCATGATCGTATTGCCAAGCTCGATTGGCTCTGCCCTCTTTATTGTGTGGAGCCATGAGGTCTGCACCAAATAAAGGAAGAAAATCAAGGAACCGAACTACATTAGGCGAGGAGTAACTAACGCATGGTTCTGGTTACTTTGTATATCGAAATGGACCCTCTTACCAAAAGAGGAAACATGGAGTATAACTAAAACCAAGAGAATAAAATAAAAAGGAAGGAAACTCACCAGAAGGTATTGAAAGAAGGAAAAAAGGTTGATTTCCACTGAAAAAGTCACCAAGAAAGGAGTAAGGATGCTTGGGAAACATTAAGGAGTGTGTTTTCTCTCTTTTACGTTGCAGCAAGGATGGTGCATCGCCTATTTCTCGTTCTCGCTCGGGAGCCAAAACGAACACGCCTGCTACCTACTGTACTGGACCTTCGACCAGGCATTCTACCCTTGTCGAATCGGAACCAACCACTGCATTGCGCTCAAACAGTTGAGCGGCCAGCCAGCCAGCAACTTCTGTACACAGATATAGATTCATTCTTCGTACCTGGTTCAACCGCACAACCCTTCGCGGGTTGGTAAGACGGAATTGGACAAAGAAAAGTGAGTGCTCGACTGGAACAACGGCCACCGAAATTACATAGATAACTGCTCTTCTCGGTCGAACCGTATGGCGGCTAGAAAGAAAGCTTGGCGAATCTTTCACTCTACCTCCTCTTATTAACACCATAGGATGTTTCTGCGAATTATGACCTTCGCCTGGAATGTGAGCAAATATATCATGTCGATTTCTCAACCATACTTTGGCTATCTTACGTGGAGCTGAATTTGGTTTTTTTGGTGTTCTTGTTGGAACACGCCGGCGTACTCCTTGCTTCTGGGGACATTGATCCGAAGCTCGAGTACGGTCCATGCGCCGTTTTTCTTCTCTACCATGGCGAATCAATTGATTTAATGTAGGCATCACTTTTTCCTTTGTCCTTCCCCCCGATTTTTGCCCTATCACTAGTGGTTACTCCCGATCCGAAGCACCCCTTTTCCATTCATAGAGAGATCCAATCGTCAAAATCAATAAAAAGGCCATCAAACTAGGCTTCTATACGATGATTGAATAAGTAATTCTTGTCTTGTACACGGAACACTAACAGAATCTCAAAGTTTAATAGTCAACTTCTTGCAACTTCGGACCTTTATCCTTCGTTGATTCCCTCAAGACTTCTACTAGCGCTCTTGCCTTCCCTTCGAGCTAACCGGAAGAAGAGAAGTCCTTTTAAGGAAGGAGAAGTTTCTTGCTTTCAATTTCCTTCGATTTATCCCGCTATATCTCTGTCATTCAAAGACTCGAATCAAAGGCTGAGCCTGGAATGATCTTCCCTCTTGTGGAAGAGAGGAAGGCACTAGGACCCGCTAGAAGGACTCTAAATGAGCTAGAAGAATGGCGCCCCATCGGCTCACAACCCAATTTCTTAGTCACCCTTTCAGGGCCTTTGGTACTTCAGTAGGGCTGATAGTGAGTTAAACTTACTTATAGGGGGGTAGGGCGACGAAAGGCTACTTCAATGACGAAAACAGCCGAAAACTCGAGAGGGTCACCTTTGGAAGCGTTTGTCGGTAACCAAAGCGTCTCGTTCCGTTCCCGCAACCACTTTGGTACTTTGCTGATAGTTAAAGTGGGGGGCTTGCGCTTGAATTGAAGTAGCGCCTTTTGAATATGAGTAGGGCTCCTAGGCGGCGCGTTTGTGGAGCCAAACCGAAGGAAGAGAAAAAGGAAGGTTGGGTGCTTGTGGGGCGAGGCCATCTGGCCTCGAATAGGAGGGGGGCTTAGCTCTGGATCCCCCCTGCTTGCAAAAATTAATGGATCAGAAGGGGGGCTGGGTTCTATTTTTGGGCTGGGTGGGAGGTGAAGGTTCGAAGACCTCCCAGTAAGGAAGAGGGGAAAAATGTGCTTTCATCTATCTCGACCAGTTTCCCGAGGCGTTGGAAATCCAGACCGGCTCAGAGAATCACTGGTGATCGTAGACCACCCTTCGTTTCGCCAACAAAGGAGTCATCCTTGATGATTTCCCATTCCTTCCCTGCCGAGCCGCCTCTCTTCGCCATTCGAAGTACTACCTCTGCATTCCCTTTCTATAACATACCCAGGCGCCCTCCTTTCTAATCACTAAGAAAAAATCAATACCAATCAAATCAAAGGCTAACTTCATCTGTGATTTTTCTGGCCCCAGGGGAGTTTACTCGACCCATTCCCCAGTCTCCCGCACTGCTCAAGTAAGTGTGCGACTCCGTATGAGGACCTCCTTCCCTTCTGCCCACTCTCCATTCACACGGTTCTCAAAGTAGAGGAGGAAGGGTGGGCAGCAGGTACCACAAGCCCTCTGTCCCACACATTTATCCAAAAGCAAGTGTAGTTCACCGTTTCCACTGAATGCTCCTATCTCTCAGCAAAGATCGTGTGAGTGTATAGTTATGCTTCGGATGCTTCGCCATAGAATAGAATGACCCAGTTCCCGTTCTTTTCCAGTGCACTCGCTTTGTATCTCCGACACACAAGGAAGGACACGGTGGGAAGGAAGCAGCCCTAGCCTCTGTCCGGCCGATCATTCCGCTGGCATCTTGCATTCACGCCCCCGTTTGACTGCCGCTCGGGGATGTAGTTGTAGATACGTTAGTCTTAGTGGGTTGTTGGCTCCACCTGTTATCTCCTTCTACGAGATATTGTTGTCGTCGCCATATTTATTCCATATGTCACTTAGTCATGTCTATCTCGTTGCGGGTCAGCCCCTCAGAGCGTAGCTCTGAGCACTTCATTCAGTGACTCTGCGATCGCCCTCTGAACGATCAGAATAAGGTTGAATAAAAACTCGTGATTGGTGTGGAGGGGATGATCTGTTTATGAAATAATTCAAGAAAGAGTCGTCTCATTTCCTTACTTCTTCGTTCTTTCTAATTCATTCACTTCAAGGCTGGTTCTGAACGCCACGTAATATCATCTTCAACCAACCTCCACCGCCTATACTGTAACCGCAGGGGTTACCCTTTCGGTGCGGCCACTAAAGAATTGCTTAATAACTAAACAACTGCTTATATACGCTTACTAAAAGACTAACTTTCATTAGGCCAGCGTGAAACCCCATGCAACCAAGCAACGGATGAGCTAGCTGATCTACGACCACCGTTGCGCGTTAGCATGCCTTATTAGGGCTTTCTTGCTGGGCGCTTGCGCGCCAATATGTGAGTAAGGCGTTGCTTGTTGGGTGTGGACTTCTTATTCGTGTATTTTATAATTGATCTAAGCACACTTACTCGCCCGATTATATATGCAATTCCTCTAGTAAATGAACAATATGGGTTCAAAATGAGAACCCACGAGCTTTATAAAGACCATCGGAATTCTACGGGATTGGAGGTCTGGTAACTTAAACTCTGGCTCGGGAACCATCCTTCGGAAAAGCCAAGGGTCGCGACATTTCAAACTTTTGGAGCCCATATTTCTGAAGCCACCTAGGCCTCCGGAGGCAGCAAGCTCCATTGGAACCTCTAGAACACCTAAGGAGCCATGACTTAACAAATTTTCAAGTGTTCATCTGAAGGATAAAATAGATGGAATACTGCCCGTCCTTCCTGTCAAATGACCTTCTGAAGGTTGGGTCTGTCAAGCCCAATAGATACAATGCAAGAAGTGCATGAAGGTAGATGTGGGAGCCCCCAGTGTAAACGAACTCTGTGTTACCAAGTCCTCTACCGAGGGTTTTTTTGGTTGAACATGGCCAAGGAATGCATTGAGTATACAATGGAATACGAGAAGTGCCAAAAGCAAGCGCATGTCTCCCACCAACCGGCAACCCAACTCCAGCCCATACCGGCCCCAATCTCTTTCGCGGTATAGGGCATGGACATACTTGGCCCCTTCCCAATGGCCAAGTACCATCATAAGTTCCTGATCATGGCGATCAACTATTTCATGAAGTGGATAAAAGTTGAACTAGTAGGTAAGATCAAGGCAGCCAAGGTTGAAGAATTTTTTAAGCTGCTCATGGTGTATTGATATGGAGTACCACGTATCCTTGTCACTGACAATGGTACGCAGTTCATTGGTAACTCTTTTGAAAACTTCTGCAAACGGTTCGGGATCAAGCATAGAAAGACCTTAGTCGCCCATCCTCAGGCAAACGGTGAAACAGAGGTCACCAACCAAACCATTCTTCACGGTTTAGCTTGTCGGTTGGATGAAAACAAGAAACTCTGGGTGGAGGAGCTCCCCAGCATGGTCTGGTCTTACCGAACCCCAACAGGGTAACACCCTTTATGCTCACCCAGCGGCATTTAGCTTTGGAAAGATAAACTAATTCTTAGTAATTTAAATTTGGCTGAGGGCTTGAGATTTTGGTAAAATAGGGAAACCTGATGAGTCCAGTCCCTCTTTAAGAGATATTACAAAACCAAATGCTACTGAGATGTAACTGTTTAATCTGTGATTTCTTCTCTGGATAACATTAAAAGAAAGAGGTGGTGTTCATAGGATCAATCAGATTTGGTCTGATGACCTTGGATGTAGTTTTTTATCAGAACCTGGCGTGAGTAAAATGTCTCAATTTCTTCATCTAGGTGATGAGTTTCCTACATGTTGTGAAGTTTATTCTAAGTTTTTATTGGTAACTATGCTGTTGTTCTTGTTTTCGTGCTAGTAACTTTGCTGTCTTTGTTTTCAGAGTGCTTGTGTTCATAAGGTGAATAGGTTTGAAGCTAATAAGCAGCTCTGGAACATTTGATTCTTCATTCATGAACCACAAAATTCTGCTCTTCATGACTGGTTGGGATTTAAAACTCTTTCTGCTCGTCAGTCACAGTGGCTGTATTGTTTACACAAGTGGTTATTAGTTGCACCAAATTCAGAAAAAATGACACTGCTAATCTACTATTGCACTCCTTGTTGACGTATCAGACGGGGGGAGTCATCATTGCTGTAGTGGTGAAACTCTGAGTTGATTCTTTTGAAGCTATGTTATAATCGTATTCTTGTATCGGGTATAAAGTGATTCTGTTTTTTGAGGAATTAATAAGTAATATCCATAAACATGCTTTTGTTGTATACCTGTGTATGTTGGTATTTCTTGTTTTCTTTCACCTAATCAACACCCTAGATGAACAGATCATGCTTGTAGAGAAAGCGTTTATCTGTCTGTTTTCAGTTCCGGGTAGGGATGAAGAGAGCAAAGTTGAAGCAGATGAACCAATATCCAAATTTGAATTGCCTATATAACCAATATCCAAATTTGAATTGCCTATATATATATATATATACAGAAATAGTTTAGGTTGAGACTTTAGAAACCTTGAATTTAGGCATTTTCAACTGTTCAACCAGAACAACAGAACTGACTTGATAAACTAATTCTTTTTTAATTCTCTCATGTCAACTAATTAAGGAAAGAAATGGACTTAGACATAATAAATCACTGTTTTTGGATCCTATAATATCGATGGCAAAAGTTTATGTATATGGTATGCATTGTCTGTATTAAATGCAGTTTAATTATATCTATCTCTAATACCATAAATGTCTCTATAAAATGAACTGACCATGAAAGAAATCTCTTGTGCATAATTACCAAGAGATGAAAAACATCAACTGTTGAGCTAAGATGCACTAACTCAAGTGTAACATGGACATTATTGTCCTTCCTACACTGCCCACATAAGGTCTCCTTCCAAATAAATCTTGAATCTCTATTACCTGCTAAATCTGGTGGGACTCAAATTTTGTGTATAGGTAGGACTTAAGTTTTAGGAATTAATAATGCAATAGAAGAAAGAATAGTGAAAAGATAAACGAAAGGGAATCACAACACAAAAAGATAAACGATTTTAGGTGGTTCCCCCATAGAATGTGGATGGGTTACGTCCACGGCATGATTTCATTATTCCAAAAAAGAAGTTACAATGTTAAATACTCTCTTAACGAGATTATACCCTATATATAGGGAAATCCTAAACCCAAAAAGTACAAGGTTGCCTCATAAAATTTGGGTTGGGGATGATGCCCCCGAGCCCCCCACTTTCGGACAAGACCCATTGCAATATTGGGTTTGGTGTCGTATATTCTACGGGGTCCACACAGTTAGAAGGGTAGTACTTGTATTATAGTTTAGGCCTATTACATATGCGGGGTTAAACTTGTAATTGTGGGGGATTAGAGTTTCTAGGTTTCCATATAAATTGTCTCTGTGTGGAAAAACCTAAGTAAGGCTGGCCTGACAGATGAGATAAGCTTATCAGGTAGAGAGCCGGTAAGACTGACAGATAAGATAAGCCTGTCAGTGGAGAGTTGTAAAGATTTCTTGGCAATAAAGAATTTTCTTTTCTCTGGTGGATGTAAGCATCCCACGATGGGGTGTTGAACCACATTAAATTCTTCTTGTTTGCGTCTCCAGTCCGGCTAGTGGGACCATTGAATTAACAATGGTAAAGTGAACGATACTTTCTAACTTAAGATAATATAAATCTTCACACATAATACTAAGATTCTTGACTTGCAGTTCAAAATTTCAATTAAACTGGAACTAGTTACAATGCAAAATAAAGCTTTAAAAGTCATTTAAAAAATGATTGGTTATATATTATATGAAATCTTTGAAAAAAAAATCTAAAACAAATGGCCAGATGAAAATATTAAGATATAAAAATATGAAGTGAAAGAAAATATATGATTGAATTTGACTCTAAAATTTGACAATTACCTAACCCAAACATACCTTAGCGGTGAAGGAAGGCCATTTGCTGTATTTATCCGTTAAAGGTAATATCCTTAGCAAGAAGGAAGCAAGCAGTCATTTCATCAACGTCGCCTTCCAGTTGCATTTTTTTATCCATTAATTCAGTATTCTTACCAAGGAAGGAAGCAAACAGTCATTTCATCAACGCCGCCTTCCCGTTGCATTTTTTTATCCATTAATTCAGTATTCTTAGCAAGCAATCAAGCAGTCATTTGGTCTAACAATGGGATCTGAATCGTCTCCTCCCTATACTTCATATATTTCAGGGAGGATGGAGACGCCCCCGTCGAATGGTCGATATGTGGCTCTCAGGAAATTCTGAGCCCCACGTCTCAGTTGACATCCCCTATCGGCTCGGCTTGTCGACTAGGTATCGACTCAAACATGGAACTCAAAAATTTTCGAAAACCACGTATCGGCCATCTGACGAAAATGTCATAGAAAAGAAACGATTTGAATCCTCCACCGATAATGATCCTTTCCTATGGTAATTTTTGGAAAATAAGTGCAATGTATTTTCTCCAATCAAATCAAAAGACAGAAAAAGAGAAGTCGTTCGTCATTCCCTTCCAACCTTTTATATTGTTTCTGATTTTAAAAGCTGCATTATTCAAATTAATGATTACTAAATCCATAACTACCATTCATCTTTTTTCCCCTTTCTCATTTATTTTTTTAAATTTGTTTTAGCTTTTGACCATGTGGTTCGAACCATCTCCTTGATCTTCCTTATCTACTTTCTTGCAAGTTCATGCGTTGAATGTTATCAGATAATATTCTCAGATGTAAGTATAGGAATTTTCGTGTTGCCAGATTCAATTGCAGTTATATAGAATCCCACTCAAACTAGATGAATATTTTAGAAAATACCAAAACCTAAGATGATTTGGAAACCTATTGGAGAAGGAGCAAAGTTTAGATTGGCACACACAGAACCAGGCAGCATGAATTTTCCTGGTACCTGATTTGAGTAATTTTTTTTCCCAATTTAACCATAGTTCCAAAACCTATGATCGATCAGTCAAGTAATTTTCATTATTTTTTATAAAATAAATATGTATGGATTTACCAAAAAAAAAATTAAAAAATGTATGGTTTAGACACTAAGTGACATCTATAGTTGCATTTAAAACAAAAAGTTTTTCAAATTAATTTGAAAGTGATCATAGACATTTTTTTAGTACACATGATAAATGATAAAATTTACTCGGAAAAAAAATATATATTAAAAAATCCAAAAAAAATGAAATTACAAATTATTTAAACCATCAATAAGAAAATCCTTACATAACTGCAGGCTTAACCAGAACCGGTTGATAGTTACCTAAAAACCGGTTGACAGTGCCGGTTCATCTCTTTCACAGTTGGAGACTCCTGTTTTGCTTCCGAGGCACTTTTAGACTTTTTCTCTTTCAACTTGACATTTTCTAAATTTCTTTGACTTTCGTTTCTTTAAGAAGAAAATTCAAAGTTGTCGACTGCAAGACTCTGAGAGAGAATTAATTCGTTTAATATGGGAATTCAGATCTTCGGATCATACACTAAAATCTTTACTAATAAGACTATAAAAACAGCCCACGCACACACACTTTCGTAGTTAAATTTCTCTTTTAGTATTGAATTGGATAGAGAAGGGGAGAAGAAGGAAGCCACTAATGGCTGATTCTTCGGATATGCCAGTTTCTGGACGGAAGCTGACGCTTTGTTCACGAGGAATCTCACTTCTCAGGTCTTATTTAACTTCATCTTATCTATCTTTTAAGTTTTTGTATGTGGTATGTTACGGTTGGAAATCGCTCGTCGATCTGCGCTCTGAATGACCTGCAATCACAGAAATGAGACAAAGGAGGGGGCGCCTAAGCCCCAGGTACCCTCCGATGCCTAAGTTAGATTCCCAAGGTAAACAGTCAAGAGGTAGCAGAAAGCTATCTCCAGTTTAAAGAGTGGGACGTTGAGAGAGTTTGAGCGTGTGAGAGGGATGAGTAATAACAGCTTGTAACTTGTGCGTGCGTAAGGGTTTACGTTGAGGGGTTGCCCTCTACTTATAGATTGTGAAGAAGCATGGAGGTAGCAGGACTCAGGGGAGTAGACTGCCAATAGGATTGTCAAGTGTCGCTCTGTGGGACACTCATGTGGTAGACTCCGAGTAGGAGTCGGAGACCTTAGCCAAGGAAGCTAAGTCGGTCAGCTCTGGGACTAACACGTGTCAACGTGTGAGTAATGGCCGACCGGAATAGTCGGTGTCGTATCAGACCGGGAGAAGGACTCCTCGGGGGTGGCATAATCACATTAGGACTAGCCTTCGGCTGAGAACCGTAGCCGAGTAGGACTATAACTCCGAACGCTACCCAAGAGGCCGGGCGCACAAGAGGCCGTGTGCAGGACGGGTAGGTCATGATGCCGAGTGCGAGACACTCCGAGCGCTCAGGCTCCGAAGGCGCAATTTGACACGTGTAAGATTTTAAATGGAGGGGATTTTTCCCTCCTAATAGATGCCCCTTGCGCTGTCGGATGCAACGAATTCGGCAGTGCAATAAGTTTAAACCGTTGAGAAAACCTGCGCCGTATGAGGCCGATTGCCAGATTGATGGATGCATTGAATGACTCCGGGTGCTCCTGAGTGGGAGCGGTTCCATCAACCGCCTGCACGATTGATTGTGGCACGAGGCTCGAGGCGTTAAACTCGAGTTCCGCAAACATGTTCGACCGTGGATCCCTTAATTTGACGCGGATCGACCTTTGATCCGATGGCCACCAGGAGGCAATGTGCCTCGAGAAGAAGCGCCATTAACTACCGCTCGTCTTCGAAACAGTCAAATGCATCGGATGGTTGAGATTGAAAAGACACGGATCGACATGTTGATCCGACGACTACCAGGAGACGGAGGGCCTCGAAAAGGAGCGCCATCATTGCGCATGACGTCAGGCTGTCACGTCGCATCCGGCGCGGCAGACGACGACCAATAGAGCTGGGGCACGTGTTCGGAACCCGAAGGGACGGTTCATGGTCGCAGGGCCTATAAATACTCTCCTATTGCATTCATTTAACCATTTGCTTCAGCTGCCATCGGAGTTCTGTCAGAGCACTCAGAGTCCAGCCGATCATCCCTATTTTCGAGCTTTGCTTCTGCAATCGGAGTCCAATTCCTCCCAACCAATAAGTCTCCCTACTCTTCCTTTCTTGTTTGTTCATGCTTAGTAGCTTTTCTTCTAACAGTATCACTTCTTCCGGTAGAGTGAGAGTGAGCGAGGAAATGGCCCTTTCTAGAACTTCTTCTTCTGAGGGATCGTCCTCCTCCAGGGAAGGATGGTCCGCTGCCTCTAAGGCTTCCAATACGGTTTCAGAGGAGGAACTCGAGAAGAGTTCCTCTGAGGCTGAAGAGCGTGGTCGCCCCGCGGGCCCCACGACTCAACAGGCTTCTCGTCAGAGAGGCGGCCGACCGTCAGTAACCGCGTTCGGCACCGTCCCAGCATGGAAGGTGCCGTGTAAGATCAAAACCGAAGCGGCTTTGTTATCGGTCTGTCGGGCATACCAGCTCGTAGAGCCAATGACGGATGTCCGCGTTCGGCTCACGACCTCCGATGAGCGGGCCTGTACCGTGAACACATCGGAGATTTGTGTGTACGAACACACCCTAAAGTCGGGGCTTCCGTTTCCCTTTCACCCCTTAGTCATAGAAATTCTTCAGACCTACCGCATCGCCCCCTCCCAGCTTGCTCCGAACGGGTGGCGATGCATTTTTGTCTTCATCTTGTTCGTCTGTCGACTGGGTGAGACTCCGGCCTTGAACTTGTTTCGGTCGGTCTTCCAGTTGGCCAGTCTGACCGAGGCCCGAGCCATGACCGGGTGTATTTCTTTAGTCAGAGGGGCGAAAAGAAGCTTCCGGCTATCACCCAAAAGCCTTCCTCCATCCATGGGTGGGAGGACAAGTTTTTCTTCGTGGGTCCCCCTGCAGACGGCTCGGCTTTTCCTCTGTCGAACGTTTGGCTGGTGGTCGACGCCACGGGATTCAACAGAATCCCCTTCCTGACGACGGAGGAGAAAAGGACTCAGAAGAAGATGATGGCCGGGGAGACTGTGCGCCTCTCCGACCTTGCGGATCCCGCGCAGTTGGCCAAGCACGGTCTTCTTGGTGAGTTTAATAACATTAGAAATCACTATGTACTGCTACTATTTTAATGTCGTCACTAACCATTTTTTCCTTGCAGTGAACTTCAAAGACGACAAGATCGTTGCCCGGATCATGAGCAAACGGAGGGTCGACGCCGCGAAAGGAGTTCAACCGGCGGGAGGCCAGGCTGGCGCCCCCTCACGGAAGGAGCCGAAGGCCAAGGCCGAGGCAAAGGGCAAGGGGCCCATGCCTGAAGAGCCGCCTAAGAAGAAAATAAAGTCGGCCGCGGAGCTCCCGGCCGACATATACAAGACAAGGCCTGCACCCAGGCTCGGCCACGGAGAGGAGGCAGTGGTGGGGACTGCGGCGAAAGAAGCCCAACCCCTTCCTGTGGTCGCCGCGGAGGCAGCCGAGGCCGGTCAGGGCGCGGTGACGCCTGCAGCGAAGAGGGCTACCAAAAGCCCCAAGGTGGTTGATCTGACCGGGGCCACTGGGCCTCCAAGGGGGAAGCCGAGCGTGCGGCCCACCAAAAGGGCGAGACGGAGGAGGCCCCGAGCTCCGATTGAAGTCGACGGACTCGGTCTTCAGGAGTACAAGGGTGGCTAGGATCATAATCACCGAGGGACGCCTCCCGGAGGATAAAACATTCACGTCCACCCTCACAAACGAGGACGTCTTCAACCGGGCATTCGTAACATGCACCCATGTATTGTTCTATATGTCTTTTTCTTTTTTGTTGGATTCCCACATTTATAGTACTGACTGCATTTCCCTTGGTGCAGGTTAGCAATCTCTCCGCCGAGGTCAGCGAACGAGCATGCCGCGCGTTCTTCGACTTAGATGAGAAGGAGGTCCTGGAGATCTCCCTACGCGAAGCCTTGAAGGCCACCGAGGAGAACCTTGCTAACAAGTCCTCGGAGGCCAAGGGCCTCCGGATGTCCCTGGGCAAGGTCGAGGCCGCTCTCGACGAGGAGCACAAGAAAGTGCATTCTTCGGAGAAGAAACTTCGGGTCTCCGAGGACAAGCGGCGAAAGGCCGAGGAGGATCTGTAGGCTGAGGTGCAGGCGAAGCTGGCGCTAGAGGAGAGGCTTCGGAAGGCCGAGGAGGCTTTGAACAAAGCCGAGGAGTATAAATCTTCGGCCCAGTACGACGAGGACGTTGAGGAGGCCGCATGTGGAAACTTCGAGAGGGGGGTCATGTTTCTAAGGGAGCAGCTGATGGATAAGGGGGGCCTCAAGGTAAACTGGTCGACGATTCCGATTGTCGCCCAAATTGAAGGGTTGGGGTCCTCGGCACCCGTAGAAACTCCGCCCATCGCGGAGGAGGGCCTCGCAACGCCGGCAACAGCTATGGAGGCTGATCCGATGCCAGAAGACGACCTCCCCCCTTATGAAGTGCCGCAGACGCCTCTCGTGGAGCTCCCCGATCTTGCGCCGCCATCCGAGGATCAGGCAAAGCCGCCCGCTGATGAGAAATGGTCTTGAAGTGGCCCTGTATATTTTTTTTTTGTTTGTAAACTTGTACCACTGCCCTTCTAGGGCCTTTATCAATAAAACACCCTTGTTTTTTGTATATCTGTTTTCTCTCTTCCGTTGTCTACCAATGTCTTCTGCTCGTACCTCGGTAGGCCAAAGTAATTAAAGTAGCTAGGGCTGGTAGTTTATAATAGTCAGAAAACGAGCGATGTCGAATCTGGCCGCGGATGTTGTTTTGACTGCCTCTAACCCCGGAAGTGTTGTCGGCTTGGCACTTTGGCTGGCCGAGGGCACTTAGGTATATCCGGGCAGCACTGTTTTTGTTAGACGAGTGTGGTTTGCCCCAACCGGGCTACTGATGTCCGATCGCGTAGTTGGATGTTGTGTGATGCCGGAGTCGGCGTGTAGACTTTGGTGAGTAGCACGATCATAGTCTGCATGCTACCATGGTCTGCTTGTGGACTGTGGTAGGATGTTACCTTCATACCACCATGGTCTGCTTGTGGACCATAGTCAGAAGGTACGAGTATGGTCTTCAATCTGCCTTGGTCTGCTTGTGGACCGTAGTAGGAAGATACGGGTGTAACCTTCATGCAACCATGGTTTGCTTGTGGACCAGGGTCGGAAGGTACGAGTATGGTCTTCAAGCTACCTTGGTTTGCTTATGGACCGTGGTAGGAAGATACGAGTGTGACCTTCATACAACCATGGTCTGCTTGTGGACCATGGTCGGAAGGTACGAGTATGGTCTTTATGCTACCTTGGTTTGCTGGTGGACCATGGTAGGAAGATACGGGTGCGACCTTCATGCGACCGTGGTCTGCTTGTGGACCATGGTCGGAAGGTATGAGTATGGTCTTCATTCTACCTTGGTCTGCTGGTAGACCGTGGTAGGAAGATACGGGTGTGACCTTCATGCGACCGTGGTCTGCTTGTGGACCATGGTCGGAAGGTACGAGTATGGTCTTCATGCTACCTTGGTCTGCTGGTGGACCATGGTAGGAAGATACGGGTGCGACCTTCATGCATCCGTGGTCTGCTTGTGGACCATGGTCGAAAGGTACGAGTAAGGTCAAAGTTTGACCTATGTCTGTGTCAACAGTTGGGCCGGAAGGAACGGCTAAGGAACAATTGCTGAGATGAATGAATTATACGTGCTGTTCTGTATTAAAATAAAAACAAGCGGATCCCCTCATGGGGTTTGGTATACAATTGAGACTTAAAAATTGATAAAAAAGTTTCTGATTAATGATAATATTTCCGAAGGTTGGTGGCATGCCACGTTCTCAGAATTTCTTCACCGTCCATGGTGGTCAGCTTGTACAAGCCCGGGCGTCCTGTTCGGAGCACTCGGTGCGGTCCTTCCCAGTTCTGGGCCATTTTCCCTTGATTTGTGGGATCGAAAACTGTCGTTTTTCTAAGGACCAGATCTCCGACATTAAATTGCTTTGGTCGGACTATCTTGTCGTAGTGACGGGCCGTCGCCTGCTAGTAATTTGTCATTCGGAATGTTGTCGATTCCCTTACGTCTTCGAGGTTGTTGAGGTTCGTCCATAGATCTTCAGAGTTGGTGTGCTCGTTGAAGTTCAGCATCCGGAAAGTTGGATGGAAGACTTCAACGGGGACGACTGCCTCCGTGCCGAAGGCGAGCATGAAGGGCGTCACTCCCATGGGTGTTCGGCTGGTCGTCCTGTACGACCAGACAATACTTGGTAGCATATCCACCCACTTTTCCTTTTGGTCTTCTACCATCTTTTTCAGGCCGCACAATATTGTTTTATTGGTGGCCTCGGTCTGGCCGCTTGTCTGCGGATGTCCGACTGACCCAAATCTGTGGTCTATTCGGAATTCTTCGCAAAAGTTTGCGAAGGATGCGCTGGCGAACTGAGTGCCGTTATCCGTCACAAGGACTCTCGGCACGTCGAACCTGTACATGACCGAGTGTCTGAAGAACTGCTCCACTTTGGAGGTGTCGATCTTGGCTACGGCTTCGACTTCGATCCATTTGGTGAAGTAATCAATGGCCACTATGACGTATTTCCGTTGATAAGTGGCTTGGGGGAAGGGCCCCATGATGTCCATACCCCATATGGCAAATGGGAGGGGACTTGTAATCGGCTGTAGTGGAGCGGCCGGAGCATGTTGCACAGGTGCATAGAACTGGCACTTGTCGCACCTGCGGACAAGTTCGATGCAGTCGTCGTGCATTCTCGGCCAATGGTAGCCCTGGCGTAGGATCTTTTGGAAAAGCGATCGTCCACCCTGGTGTCGACCGCAGATACCTTCATGTACTTCTTTCATAACGCTCTCGGCCTCGTCTGATCGCAGGCACCTAAGCAGCGGTAGGGTATAGGATCTCCTGTATAGTACATCATTGTGTATGGTGTATTGCCGGGACTTAGCTTGGATGCGGCGAGCATCTTTCCTGTCAGTCGGGAGGGCTCCCGTCCGGAGGTATTGATATATGTCATCGTACCAGCTGGATGCGACTCCGACGGGGGCTACTACTTCAACAGAGGTGCTGGCGTGGTCCAAGAATTCCACGTATACGGCAGAGGCCATCGCATGGATGTCTTCTAGGGATAATCTTGATAGCTCATCCGCTTCGGTGTTCTCCTCGCGACCGACGTACTGCAGCTCGATGCTTTGGAAGGTCGCGATGGCCGAGTTCACCTTCTCGAGGTACTTCTGCATCTCGGGCCGTCTGGCCTCGTAGTCTCCTTGTACTTGGCGGATGACCAACTGAGAGTCGCCTTGTATCACTAGCCGACGAACGGCTAGACTTTTGGCCAATCTGAGTCCGGCCAGTAAAGCCTCGTACTCGGCCTCATTGTTGGTCGCTCTGAATCCGAACCTGATGGCAGATCGTATTTTAAATCCTTTCGGACTTTTCAAAATTACTCCTGCCCCTGCTTTGTCTTCCATGGAGGAACCGTCAAAGTTCAGGATCCACGCGGCCTCGGCTTTCTCCGAAGGCGGTACCACCTGAGGTTCTGCAAAATCCTGGTCAGGTAAGGTACTTTCGACGATAAAGTCCGCCAAGGCTTGTGCTTTGATGGCCGTTCTGGGGACGTACTTTATGTCGAACTCACCGAGCTCTACCGCCCAATTGATGAGTCGTCCGGATACATCGGGCTTCGACGACACCTTCTTCAGTGGTGTGTTTGTGAGCACCGATATCGGATATGCCTGGAAGTACGGTCGAAGCTTCCGCACGGATGTGACCAGGGCAAGCGCTAGTTTCTGAGTCTCCCCGGTCCCATGCCCATCCTAACGCTGCCTTCGCCAAAGTCCTTCACTACGTCAATCGGCTTGTACCTGGTCTCAGCGTCAAGCAGTACTTTGCTGACGTAGTAGATCGGCGGCTGTACCTTGTCTTGGTCTTTCAAAAGAACAGCGCTGACAGCACGGTCGGATACTCTGAGATATAGCTACAACTCGTCCCCCGGGTTTGGTTTCACCAGGAGGGGAGGCGATGATAAGTATGCCTTGAGGTCTTCGAAAGCTCTCTGGCACTCTTCAGCCCACTCAAACTTTCCAGCTCCCTTCAGAGTTTTGAAGAAGGGGAGACAACGTTCGGCGGACTTAGACATGAAGCGGCTGAGTGCAGCTATTCGGCCATTCAACTCCTGCACTTGTTTACCCCTGGTCGGTGCAGTCATATCCATGATGGCCTTTATCTTTGAAGGGTTTGCCTCGATGCCCCTCTGTGAGACCATGAACCCCAAGAATTTTCCTGATCCGACTCCGAAGGCGCACTTTGTCAGGTTGAACTTCATGCTGTGTCTTCGGAGGACCTGGAATGCTTCGCTGAGGTCGGCCATGTGCCGGTCCGCTTGCTGACTCTTAACAAGGAAGTCATCGACATATACTTCCATGTTCCTGCCGATCTGTCGTCGGAAGACTTTGTTGACTAGTCTCTGAAAGGTGGCTCCTGCATTTTTGAGGCCAAAAGGCATAACCGTTTAGCAAAAGAGCCCCTGATTGGTGATGAAGGAAGTACATTCTTCGTCTGCCTTTCGCATCTTTATCTGGTTGTAGCCGAAGTACGCGTCAAGGAAGCTTACTAGTTCATGTCCGGCTGTAGCATCTATGAGCTGGTCAATGCGCGGCAGCGGATAGTTGTCCTTCGGGCAGGCCTTGTTAAGGTCGGTGAAGTCTATGCAAATTTGCCACTTGCCATTAGACTTTGGCACCATGACAACGTTGGCCAACCAGTCCGGATAATCGACCTCCCGTATGAAGTTGGCCGCCAGCAACTTCTGCACCTCCTCGTCTATGGCGGACTGCCGGGCGGGTGCAAAGCTTCTCTTCTTTTGTCGCACAGGCCGATGCTGAGGGTTGATGGCCAGGTGGTGTTCAATGACATCCCTAGGGATCTCGGGCATCTCAGAGGCCGACCATGTGAAGACATCGAGATTCTGCCTTAAAAATTCAATCAGCTCTTCCCTTTGTTCCTCGGGCAGCAAGGAGCCGACCTGGAACGTCTTCTCTGGCTGATTGTCCGCAATCGGGATCTGTAGAAGTTCCTCTGCGGGTTCTCCTTTGTTGGGAGAGAGATCCTTGGGAACATCCACCATGTTCGTTTGTGCGGACTTCAAGGCCCGCTGACTGTTCTTCAGCTCGGTGGCGTACCACCTCCGTGAAGTGTCTTGATCTGTTCGGCACTCTCCGACTCCGTCCTCTATCGAGAATTTCATCACCAGGTAGTAAGTGGACATGCATGCCTTCAGTTTGTTCAGTGAAGGACGGTCGAGGATGACGTTGTGCGCGGATGGCCGATCGACCACCATGAATTCAACCATTACCCGCCGCTGCTTGGGCTTCTGGCCGAGGATGACAGGCAATTGGATGCCCCCCTTAACTGTCACTGGGTCTCCGGAGAAGCTGATGAGGTCGAAGGTGACGGGTTGGAGCTGGTCGTCTTTCAGTTGCATCCTCTGATAGGCATGGTAGAATGTAATGTCCACCGAGCTCCCGGTGTCTACCAGGCACTTTGCGACATCGCAGTGTCCGATCCCGGCCGTGAGGACAAGGGCATCCTCATGGGGGACCGCGATGTTGACAAGATCTTCGTCACTGAAGGTGATGACTTCTCCAGTTCGAGCTCTCTTCGACGGCCACTCAGTCTTGGCCACCAGACGCGAGTAGGCCTTTGCCGACCTGTTGGAGGTGTTCCCGGCGGCAGGTCCTCCTATGATTGTGAGGACTGATCGACCTTCGGCTTGGGGGCCCTTGGTGATGGTATAGACCCCATTGTCACCAGGGATGTGCAAGCCCATTGCTGTGCGCGGTCGGTCCTCTGGGGGTGGACTGCCGACAAACCTGCGCTCGGCCTTTCTTCTCTTTGAAGCCGGGTGAGACTTCCTTCTTCTTCTTTTTCCCCGGACTTCCGCTTCCGACCAGGATGGGTTGGGCCCGGATTGGGTATGTTGTTGGCCTCCCAGTCTTTCTTTTACCGACACTCTTTCTTTTTGTGCTCCCGAGAAGCCTTCAATTGTACCAAACTGGATGGCGCCGACCCACTGTCTGGGGGGAGCCGGCCCACCATCGGGGTCTCTGTCGTCCCTCCGAGCGACGTTTTGATTATCGCCTGCGTCCACTCGGCAGTTGTTGGGCTGTGGGTTTCTCGGAGGTGGAGGTGGTAATCCCCGGTCCCTCCGAGCAGGAGCTGATCATCGGTCTGCAAGTCGAACGAAGTTGCCATAGTATCCTCGCCTGATGAGGTCTTCAATTTCCCCTTTGAGGTACTTGCACTCTTCTGTTTCATGGCCATAGTCGCGATGGAAGTGACAAAAACGGGAGTGATCCTTATTCCTTCCGTTGCCGAGTGCTTTTGGCGACGGTCGGAGGTTCCGATCGTTCTTGATTACTTCGAGGATCTCCGTCATTGAGGTGTTGAGCGGAGTGTAATACTCGAAGGTCTTGTAGGGGTGCCGGTAGGTCTGATCTTTACCGGACTTCTGCTTCTTTGGGTCTCCCAAGCTCGGCGCCGGGTCGGCCGTCTCGGATCTTTTCTTGTCTGCAGGCTTTGGTGCGGCCTGCAGATTGTTCACGGTGTTATTTTTCTAGGCCTTGTCGTCTCGTCTGCGTAGGCATACTTCTCGCACCTGGCGAGCAAGTCGTCCAGGTTCTTCGGTGGCTTTTTGGCAAGGGACCAACAAAGTTGACAATCAGTTACTCCGGCCTGCAGGCTGGACATGTGTACTGCGGGTTCAACGTCCTTGATTTCAAGTACCTCATTATTGAAGCGCTTGATGAATTCCCTTAGGGACTTGTCCTTCTGCTGCTTGACCGTCGACAGATGGTACGACGTCTTCTTGTGCACCCGACTTGCTTGGAAGTGTGTCAAGAATTTGTTCGATAACTGTTCGAACGATGTAACGCTCTTCGCAGGGAGATTGTTGAACCACGTGCGAGCGACCCCCCTGAGCGTTGAAGGAAACATCCGACAGATGAGGCCGTCACTCAGAGGGTAGAATAGCGTCGTGGAGACGAATGCGTCTAAATGCTGCTCGGGGTCGGTGCTCCCGTTGTAGGAATCCAAGACCAACATCTTGAAGTTGTCAGGGGGTGGTGCCCTCATAATCTCGTCCGAGAGTGCCGTAATTGCAGTATAGGCCGTTCTCGACGGGGCTACTTTGTTTTGCTCCACCTGCTGAAGCCAAGTGGTTATCTGGAGTAGACGCCGCTCGACCTCGGACTGGGGAGTGTCCGGAGGCTGAGCGCCAGAACCTGGTGTTTCTTCGTTAACTCTTTCCCGCCGACGATCATCGAGGAAGGACCCCGGGCCTCTCACCAGAGGTGGCGCCACTGGCGCCTGGTGTTGATGTGGCAGGGGATTCCGACCGACGGGCCGGGCCACGCTTCGTCCGGGAGCTTGATCACCTGCCGGGAGATTGTTTGGCAAAGCGTTTGCCTGATCCGCCCTCGCCCTTGGCGGATGGGCCGCTTGCGGAACTTCTGGTGGCGGATTCAGTGCCGGATGGGGATTCTCTCCTCCCGCTACCGAATTGCTTGCTCGAGCCCCTCTCAAGACTCTTGCAAGCTGCTCGATTTGCTGCTTCAGCTCATCAAACTGCTGACGAGTGACGTATTGGGGAGGAGGTTGCGGTGGTGTTACCGACGGCGTGTGGCTCGGGGCTAGCGCTGGCGCCGGCAGTGGTACTGGTGCTGGTTCTGGTATTGGTGCGGGTTCTGGCACTGGGGGTGCAGGCTCACGGTCCGCCCTCGTCGTGCTTTCGGTACTACCCATATGCACCGATGTCTCAGAAGGGGCGCGCGACGCCCGTGCTCGAGTTCTTCTGTGAGCCATTGAAATCAGGGTTCTCGTGCGCTAATTCTTCAAACTCAGTCAAAAAAGGCCCCACGGTGGGCGCCAAACTGTTACGGTTGGAAATCACCCGTCGATCCACGCTCTGAATGACCTGCAATCACAGAGATGAGACAAAGGAGGAGGCGCCTAAGCCCCAGGTACCCTCCGATGCCTAAGTTAGATTCCCAAGGTAAACAGTCAAGAGGTAGCAGAAAGCTATCTCCAGTTTAAAGAGTGAGACGTTGAGAGAGTTTGAGCGTGTGAGAGGGATGAGTAATAACAGCTTGTAACTTGTGCGTGCGTAAGGGTTTACCTTGAGGGGTTGCCCTCTACTTATAGATTGTGAAGAAGCATGGAGGTATCAGGACTCAGGAGAGTAAACTACCAATAGGATTGCCAAGTGTGGCTCTGTGGGACACTCATGTGGCCGTAGGAGTCGGAGACCGAGGAAGCTAGGTCGGTCGGGGGCTGGGGGCCGACACATGTCACGGCGTGAGTAATGGCCGTCGGAATAGTCGGTGTCGTATCAGACCGGGAGAAGAACTCCTCGGAGGTGGCATAATCACATTAGGACTAGCCTTCGGCTGAGAACCGTAGCCGAGTAGGACTATAACTCCAAGCGCTACCCAAGAGGCCGGGCACACGAGAGGCCGTGTGCAAGACGGGCAGGCCATGATGCCGAGTGCGAGACACTCCGAGCGCTCAGGCTCCGAAGGCACAATTTAACACGTGTAAGATTTTAAATGGAGGGGATTTTTCCCTCCTAACATGGAACTAATAGAAATTTTGAGTTGTGATTCCTGGCCTGAACTCTTAACTTGATTTTGGAGTTCACATCTTTTGTGTTGGTTACCGAAGCGTGCCCAGTAATTAAAATAGAAATATATTTTCTTGAAAAAGAGGTTCATCTCTGTCAATAATAGATGGCAAGCAAGCCCGTCATTCGATTTTCACTATATATATATATATATATATATATATATATATATATAGTTCATTTTGTTCTGATTTTTGCAGTTTGTTCTAGTGTTAGTGTAGCAATTGTAATGTTTTTATCATGTATGAACTTGCATCAAACATTGTGCGGGTAGGATTAGTGGAAAGATGTTGAATAGACAACTGTAATTACTAATTAGATGGTACCCAAGGTTTAAGGTTTATAGGGTTCCAATTAATCCACTTTAACCATGCAAAGTGCACAATCTTTATAATTTTTTTTTTATTATGTGATATATCTAAATTCTAGTGCATAACCCAAACTCCCCTCTCTCTTTTCTGACAAAAAAGTAAGGGAATAAAAGTTAATGAAAATAAGATCCTGAATGTCTAACTCATTTTCATATGGTGGTTGTCACAGTGATTGAGAATGGAGAAAATTGGAGCATGGGGCAAAGGCAGTTAGTCTGTTTAGAGCGGGTATTACTCAAGAGAAGCAAAGTATTAGTACTCGATGAAGCTACTGCATCAGTTGATTCTACAACTGATCATCTAATCCAGCAAACGCTTAGGCAAGACTTCTCAGGGTCTACTGTTATCACAATTGCACATAGGTTAACATCAATTCTTGATATCGATAAGGTTCTCGTCCTTGATAATGGTTAGTAGCTAGAAATTAGTACACCAAAATCAAATGGGTTCAGTTGAGTTCGGTGATGTCTTCTCATCATTTTTGGGTGCTTAGCTAATCAGATTGACATGTTTTCTAGTCTTATGCAAGCCCTGTACTGGAATATGATTCGCCAGCCTAATTGCTAGATATCAAGTCCTCATCATTTGCAAAGCTTGTTAGGGAGTATACTCAAAGATGTAGTTCCTCGTTTTTGAAAGGCTAAATAAATGAGTTTTGAGTATAAAAAAAATGTTGGGAGAAGATGGTGGAATAGATATTGAGGCTGCTTGTAAACATTTGAGTTGGCATTGGCATTCAGTTGAAGTATTGGGATAGAAAAGAAGATGAGGGGAGAAAAAAGAGAAATATTTTTCTTCATGCATGTCTATAAACCTTGGGAGAACGGAGAAGTTTTAGTAATCCAGCAGTATCTTTAGAGTATAGACGGTCACAAATATCTTCCACATGGCACATTGGGGAGAATTGATATACATGCTCAGAAGAAAGTAAATCATGCGACCATGGCAAGCCACTTCAACACATCAACTTGGAATCCAAACCATCTTGCTTTTAAGCTGCTGGCTTGGGCCTAATTGAAGTTTGTCATTCGATAAACGGGGATGGAATGGTCTGGGCAAAGATGCTAGGTTGAGCAACATTTTGAAGAATTGATTACTTTTCAGTTCTCTTATTTGTGTCAAATGTTACTCCTTATGCTATTCGAAGGATAAATAATGATGACATATTTTTACTTGCTTATTATGTTTTTCAAGTTTCAATATAATTTTGTTCTTCAATTGTCTAGCATAATAGTTGACAACCTGAAATCAAATGAAATGTCTATCTTGTGAAGTTTTTAGCAAGACATGCTCAGTATATCAAGAAAAATTCCATATGAAGGAAATTCTTTGAGATAACCTTTTACTTTCTTCAACTATTATTTTCTTCTCCCTTGGACTCCAAATGATGGCAAAGGCAACTTTTGTCCAAACTGCCAGCCCTTGGGATCCAGAAACAGAAAAATTGTATTGTCATTGTGTTTCCCATATTTGAATGCAAGCATAGCTAACAGTATGAATGTACAATGTGGAAAAGAATACCAGTTGGAGATTTCTAGAATTCGCAGAATAACACAACAATAGAATTCAATTCAAAGAATATAATTCCTGAATTAAAATAAAGCTCTGATATGATAAACTACTGCTGTAGATAACTAAGATGACTTCTTAAACTTCAAAGATTTTTGCTGGAAATTTAAGGAAAGAAGAACAGATAATTGAGAATCCACTAATCGAATTCTGAGGAATCCACCTTAAGAGTTGCAGGAAATCCATCCAAGCTCATCATGAATCATCCACATGGTAGGGGGAGAAAAAGAGATGACTCAGTTATGAAAGTTATGGCCTCCTGGGCTGGATACATTATACATATCTGTTTATATATCTACAGAAATTTAGAAACCTGTTTGAACAGAAGTATAAAACCAAGTAGAACTCTTATGTAAGACATAAAATTCAAATTCATGATTTAAAAAGGAATGTATAAAAATTTTATAAAACCGGAAACAGGTAAAGCTAGCCTGATCCTTTCAGGACACTGGAATAAAAACTGAAAAAAAATAAAAAATAAAATAAAATAAAAGGGCTCTAGGAGGCATAAGGATTAGGCTATCAACTGTTCCTTTTGCCCTTGTTCTTCCCATGTGTGGAAGAAGGGACTACTGCTTCACCTGGTATGCATGGTGAGCTTTTACGGTGTTTTGTATGGTTGATTAGTATCTGGACTCTTTGGGAATGATCAATTTGATGCTTAAAGTTTGGGTTAGATCCTTGAGAGGATGTTGATATCACTATGCTGAGATTTTCCTGATGGACTGCTACATTGGAGACATTTTGAGGCATCCTAATTGACTTCTTTTTGAGACATTGGGTTCCTATTGCCTATTCTGTAATGAGCCACCAGCACATTCAGCAAGAGTGGGTCCCTCTTCCAGAATTTATTAAATTATATTGATTATGGTCCTTGGGAAATCTAATCCTACAAGAATTAGTGGGGATGCTTAGTAACCATAATGGCAATGACCTATTAGTTTTCTTTTACCTCATTGGTTTATGACTCCACTACTGCTGAGCCTATAATTATTTAGGGCTTGATGATCATGCCTGATGTCAATGGCACAATATAATTATTGAAGGATATTCAGAAACCTTATTCGTTATTCAATGGATGCAGTCTCTCTGCTGGTCCTTGGAGATAACTGCACGTTATTAAGAAAGCTAGAGTCCTTTTGTTTGGGTGCAAGATGTTGCTTCTATTGGGAGAAGAGGCCTGCTATTTCCTTGGCGAATGATTTAGTTGAGGGGTTTAGCAGAGAGTTCTTGTATGTTTGTGATCATCCTATAGTCTGGTCCCTTTTCAGGTTTTTGGCTCTTGATCAATTGTTTACCTGGTCTTGTTGTAACATATGCATGAAACAAGCACATATTTCTTATTCAAAACAGCAACAGACACTCATGTTGGGTTGGCCTCTAAGGTTGCAAATTGTTTTCAAGTGCATGTGAATGATAGATAAGATGGGAAAATTTAATGAAGCGTCCTAGAGCCATTACAGTGGGGATATGCTGTTGTCAATCTGCCTCAATTTTTAACAGTCTAGAGTTGTAAAAAAAAATTCCTCACTGATTATTAATGTTGAATCAAGTATTCAAAAAATTTACAATGAGTTAAAAGGATACATTCCTCATACAGTGAGTAGTAGTTGCATTTTCAGTTACTTGGAGGAAAATGCAGCCAGAAAATTATTTTGTTTCCACCACATGTGCATGGTTTCCTTGGAAGCATAAAAAAAATATTAAATGTACATTTGGATCTACTTGGACAAAAATATAGCCAGAAGATGCTTGTTGTCCATGCATTTTCTTCCACTCCACGTGCAGAGTATGAATCCCAAGTTGGAGAATTTGAGCTGAATTTTATGAGTGAAGGTGTTATAGTGTAGTGAGAGACCTAAACATGTCCTAGGACTGTTGGAAATTTGGAATACACCAAATGAACCTCTCTCTGATTCTCATTTTGGTTGACCTAATCCTTTTCCAAATGGCTTACTGTCACTCTGTTGCCAGCTCCAAGGTGAAGATCAAAGCAGCAGCTTCTATTTCCCTCTGCCCTTTACACTTACACAATCTCTGTCCAGTTTAGCAAATCTCATGCTAGCATCTCTTTTGAATAAAGCCAAGTACACACACATATCATGCTTAAAATTGTTAGAGGAATCACAATTGATTTTAACTGGATGTTTCTACTTCGGTACTTGCGATCCTTCCATTTCTTCTCTCTTTTCTTGCACTTGATCATAAGACCTTTCGTTTTTGCCAAATCCCACCATTTCTTTAGCTCATATTTTATGTTACAAACAACATCAAGTGGTGATATTTAGTCTCAAACACAAATCATTCCTGGACAGTTAGATAGCGCCCATGTTTAGCTGTTACTACCTTCTTCTCCTACTCCTGAAGCTTGTAGTGCACCATTTATCTTGTATGTCAAATCTGCAATTTAGTTCCTTTCTAGTTGGAAGCATATTGTGAATATGCATTTCCATAGAAAGAGGATCATTCTTAGTGGTGCAGTGATGCAGAATTTCAGCAATTCCAGCAGAGGAAAGAGAAGAAAATAGTTTTTGAAGACTGACTGTGACATCACAGCAGTTTGGCAGTGACACAGCCATCATGACAGCCATTTAGCTGCCATGCCAGCTTGTGGCTATAGTTCATGTCTGGTTTCTATTTTCTTTATTTATTTGTTAAGGCTGAAATGGTAACTATAACTTCCAGTCCTCATTTGACTCAGTTTCCTTTGTTAGTTTCTATTTTTCAGAGTCCTAATTGTGTTATACTCCCGTAGTAGCCTGCAGTTGGGACATTTCCTAATTCTACTTTATTTTTTTATTTTTTTTTGTTTGAATCTGAGTCTGTCCAGCACAACTCTATATAAAATGTAAAGGGCTACAAACATGTTGAGATTACTTTCAGTTTTCCAAGCAAAATCCATTTTGCAAAGGTCCATATCTTTATTAGTTAACTTTGAGAAAAGAAAGCATCCTAATTGTTACATCCAGGTGGCTCTTTTCAACCAAACTGAGGAGTTCATCCTTTGCATAGATGAACCAAGCAATGAGGTTTGTATAATTTTATATAAACTTCCTGAATTAATGTTGTATTGGTTCACTAGTTCAATGTAACTGATTTAATTAAATCTGCAGATTCTCATTCGCGATGCTCTTATGTCTGAAAAGGGCTAGATGACCATTCATATCATATTGATGCACCACTTTGGCTTCAACATTCTCCAACTTAGGCAGCATTCATAACCTGTTGGATTGACTGGTCAATCCGATTTTGAAGCACTTAGTTAGAGGTAACTTAATTAAAGGAGTCACACCTCAACTTAATGTAAGGTGAAGAAAATGGATGTAGCTACTAGTTACTAACATAAAAATTAAAAACCACTACCATAGGAGATATCAGAATTCATTCTATTTTCGAAATTGAATGAAATTTTACAAATATGTGATTTAATGTTGGGATCTAAAGATTAATTTATTCATTCTTTCTTAGAAACAAGTTGTATTTTTACAAGTTTCAAAACAGAGTTGGAATATAGTCTTAAAACAGCACAAGTCAATTGGTAAATCTATCCCCTTACGGGCTTTTCCAAAACAGTAGAAAAGAAGAGCTCATCACCATGCTTAACTGTCTTTGGTACTACTCTCCAAAGTAGCTTTCTGTAGCCTAATCTAGTGAATTCACCCAGGTACAGCTTCATATCTTCCTTGCTATAGAAGAAGCGATCAACCCACAGGAGCCCTTTTGGGCGCAGGATGCGGTCCCAGTCGAACAGAACATATTGAAGGACTTCTAACCCTATCCACCAATCCAAGAACAGAGTAGTATGGACAATATCCAGTGTATTGTCAAAGAACGGCAATCTTGAACCCATTGAAACATAGAGAGGGAGGAGGCCTCTCAATGCGATAACCTCATTGAAGGTGGCTCCAAGATTCAGCGTAGCAGATGCAATGGTCACATTATTCTCTTTCATAATTGCAGCAAAAGTGCCAGTTGTTGGGCTGTAATCCAGTCCAATCCGAATCTCCCCTAGTACTTCATCAACGGTGAATTCTGCTGACTCTGACTCATTTGAAGGAATCACCCAACATTGTTTGGAAAGATCAAAGCAATCGGAACACTTGAAGAATCCTCTTTTGCCAATTGTCTTATTTGACGCAAGACAGGGGTAGTCTTTGCACTTGTAGTGGTTCCATAATATGTTAGCTTCACTAGGCTGGGACCAAAGGGAAGAGTTTGTTGGCAATGGCTTACTGTAGTGTGGAGGTGATATTGAGAAGCATCTCCTCCCTGGTAGAGGCTCACACCCGCCGACTATTAGCTTCTGACCAATGATCCAGTCGTCTGGGCATACCCCATAAACCTTGTAAGCCATGAAGTGGTCAAGATTGGTTGGCAAATGAGCACATCCCAGTCCAATTGACAGATACACTGCTTCTACTCCAAGGAAGTTCTTCTTACCACCTTGCTTGTTGGGCTTGGGGGAGGTATAGTTGTGGAGCTCCTGAGAGCTAAAGATCTTCCTGCCCAGTGATCCTTCTTCTACTTCACTGTCTTCACTTTCACTGAGATCTTCATCCACATTGCTCATTTCATTCTGATTGATGGATGGATCCCCATAGAGATGGGAGAGATTAACCATGAGCTTGTCCAAGGACTAGGTAATGCCTAGTACATGATCAGCAAATTTTGTGATGGTCTTTGACTCTGGGTTTTCACTACGTAGCTCCTCCAATAGCACACTGTTAGTCCCAGGTTGACACTGAGAGGGGGGGTGAATCAGTGGCCACTAAAAACTTTTTCCCTAAACGATTTGCCCTGATGCTATGAACACTGCTGCTAAGAGCTGTTGATCAAACTGTGCTATGCTGCCTTGAGCTGATTTCTTGAGACCTTCTCGCACAATCTATCAAACACATTTCGGCACACACCAACCACCCACCCACGGTATCCATACCGGGGGCTTGGTCTACCAAGTGTGTACACCCGCACTGCAGGACACGGACTTCTATTCCACAATCACAATCACACGCACGGGACACACAATATAACGTGGTTCACCAATCACACATTGCGATGGCTACTCCACCGGGCAATACCCAAACAGTGGTTTCAGATATACCCGATACACAACAGAAATGCTACGGTTGCACCTACAACCCCGATGCTACAACATCAACCGCATTCACAGCCTACAACCGTGCCTCGAGGCACCTACCCAACTCCGGGCCAAGCACCCACTTGACAAAGTTATACAAAATGGATATCATAAATCATTACAAACCCTTCCCATATATCTCCGATACAATAAGTAGGGATTTGTGTGCGTGATTACCTTCCCGGCGCGATCACGAAAGATTAGTTCTCATCAAATGGATGTTCCAAGCTCTCCAAGAGTGATAGATACGGCCCGCCAATGGAATGGACCTTCGGCCTTCTTCTAACGCATCTCGCACACCATCGCCACATCAAACTCGCCACTCATCCTCACACTTCACTCCAAACTGCTCAAATACCCATGTGTATCGAAGGAAGAAGGTGAAGAGAGGTTTGCTCTTCAAAGAAAGCTCCAAAACACCATTTTCCCCAAAACCCGCAGCTCTTCCTTCAAAACCTTGATTTTTTTTTCGTTTTAGCCCATTCTTCCGGAGAGAGAAAGCCGTGAGTTTTTGAATCGCCTCAATCGGAGCTCTGACGGCCAAGATATGGCCAAAGAAGTTCGCCGTGAGATTATTCCAAATGGAATCTCCGGCCTTGATTCGTGCGCCGCGACGCACCATAGCGACGCCAGACTCGACGCAACGCACGCCGTTGTCGCCTTCTCGATTGCGGAGAGAGCATCTGAAATTTTGCGCCGGATCGGTCTCTTAATGGCGGGATCTCTTCCGATCGCCGATCGATCGGATCCCGTCAACAAAACCCGGCATCAATACGGACCTCGGATTGTAATCTTCGGCGCCGCCGTATCATGCGCGCGCTTACACCGTATCTTGGGCTCGGCTCCATGGACGCGAGTCACAGATTAAGTTGCCCCAGCCAATGGAAAGCGTCGCGATGGAATCCGAGCGCGATTTGCGCTACACCATAGCCCCGCCTTTGAGGATCGCCGATTCGAATCTTGCCGCCGTGGCTTGATCCGAGCCATCAATATCGAATTTTCTTCTTTTTTGAAAGGACCAAAAGCCCTTAACAATTTCCGAAATGGCCTCGCAGTGGTGAGTATCACCTAGAGGCCGATTCCAAGAGGGTCCGAGATTTCTTCTTCATTCGGCATTTGGTCGAACAGTTGCGTGCATGCCTCCGCCCGGCGCATGCGCCGCCGCAGCGCCGCTGCGGCGGGGCTGGCGCCGCTTTGCCGCGCGGCTGGGCTTCGCGGGCTGTGGGCTGAGCAAGCCTGCGCCGCGGATGCCTTGGCGCGCGGCCGCTGGCTTGCGCGCGGCATGGCCTTCGCGGCTGCGGCCGCCGGGCCCGGCCGGCGTGGCCCCGCGCGCGGGCCCCGTGCCGCTGCCGCGGCGGGCTTGCTTCGGGCTGGCCCCGCATGCCGGCAAGGCCCCGCCGGCCGGTGCCGCGGCCGCCCGCCGGGCCCGGGCCGGGCCGCCATGCCGGCCGGGCCACCCAAGGTGGGACCCACCGGTCCCCACCCATCTCTCTCCTCTTTCTCTCTCTTCCATTTCTCTCTCTTCTTCTCCTCTTCTCTCCCCCCTTTTTCTCTCCACTTCGGATGGACTTTTCATCAATTAAGCTTCATTCTCTTTGGCCAGTTGACCGACTGAGAGTCCTCGTATACTCTCTCTCCTCCAAATCACTTTCTCTGCGGATTGCCAACAATGACAACACCTAATCGCACCGACCGGACGGGGTGTCAACAATCTCCCCTTTGGAATTGTTGGCAAACAAAACTCAATCAAAAAACTCCCATCCATTCTATCTTCTCCCCTTTGACAACAAGTACCAAAGGCCGAATGAGCTCCCCTTCTATCAACTCCCCTACATAGTCCACCCGTAGGAGTGCCCACCGCATCTTCCAATCCTACGGATGAAAGGTGATGCTATGTAGTCGAACTCCCCTACATATCCGCCATCTACAATGTGCTCAAAGTCACTACTCCAACCGAGCTCCGAGTTTCTCAAAAGAGTCTTTTGGAAGAGCTTTGGTGAAGATGTCCGCCACTTGACCGTCGGGGAACAAAGTCCAATCTCACTTCCCCTCAAGCACTTTCTCCTTGAAATAATGATATCCGATGTCAATGTGCTTGGTCTTGAGCTGTTGCACAGATTCTTGGATATGCGATGGCACTCATGTTATCACATTTTATGACCACCGGTTCTTCGCAGATAACACCGAAATCCGACATCCGCCTTTTCATCCAGACACCCGAGCGCATGTAGCCGCCGCCGCAATGTACTCGCCTCTCGTAGATAAGGAGACGGACCTGCTTCTTGTCGTGCCATGCTACTAAGCCTCTCCCAAAAAGAATGCACCACCACTTGCTCTTTTCGTCATCAATGCTACCAGCCCGGCCGGATCCGAAAATGCCGTCAGTGAAACTTCCAATATTTGGATACCACAAAACCATAGCCGTTGTGCCTTCGGATATCCGAGTATTCTCTTCACCGCCATCGGATGAGTTTCTTTTGGACATGCTTCAAATCGGCCACTAGCATACCGCTTGCGAATATCGGGTCTTGAAGCTGCCAAATATAGTAAACCGCCAATCATTGACCTATACAAAGGTCTCGATCAACCGGCTGGAGAATCATCTCTCGAACTCAACTTGATATTCACCGTCATTGGTGTCCCCACCGGTTTACAGCCCTCCATCACAAATTTCTTCAACATCTCCTTGGTATACTTCATTTGGGAGATGAAGATGGCATTTCTCTTTGATGAATTTGCAGCCCCGAAAAGTAGGACATCTCTCCAAGCATAGACATCTCAAACTCGTTCCCATCCTCTCAAAGAACCGCTTGCAAAGCTTCTCACGGTGCCCCCCAAAAATGATATCATCCACATAGACCACAACTACAGCTTGATCTTGTCTTCTGTCATGACATATAGGTTGCTGTCCACAACTCCTCTTCGTAGACCCAACTTATGCGGATATGTATCAAGCCTTTCATACCACGCCTTGAGCTTGCTTCAACCCATATAGAGCCTTCTTCAACTTGCATACCATATCTTCATCATTGCTGAGTTGGAACCCTTCAGTTGCTCTCTGTACACTTCCTCTTCTAAATTGCCATTCAAGAATGCAGATTTCACATCCATTTGATAAACCTTGAATCCTACGTGCACGCCTAATGCTAAGAACATTCCGATAGACTCCACCTTGCCACGTGCAAAAGTCTCATCAAAATCAATTCCTTCTACTTGAGCATATCCTTTGCATACAAGTCCGGCCTTGTTTCTCACAACCCGGCCTTCTTCATTTAATTTGTTCCCGAAAACCCACTTTCGTGCCAATCACATTCTTGTCTGGCCGGTCTAGGAACTAGCTCCCAAGTGTTGTTCTTTCAATTTGGTCAAGCTCATCATTCATAGCTTTCAACCAAGATTCATCATTGCTAGCTTCATGCACGCTTTTAGGCTCTATCCCGATAATAATGAATAAGTGGTAGCTTTCATCCTTCCCGGGTTTCAATGCCCCGCATCCGGATCTCCTATCACTTGATGATTAGGGTGAATTCTCAACCATTTGTTATCTTTTGGTCCGCCATCTCTCTCGCACTTCAGATGAATCTCTTGCACTTGATTCTTCTTCATCTTGTTCCCCTTTGTCAACCGATAGAGTGTCATCTTCATCAAGTTCTTCAAGAATGGACCATTTTGGTTCAGTCCCTTTTGATTCCCTACATTCTCATCAATCTTCACATCCGAGCTCTCAACAATTTTTCCTAGTCTCTTGTTGTAGCACCCGTATGCCTTACTTTTCAAGGAGTACCCAAGGAATATGCCTCACGCCTCGTCATCAAATTTGCCAAGATTTTCTTCCTTTCGCTGATGTAGCACTTAAAACCAAAAACCCCGAGATACTTACCGTAGCTTTCCTCCCAAACCACAATTCATAAGGTGTTTTGTTCTCATGAGGCCTTGAAGACATCCGTTAGTGATATGCACTGCAAAGATAGATACCTTCTCTCCGAAAATGCTTTCTGTGTTATTCTCCGCCATCATAGTTCTAGCCATTTCTTGCACTGCTCGTTCTTCCTTTCAACCACTCCATTTTGCCGAGGTGTTCCGGCAATGAGTGTTGAATTCTTATCCCACTTTCACTGCGAAGTTTGAGAATTCACTCCATGTAAATTCTTTGCCTTGATCGGACCTTAAACACTTGATTGTGTTTCCTATCTCATTTTCAACTCTCTTCTTGAATGCTTTGAACTTGTCAAGAGCTTCGTTTTGTCCTTCGTAAACATCACCGGTCATTCCGGGGAATACTCATCTATAAATAGGATGAAGTATCTCTCACCTCTTATGGCCCTGTTCTCATTGGTCCACACAAATCGTGTATCAAGTCAAGTGGTTTACTTGAATGGTACTCCTTTGATTTATAAGTAGCTCTTCCCGCTTGCCCCCGACATGAACCACATATATGACTCTCCCGAGTCTTTATGATGGGAAGATCTCTCACCGCTTGCTCCTTGCTAATTTTAGTTAGTTTTTTGAAATGAATGTGTCCCATTCTTCTATGACACAACCAATTTTCATCTTCTTGAGTTATCATGCACTTGTTGATGGCATCCGTCAACACATACTGATTTCCAACTGTTCTTTCACCAGCAGCCCACGCCTTCCTGTTCCAACCTTGTGGACAACAAAACCTTCATTGTTGAAAGTGATCTCATGTCCTTGATCACATATCCGACTCACACCGAGTAGATTATGTTTCAAACCCATTAACGTACAAAACATTGTGGGACTTTATCTTCCCATTGTTAAAGTTCACTAAACCTCTTCCTTCAACTCGGCGCCTTCATTGTTTCCAAACTTCACGTCCTCCCCTTCGGCAAAGATCAAGACTTGTGAATTTTTCTTTGTTGCCATCATATGTGTTGAGCATCCACTATCAAGAATCCATGGAGATTGTTTTCCTTTGTTTGCTTTAAGTCTTGCTTGCACCAAACAAGAAATTGTTCCCCTTTCTTCGTGGTTTTTCCACCCATGTAGCCTTGTCTTTCACTGTAATTGGCTTTCTTGTATTTCACCATTTCATTTTCTTCTTCTCTCGAATTGGTTTTCTTGGAGGATCTTCTCTTTTCTTCCTCTTAGCTTGCCTTTGAGATGGAAGGATTGTCTTGCGCTTCCGGCTATATGCCCAAGTCTCTCACATCTATAGCATATTATTCTCTCATCGCCAAGAGGAGCAAATCTGTTTTCGTCAATGAACACCGGAGGTCTTTGTTGTCTCTACATTCCGCCACTCGATGTCCATAGGCATTACAGCCATAACAAGATCCTCCGAATCGACTCCCACCGCCCCGCTTTTTCTGAAACCGACCATTCCTCCGAACCGACTTTGTTTTCTCCGACCGCCTTACCCACCGTCTTCAAGCTCTCTTCATCATTCTTGCCATTAGTAGCTCTCATAGCTGGTGGCTCCTTCCGCTTTCTTTCACAAACATAATGGGATTACTTGCAGATCCCTTTCTTTCATATGCTCAAATAGCTGCTCAGGATATCCAAGTCCGGATTTAATATGAGAGGATCTCCGGTAACTTCGAATCTCATCAAGGATGTTGTCTTCCCTCATTGTCTTCATCTTCGTAACTGCCGCTTTCTTCATCTTCCCGTAACCTAACATTCTTATCTTTTGACTTTAGAATGGTTACATGAGGGACTTTCGTAGTAGCTCCAAGATAAGTTTTTGTTTTTGTAGACTTGGCCAGATCGCCATAAGTCTTACAATCACTTCCTCAAGCTTCTTACACTCGAAGTCTTTTGTGTAAGATCATTGTCAAGCTCATCGGCAATTATTTTTGCTTTTCCGAGAGTTTCCATAATTTCAGCATTGATCTCCTTTGCTTGGTTGAGTTGCTCATTCAAGTTTTTGTTCTTCTTTCTTTCGACCCGAGCTCAAGTTAAGTGCAAAAAGCAACTCGCTTCAAGGTCCTGGATTGTCATCATCTTCAATTCTTTTCTTGATACTATCACCTTTCCTTTTTGTTGTATCACTCCCTGTAGGAGTCTCTTCCAGTCTTGCCATAAAGAGAATATCATCATCATCTTCATCTTTAGACTCATCGGAGAGGTCATCATGCTTTGACGGATAACTTCTCTTTCTTGGAATGAATTTCTTCTTTCCTTTCTTTTCTTGGCTTCCTTTGGACTCTTCTTCATCGAGTCATACACTCTACCCTTTTTCCGGCACTTAGAGGCAAAGTGTCCTAAGCCTCCACGCTTAAAACATCTCATGAAGACTTGTTTTTGAACTTCAGATCTCCTTTGAGTTTGTTAGCCGATAAGCTATGAGCTCATCATCCGAATCATCCGGTCCTCCTTCGCATCAGCTTTTGAGCTTTCCACCGGCTCCTTCATTTTTAATTTTTTAAAAGCTTCAAAAGCAGCTTCCTTCTCAACGGCACGCTCAAGCATTCTCATCTCATAGGTGGTCAAGATACCATGCAGTTCATCTATGGTTAATGTATCCAGGGTGGCAATTTCTTCAAGAGCCGACACCTTGGCATTATACAATTTTGGAAGTGTCCTCAACACCTTCTTAACCACATGAATCTCTTTCAACTCTTCACCCAATGCTCGATTGCATTGGTGATCTTGTTTACTCGTTCGGGTAAAACTCAATTGTCTCACCTTCACTCATTCCCGGACTTTCAAATTGAGATCTCAGATTCGCAATTTAGCCTCCTTGATTTTACTGTCTCCTTCATGTACACTCGTAGCTTGTCCCATATCTCCTTTGATGTTGGGCAACCGATCACTCTAGTAAGTTCATTACTTGAAAGCGCGGCTAGAAGTGTTGTGACAGCCTTAGCTTCATTTTCTCTCTTCTTCATCTCAACAAGATCACCGGATATCTTCGGTTTGTGCCTGTACCCATTTTTCACCGCCAACCATACCCCATATCCTTGTGCAATCGGGTAAGCCTCCATCCCGACTTTCCATATGCCGTAGTTGGAGCCATCAAACATTGGAATTCTCTGTGCCCATGATGTTCTTCATGTGTAGCCATATCTCGCCTCAATCTTATCCGTACCCGGCCGTCGGTCTTCTTCCCTTGGGAACTCAGCTCCGATACCACTTGTTAGTCCCGAAGTTGACACCGAGAGGGGGTGAATCGGTGGCCACTAAAAACTTTTTCACTAAACGATTTGCCCCGATGCTATGAACACCGCCGCTAAGAGCGTTGATCAACCGTGCTATTGCCTTGAGCTGATTTCTTGAGACCTTCCCGCAGACAATCTATCAAACACATTTCGTGCACACACCAACCACCCACCCACGGTATCCATACCCGGGGCTTGGTCTACCAAGTGTGTACACCCGCACTGCAGGACACGGACTTCTATTCCACAATCACAATCACACGCATGGGACACACAATATAACGTGGTTCACCAATCACACATTGTGATGGCTACTCCACGGGCAATACCCCAACCGGGGTTTCGTATATACCCGATACACAACGAAATGCTACGGTTGCACCTACAACCCCGATGCTACAACATCAACCGCATTCGCACTACAACCGTGCTCGAGGCACCTACTCCCAACTCGGTCAAGCACCCACTGACAAAGTTATACAAAATGGATATCATAAATCATTACAAACCCTTCCCATATATCTCCGATACAATAAGTAGGATTTGTGTGCGTGATTACCTTCCCGGCGTGATCACGGGAAGGATTAGTTATCATCAAATGGATGTTCCAAGCTCTCCAAGAGTGATAGATACGGCTTCGTCAATGGAATGGACCTTCGGCCTTCTTCTAACGCATCTCGCACACCATCGGTCACATCAAACTGTCACTCATCCTCACACTTCACTCCAAACCGCTCAAATACCCAGTGTATCAAGGAAGAAGGTGAAGAGAGGTTTGCTCTTCAAAGAAAGCTCCAAAACACCATTTTCCCCAAAACCCGCAGCTCTTTCCTTCAAAACCTTGATTTTTTCGTTTTTTTTTTTTCGTTTTAGCAGATTCTTCTCGGAGAGAGAAAGCCGTGAGTTTTTGAATCGCCTCAATCGGAGCTCGGACGGCCAAGATATGGCCAAAAGAAGTTCGGCCGGTGAGATTATTCCAAATGGAATCTCCGGCCTTGATTCGTGCGCCGCGACGCACCATAGCGACGCCGCGATCCGACGCAACGTACGTCGTTGTCGTCTTCCGATTGGCGGAGAGAGCATCTGAAATTTTGGGCCATTGGATCGGGTCTCTTAATGGCGGGATCTCTTCCGGATCGCCGATTGATCGGATCCGTCAACAAAATTCGGCATCAATACGGACCTTCGGATTGTAATCTTCGGCGCCGCCGATCATGTCGCCTTGCATCGTATCTTGGGCTCGGCCCATGCGACGCGAGTCACGGCATTAAGTTGCCTCCAACCAATGGAAAGCGTCGCGATGGAATCGGCGCGATTGCGCTACACCATAGCCCGCCTTTTGAGGATCGCCGATTCGAATCTTCTCGCCGTGGCTTGATCCGAGCCATCAATATCGAATTTTCTTCTTTTGAAAGGACCAAAAAAGCCCTTAACAATTTCGGAAATGGCCTCAGAACCGGGTGAGTATCACCTAAGGCCGATTCCAAAGAGGTCCGAGATTTCTTCTTCATTGCGGCATTTGGTCGAACAGGTTGCGTGCATGCCTCGCCCGCCGCAGCGCGCGCAGCGGCTGGGCTTGCCGCGCGCGCGCGGCGCCCCTTCGCGGCGTGGGGCTCAGCGCGGTGCCGGCCGAGCAAGCCTTCGCGCGCATGCCTGCGCCAGCGCCATGGCGCGGCGCGCGCTGTGGCTGGCGCGCGCTGGGCTGTGCTGCGTGGCCCGCTGCGTGGCCCTGGCGTGCGTCTGCTGCCGGCTTGCTTGTGGCATGGCCCCGGCATGCCGGGCAAGGCCCGCTGGCCCGGTGCCGCGGGCTTCGCCCCGCTAGCCCGGGTTGGCGCCATGCCGGCCTGGCCCACCCAAGGTGGGACCCACCTGGTCCCCACCCATTCTCTCCTCTTTCTCTCTTCCATTTTCTCTCTTCTTTCTCTCTCTTCTTTCTCTCCCTTCTTTCTCTCCACTTCGGATGGACTTTTCATCAATTAAGCTTCATTCTCTTTGGTCGCTTGACCGACGGAGAGTCCTACGTATATCTCTCTCCTCCAAATCACTTTCTCTGCTTGGATTGCCAACAATGACAACACTAACTGCACTGACTGGACAGGGTGTCAACACACACCCATTCGGTTTTGTAGATTTGAGAACTGCTTGTGTATGGAATAAGGTAAACAATAGGATCATTGGTGACATTGATGGTGGTATAGGTAGTGTTGAAGGTAAATGTGAAATGAGGATAAGAGATTTTGGAGCTGACAGTGATTATTGTGATGAGGCTGATGAACAGGAGAGGGTATAACAATGTTGGCAAGCAGCATGGGAGGTATGAAGGCTTGAATCTGGTCTGTTTCTGCATCTTCTAAAACGGATCTTTTTCTAATTTCAAGTTTTTTTTTTTTTTTTTTTTTGAGAAAATAGGACTCTGTTATGCTAGTTTCCTTAGCTATTGAATTTGAACTGAGTTCATATTTTTCTCTCAGTTTATTTCATTCTGGATCTTCCCAATGATTCTGATCCCGATAGTCGATTATTTTAGACTGCTAATCAATCTCAGATCTTCCCCTCTTGCCATCTCACTTCTAGTCTTGAGAATATTTAGAAGATTACTAGTTCATCAAGAAAAATTAATTTAATCTGCATGATATGTGTGTCGAGTTATGTACTGAATCAGTGGTCACTATGATTTTAATTCAACTGCTTCTTAATGAATTGATATTACAGAGAAGGAATCCAAAGGTTGCAACACTTTTATATAATGTAAGCTTAAAATGTTGCTGATTTTGATGTTTGACTAAGTCTAATGTTTATGAAGAGAATAAGAAACTAGTTGCTTCACCTACAAATAAGAATGACTTACAACATTTGAGTTGATGGGAGCTACAATTTTGCTTCTTATCTTTTAAGCAATATGGTTGAAATTGTTTGCTTATCCATGGGATTCTTAACAATTTAACTATTAGAAAATCAATCACAGGGAAAGGTGCATGGGAGAGCTCAATCAGTTGAAAGTTAAGTTTAAAAAATAAAAATTAAATGGGCAAAGGCAGTGGAAGTATGATTTAAATATTTCCAACACTGAATCCAAACAACTCAAATTTCTTAATTCTTGGGAGTATAGGACAATTAATTTGAAATAATGTTGAATAAATTTGCAATCCTTTTTTAGCTGCATTAAACGTGTGCAATAAGGTAAGGTTGAGTATTGTTATAGGGGAAAAACATCATCCAAGTAAAACCTTACACGTGGCAACCAATGTCCTCGAAGCCGACCGTGCATGATGGATTGGTGCTCGGTTTACCACCGCTCGGAGTTACAATCCAGGTAGGACACAGTACTGGTCGGAGTTATAAACCTATTCGGTTACGTTTCTTGGTCGGAGGTCAGAGTCTAAGGCGACTAGGTTACGTCAGAGGAGTCCTTCTCCTAGTACGATATGGTGCCGATCATCACGGTCATACGGCCACCCGTGTGGTGACACGTGTCACTCTTGTCATTCACCGACTTGGCTTCCTTGGCTATAGTCTCCCACTCCTACTCGGAGTCTATGACCTGGGCGTCCCTCAGAGCGACACTTGGCAGTCCTATTGGCGATCTACTTCCCTGAGTCCCGGTCATTTTGTGCTTCTTCCCAATCTCTATAAGTAAAGGACGATCTCTCAAGGTAAAAGAACACACATTCTCACTATTCAACCTCAATTCTCTCATACGCTCAAACTCTCTCATCGTCCCCCTCTTTCTTTAAACTGGAGATAGCTTCCTGCTATCTCTTGACTGTTTACATTGGGAATCTAACTTAGGCATCGGAGTGTACCCGGAGCTTAGTCGCCCAACTCCCTTGTTTAACTTTTGTGATTGCAGGTTGCTCGGATTGCAGATCGACGGGCGATTTCCAACCGTAACAAGTATGTTTTAAGAAAATGTGTTAAGAGTTTTGATACTTTTGAGAAAAATAATTTTCAAAATATCTCTTACATGCAATTGGCAATAAATGTAGATTTTAAATATCTATATGACATACATATCCAACATCAACTTGGACAATTCACCCCCCACATAGAGGCCACGTGGCTGTGTAAGACATTTGCCCTATATTATTCAACACAAGTTCTAAAGGCGGTGTTTCGGCCCTGATCCGTCTCGTAGGCCCACCAAGCTGACTAGACCTGCAAGACAAACAAAGACAAGGGGAGGAGGCTGTGGCCCTGTTTCCACTCCGATGCCAAAGTTAGGGCTCTGTGAACAGTCGATGGGCTCGGTGTCGAGCCCACAACAATATTTAAGTGTAAGTGGGGTAGGAAAGAGATTCTTCGTCCCAAGTGTCAGAACAAGAATCCCAAGGATGAGTAATGAGTAATAAATGTTCTAGTACCTGAATTCTCGGGATTTACCTTATTTATAGTGAATAGTGCATTTTCCTTTAATACCGTTTTTGCCCTTTGCTCTGTGTTTGGGTTTTGTGAAGATGCTTTCTTGTATCCAATTGGGAACACCCACGTGGCCTGTTGGTTGTCCTACGTGTCGTGGTTCTATTGACAGCGTGGCAGAATTCCCCAACACTTGCCTCGTTGCCCTGCTGAATCTGTAGGGTTCGACTGAGCAAAGAAGAAGGATGGAAATTCCCCCTAATAACTTGCCTCGTTGCTCTGTTGAATTCGTAAGATTCGGCTGTGCATAGGTTCTGGCCAATATGGATCAGCAGTTGTTACATTATTCTGTGTGAGAGACCGATGCCGATGCTGAATTTGGGGGCTTGCGAGATGTGTTGATGTCAAGTTGGGGATGAGGGTAATGATGTGAGCACTGCGGCCAAACCACCTCGGCTAATTTCCACATGTCTATCGAGGCGATCACAGGATTGTCACGTGACCTTGCTGCCGCTGTGGATCCGATGTAAATGGACCGATGTGGCTAGACCGATGTGACTGGACCGATGTGGCTAGACCGATGTGACTCGACCGATGTGAATGGATCGAGTTGGGCGTCGCGGCCAATACATATCGGTCGAATTGAGAAGGTATTCCGATGTAATTACGGGAATATCATGTGACGCAGGCAGTAGTGGTGATGCGAGGTGGCTGGGCCGATGTGGGCACTGCGGCCAGTACGCATCGGTCTATTTGAAGAAAGTTACAGATGTGGTCACGGGTTTGGCACGTGACCTATGCGGCACCGGCTGTCCAATGTGACTGGACCTATGTGGGCACTGCGGCCAGTGCACATCGGTCTTTGTGAAAAAGTTTGCCGATGTGATCACGGGATTGGCACGTGACCTATGCAGCGCTGGCTCTTCGATGTGACAGGACCGATGTGGGCACTGCGGCCAATACACATCGGTCTATTTGAACAAATTTTCCGAAGTGGTCACGGGATTAGCATGTGATCGGTGCAACGGCGGTGATCCGATGTGACTAGACCAATGTGGACAATGCGGCCAATACATATCGGTCCCCGAAAATCCAAGACCGATGTGGTCACGGGATTGGCACGTGACCTATGCATCGCGGGCTCTCCGATATGACTGGACCGATGTGGGCACTGCAGCCAATACACCTCGGCTTTTGTTTGTAGAAATCCACCGACGTGGTCACGGGGATTGTCATGTGACCCATCCCTCTGTTGTAGGCCGATGTGAAGGGGCCGATATGGGCACTGCGGGCGATATACATCGGTCCTCTTCAAAGACTTTGCAGTGGTCATCGACAATCGCATTCGGATCCCGTTCCGGATCTGGGCCGGGAACATGGATACCGCAAAGCAGGACCCGACTAACGAACCCGGGAGCCGTCGTCGACAATAAATGCACCGCCTCAACGAGCCTATAGCGAGGTGCCACGTGGAGTCTATCAGTAGATTTCGTATATAAAGGAGTAAGGGGGCCTAGAGGGCCCTCATTTTGGGGTACCATTGCTCACGTTGCGAACGGAAGGCTCGGTCTTTTGACATCGGCTCTTTGACATCGGTTCTTTGACATCGGCGTGGTGACATCGGCGTTGTGACATCGGCTCGGCGCGGACGTTTGCTTGCTTGTATTCAGTAAGTCTTGTTTTTCTTAACTTCATTTTCTTAGCCAATGGTTGATGAAGGGAGGGATACCGATATGGAGATAGACATAGAAACAGTGGGATCGTCGTCCTCTAATAGTAGTAGGAGTTCCACTTCGTCTAGCAGCGGGTCTACTGCTAGCACATCATCAGCAAGGGTATCTAAGGATCGGGTATCCGAAGGCGGTCCCGATATGGAGTTAAGGACAGAGGAGTCCATTGAACGAAGCAGCAGTCCGTCTCGGAACATCAGCAGAGCAGGAACTTCATCTGGCCTATCTCGGCAAGAATTATTGGCAGGGGTCTCAACGCATGAATTAGGGTCCGAGGTCATTCTTGAGGCCCGAGAAGAGGCTGATGCCCCTCCGAAATTTGGCGCGAGGGAAGAGGTCTGTCTACTGACCAAGGCCGAATTTGCCAGCCTTCGGGAACGGTATCAAATACCTACCGATGTGCAAATCCGGATGTCTGAGCCAGGGGATAGGGCCTGCTGGAATCGTCGGTCAGAGCTCTGTGTGAACCTTGAGATGTTCAAGGCTGGTTTCCGCGTGCCGGTACCGAGGTTGGTGGCCGAGATCCTTGAATACTATAAGGTTGCCCCGATCCAGTTGATGCCGAACTCGTGGAAGAATATGATAGCCTTCATAGTGTATTTTAGGAATCTAGGGCAGAGGCCGACGTTGAACATGTTTCGGGCCATGTTCACGTTCAATGATTATTGCAAGACGGGGTGGTATTACTTCGCAAAGAAGCCGAACTTCGGTGATATTTTGGCAAACAAGCCCACATCGATCAAACTCTGGAAGAATAAATTCTTCTACATCCGGGGCGAGAATGTGGTGTTGGAGAACGTCTGGGTAAAATTGGATGCGGAAACGCTGAATACCGACGTGCCCTTGCTGCCAAGAGAGTCCGAGCTGCTGCGTCGTGCTCGTCAGTCAAAGGGGACTCCCATCCGTGTCGCCGACCTGAGAAACCCCTTATTTTTATATGAGAACAGACTGCGTGAATATTTTCCTTGACGAAGTGTGTGCTAATGTCGACCTACTAACTCCTGACTGATTCTGTTTTTGTATGTTGCAGTGATGTTGTCGAAGGAGTACTTAATAGAGCTGCGGAGGAAGGAGGCCGCCAAAGAATGGGAGGCCGAGGCGAAGAGGTCCTAGGATGACCAAGGGGGACACACAGCGCCGGATAGGCGCAGCGGTGAGGGGGACGCGGCGCGGAAAACCCTTAAAAGATCACGTAAGACATCCCTTGATTCTGCTTTGGCCGATGCCGCCCGTATATATGCCATGCCCTTGATCCCTCGTTATCGCATTCTTGATTTTTCAGAGAAGGGGGCTGCTGTCCCCACCACTGGGGCAGTTCTCGCGCTCGCTGACTCGATTGGGACGGGTGGGGATATGCATCCCACCCCTCAACGCTCTCAACAGCACTCCGCGTCCCCATCCATCAGACCGAGGGAGTATCTGGGGCAGGGGGGATATGAGTGAGTTCCATCGTATTCCCCTCATCGGCCCCTTGCCCAGGAGGAAGACGGGTGATGAGCAGGCATTCCGTCCTGACTGGGCCTTGACCGAGGATGATACGGCCATGGGCGATATCCGCGCCGCTCGTGAGCTGATGAAGGGGGCCATCCTGCCTCGAGACTGGGAGTTGGTGCAGGATCTACCTACGCCGTCTCTGATATCGGGCGCCTATACCCTTGCTGCGTCGGTAAGCTGGTGACCTTGCCTCTTTGACCCCTTTCTGGTCTTACATCTTGTTGCCTTGGTATTCCTGTGCTTATCTTTTTTCTTGTTGTCTTGGTGCAGCTCGGGGTGTACATGGAAACTCTGAAGCAGCGCGCCAAAAAAAGGGCGAAGGACTTAAGCGATACGGATCGCAAGTTGCATCAAGCTGAGGAGCAGAGGGAAGATGCCAGGGCACAGCTGCGCTCAAAGGAACGGGAGTTCACTTCTGTGACTGCTAGGAATGCTCAACTCCGAGCCGAGGTGGAAACACTTCGTGAGGAGAGAGTCCGTCACCGGGAGGCGAAGAAGGTGAATAAGGAGCGAATTGTCAAGCTGTGGTCTATCACTGAAGCTGCCAAAGAACGGGGGACGAAGTTCAAGGAGGCATTCCTAAAGGCTCGATCCATAGCCGCCGGGGCCGTCCATCTATATCAGAAATCGGAGGCCTTCAAGGAGTTGGTGGGAAGATGCTCTCTTCACAGCTTCACCCAGGGTGCTGAGGCGCTGAAGGAATATGTAGACGAAAAGGTGCCCGGGGTGGACTACGCTGATGCCGAATGCCTGAGGCCTATCAATGTGTCGGCAGAGATACCCGAGGTGGACGACGCAGAGATACTTCAGCAGCTCGCAGAGGTATTTAATGGAGAGGATCTCCCCCCTTCCCCTGATGGCGATGATCAGACTCCTCGTACGCCTCAGGCCGGTACTGCCTCACCCACAGGTCTGCCCCGCACCCCCGGTGGTTCTCCTTCGCGTACTGCTGGCGAAGCTGGCAGTAGTGAGGTGGTTCACCAAGGAGAGAGCAGCTAGGGATCTGGCCATGAAACTATCTTTTTCTTTTTTCTTTTCTTTTTTTTGTAATAGTACCGATGGGGCGCCTCAGTGTCTTTGCTGTAAGGGGAGCCCCTGCTTATGAAATGTAGAATTGTTGTTGAACTCTTTTGAGCATATGTGAATGTATTTTTCTTTGACTGAATTCAAATTGTTCTGTCTTTTATTTTCTTGGACTTGAATTGTGTATGGCCTAAACTGGCACGACTGCCACTAGCCGATGGGCCGCAGCCGAACTTAAGACTGGGGTTGTCCACCCTTCTTGGCAAAATATCGATGCGCCGTATGGGTCGTACGTAACCTTTGTGCTCATTCTACCCTCTTCGGCCAAATGTATCCACAAGTTAGTGAACTCTTTTGACCGCATGGGTCGCAATTGAGGTCGGATCTCTATCTACCCTCCTCGGCCAAATGTGTCCACAAGTTAGTGAACTCTTTTGGCCGCATGGGTCACAATTTAGGTTGGAGCTCTATTTACCCTCCCCGGCCAAATGTGTCCATAAGCTAGTGAACTCTTTTGGCCGCATGGGTCACAATTTAGGTTAGAGCTCTATCTACCCTCCTCGGCCAAATGTGTCCACAAGTTAGTGAACTCTTTTGGCCGCATGAGTCACAATTTAGGTTGGAGCTCTATCTACCCTCCTCGGCCAAATGTGTCCACAAGTTAGTGAACTCTTTTGGCCGCATGGATCACAATTTAGGTTGGAGCTCTATCTACCCTCCTCGGCCAAATGTGTCCATAAGTTAGTGAACTTTTTTGGCCGCATGGGTCACCATTGATGTCAGAGCTCTATCTACCCTCCTCGGCCGAATGTGTCCACAAGTTAGTGAACTCTTTTGGCCGCATGGGTCACAATTTTAGGTTGGAGCTCAGTCCACCATCCGTTATTTCTTGCACTGTTTCGTCAGTATTGAGACAATATTGGAAACCAGATGACCCATTCCTTGATTTGAAAAATGGTTGCCGTAAAGGCCAGTATTACATCATTGGAAAAGGCTACTGGTAAAATGGGCGTAGATGCTCCGCGTTCCATGCAATAGGTAAGGCTTGGCCATCCATGTCGACTAGATGGTAAGCGCCGCTCCGTAGTGCCTGTGTAACTTGATAGGGTCCTTCCCAGTTGGGAGCTAATTTTCCCTGATTGGTGGGGTCGGAGGCGATGGTTCTTCGGAGGACTAGGTCTCCGACCTTGAATGATCATTGACGCACCTTCTTGTTGTAATGCCGGGCAACTTGTAGTTGGTGAGCAGCTATCCGGATTTGGGCCTGATCTCTTGTTTCCTCTAGAAGGTCCAAGTTGGTGCGCAACCCTTCTTCGTTGGAGGCAAGGTCATAGTTTGTGATCCTATGTGAGGGGATCCTTATCTCCAGGGGGACAACTGCTTCAGTGCCAAAGGCCAGCATGAATGGGGATTCTCCTGTGGCCGTTTTTGGGGTTGTCTGATCCGCCCACAAAATGTGCGACAACTCGTCTAACCATCGACCTTTGGCACCCTCCAATCGGGATTTGATGCCTTTGAGCAAAATCTTGTTGGTAGATTCCATCGCCGATGGTCAATCTGGTGTTCTTCGCAGAATTCGGAAAAGGCCATGTTATCAAATTGTTTGCCATTGTCGGTGATGAGCACCCGTATGGAACACCATAGCGGTAAACAACAGATTTTTTGAAAAATTTGTGGATTGTGCTCTCCGATATGTTGGATACTGCCTCTGCCTCGGCCCATTTAGTAAAGTAATCCACCGCGACTATGACGAATTTCCTTTAATAGCGGGCGGGCGAAAACGGACCCATGATGTCCATTCCCCAAGTGGCGAAGGGAATTGGGGCTGCTTCTATGGACCTCAGGGGGGCAGCTGGGAGGTGGGGGAACTGGGGCATACATCTGGCACTTCCCAAATTTCTTTATATAGTCGATGCACTCCTTCCGCATCTTCGGCCAATAATAGCCCTGACACAATATTTTGTGAGCAAGGACTCGCCCCCTTGATGTGCTCCGCAAATACCTTCGTGGACTTCCTGGATAGCCAACACTGCTTCTGATGGACGCTACCGCAGCAGGGGGAACGTAAAGGCTTTCTTGTACAGAGTGTCTGCCTCAACCACGTAGTGGGTGGCCTTGGATTGTATCCACCTGGCCTCCTTTTTGTCTTCCGGTAGGGTGCCCTCTCGAAGAAACGAATAGATCGGGTCAATCCACGACGGCTCTGCTGCCGTTGGTAGTACCACTTTAGAGTTGGGGTCCACCGTTGAGTGTGACAAGGTTTCGGTGTACACCGAGTGATCCAGATCTGACAAATCCGAGGTAGCCAGTCTTGACAGGGAATCCGCCAGTGTGTTCTGATCCCGAAGTACGTGGCGCAGTGTAAAACTGTCAAAAACTGAGGCTGCCTCCTGTACCTTCCGCAAGTACGCGGCCATACTGACTTTCTTTGCCTCGTACTCCCCATTTACCTGTCGCACCACCAACTGAGAGTCGCTGGACGCCTCGATCCTTCTAGCCATTACCGCCTTGGCCAGGCGTAGTCCAACGATCAGGGCTTCGTACTCGGCTGCATTGTTAGACACTTGAAACATGAATCGAAGGGCATATCGAATCTGAAATCCTTCGGGGCTGGTGAGTATGAAACCAGCACCGCACTGAGTCTTGTTCGATGCTCCATCGACAAACAAGGTCCAAGGTTGCAAAGTGCTTTCTTTGCCTTGGCTGTCCGCTGCTTCCTCTGCTTCTCTGGGAGGAGATGACTCAATAAGAAAATTGGCCAAGGTTTGAGCCTTGATGGCCGTGCGAGGCTTGTAAATGATATCGAATTTGCCCAATTCGACAGCCCAATTGATTACCCGGCCCGAGACGTCCGGCTTCGAAAAAATTTTCTTGAGGGGCTGATCAGTTAGGGCGGTAATGGAGTGCGCTTGGAAATATAGTTTGAGCTTTCGCGCAGATGTCACCAATGCTAGAGCAACCTTCTCGATGAATTTGTACCGAGTTTCAGCCTCCAGCAGAATTTTACTGACATAATAAATTGGACGCTGGACGCCGTCCACCTCTTTGATGAGCACAACACTTACCGCCTTCGAAGATACTGCCAAGTACAGCTCCAATGTGTCCCCAACTTCGGGCTTAACCAAGAGTGGAGGAGATGCCAAGTATGTTTTTAATGCCTCGAACGCCTGCTGACATTCGGCAGTCCATTCCAAGGTCTTGTTGCCCTTAAGGGTTTGGAAAAAGGGGAGGCACTTGTCCGCTGAACGAGACATGAATCGACTTAGCGCGGCCACTCGTCCGGTAAGCTCTTGCACTTCCTTCACCCTGGTTGGTGCTGGCATACTGAGGATCACGGTAATTTTCGAGGGGTTCCCCTCAATGCCACGGCTGGATACCATGAATCTGAGGAACTTCCCCGAAGTGACTCCAAACGCACACTTGGCAAGGTTGAGACGCATTCTGTGCTGTCGTAGCACTCCGAATGCCTCCTCCAAGTCCTTTACGTAGTCTTTCCCGACCAGGCTTTTTACTAGCATATCATCGACGTACACCTCCACGTTCCTTCCGATCTGCTTTGCGAAGATTTTGTTTACCAGCCTTTGGTACATGGCTCCAGCATTTTTAAGACCGAAGGGCATAACATCATAGCAAAAGAGGCCTCGGTTGCTGACAAAGGCAGTTTTCTCCGAATCGGCCGCGTGCATTTGGATCTGATTATAACCAGAGTAGGCGTCCATGAAGCTTAATTGTGCATGCCCGGCCGTGGCATCGATAAGCTGATCAATCCGAGGAAGGGGGAAACTGTCCTTCGGGCATGCCTTGTTCAAGTCAGTGAAATCAATGCAAATTCGCCATTTGTCCCCCGCCTTTGGGACCATGACCACGTTTGCAAGCCATTCCTGGTAATGGATTTCTCGGATAAATCCTGCTTCGAGCAATTTTACTACCTCATCGTCTATGAGACGCAACCGAGACGCAGCGAACGACCGCTTCTTTTGGCGCACTGGTCGGTGTCGAGGATCTACATTCAGGCAATGCTGTGCAATGTCTCGCGGAATTCCCGGCATGTCGACAGCGGACCAGGCAAAAATGTCGGCGTCCTCCCTTAAGAAATTTATTAGTTTTGTCCTCTGTGGCTCTGTGAGCGATGACCCGATCTGGATCGTTCTATTTGGATTCTCCTCCACCAGAGGGACCTGGACTAGGTCCTCGGCGGGTGTTCCTCGCTGCTGCTTGGGATCATCCCGCAGATCTTCGACATGCACCTGCAAAGCGTGGGCCGGCTTTTTACAATCCGTGAGCTCGGCTGAATAACATTTTCGCGACACGAGCTGATCCGTCCGGCATTCCCCGGCTCCTCTTGGTGTGGGGAATTTTATGACCAAATGTAATGGAGACGGGACTGACCTGAGCGCAATCATACCAGGCCGCCCCAGCAAAGCATTGTAGGATGATGGTACATCGACTACAAGAAGTTCATCATGACCCTTGATTCCCGAGGGTAAGTGCCTGCCCTGACGGGCAGCCGGATAGATCCCTTTACAGTAACGAGGTCACCCGAGAAACTGACCAAGGGATAGTTTATGGGCAATAGATGCTCGGGTGGGATTTCCATGCGTTGGAAGGCTTACCAGTAGATGATATCAGCAGAGCTACCCGTATCGACCATGATCTTGTGGACATCGCTGTCCTCAATCCTCAAAGTGATGACAATAGCGTCTTCATGAGGCAGTTCCAGACCACACAGATCCTCGTCGCTAAATTTCAAGAAGTCGCCCGTACGAGCCCTCTTCCCAGGCCATTCTATAGATTTGACACTCCGAGCATAGGCCTTTCGAGCCTTGGCAAATGTGTTGCCAGCTGCTGGTCCGCCAGCGATAGTCATTGCCTTCCGTCCCTGCTTAAAGGGATCATAAATCAAATCGTCGACCATGGCCGAGGTGGCCGCCTCGGCCAAGGAGGGTCGGTCAATTGCTGTGTTCTTTTCTGGCACCGTCCCAACCTTTGGTACGCGCAATTTGTCCTTCCCAGTCCGTGGGTCATATCTCAGCCTCGCAGTTCTGATGGTACCCACTTGATCACAGGGTAAGTCCGCGGTCAGAGGTGGATCAAGGACACACAACGGTGGGGGCGGACGAGTCTGGTCCTGGCGTCGCCGTGGCAACCTAGGATCGATCCTAAGCCGAGTCCTCCCCCGATATTCCAAAGAATTCAATACCCTTCCCTGTTCATGTACTTGTTGAGGGGTATAGGCGAACTGACAACGGATGACCCCGATGTCCCTGTGCGCCGAGATCGATCCTCTTTCTCCCCTTTCTCCTTGCTGATGAGGCTGCTGCTCAGGGCGCCTGTCTGGGTAGTAAGGCTCGACCGCCCTGTCTCTCCTCCTTTCCTCTCGAGGAGGATCTCTTCGACCTTCTCTTTTGTTTATCCTCCTAGGTTCTCTTCCTTCTTGCTGTCTTGGTTCCCTTTCGGGAGTTCTCTCCCGTGGTGGGAGGGGTGGTCTTCTCCGCTCTTCCGCTGATGTCGCGGGTACCCTTGGGGCGTTATGATCCACGTATTGCTTGTAGTATCCCCTCCGAATGAGGTCCTCGATTTTTGCCTGCAAGTTCCAACACTCATCGGTGGTATGACCAATGTCCCGATGGTATTGGCAGTACTTGTTCGGGTTTCTCCGCCGTGCCTCGGTTAAAATCTTCTGTGGCCTTTGGAGATAGACATCGTTAGCGATTAGCGTATATACATCTCCGAGGGGCCTGTTGAACGGGGTGTAGTCACTGAACTTCTTCTGGATTAGGCCTCGAGCTCTAGCTTCCTCCCTTCTTGACCTCTTGTGCTCTCTTGGCCATGTGAGATCTTGCCTTTCGTCCGTTCGCTTGTTGGGAGTGTCAACTAAGCCCTTGCTGGCTTCGTAGATCTCGTTAGTTGTGGCGAACTTCTCACAACGAGCCAAGAGCTCTTGTAAGTCGGCCGGTTCTTTTTTGACGATGGAAAATCTGAGCTTTGGGTCAGTGACCGCTGCTCTCAATGTAGCGAAGTAAACCGCCTCATCGATGTCTTTCACCTGTAAAACCTCCAAGTTGAATCTGGTCAAGAAGTCCCGTAGGGTCTCATCGGACCTTTGTCTCATATTCATGAGGTGCGCGCTCGTCTTCCGCTGCACCCTACTTCCTTGGAAGTGCATTTTGAAGAGTCTTCCCATAGTTCTGAAAGAGTCAATAGATCGCAGAGGTAGGTTGTTAAACCACATCCGAGCCGCGCCTTTTAGAGTAAGGGGAAAGGCCTTGCACATAATCGCATCCGGGTTCCTGTGGAGGACCATCGCGCCCACAAAATTGTTCAAATGGTCGACTGGATCAGTAGACCCATCGTAAGAATCTACTGGCGCCATGCTGAACCGCTTGGGCAAGGGGACCCTCATGATGATATCAGTCAGAGGGTTGTCCGTAGAATAATCCCTGTCCTCATCCGGGGTCACCCCTGCCTTCTCCATCGTCTCGACCTTCCGGTGCAAGACTGCTAACTGGTCCGCTATTTTTGCGGCTACCTCCGGGTCCATGGGAGCACTTTGTTTATCTATGCCCATGACGACCTCTGGTAGCATCACGTGTTGCGAAATCAATAGCTCTTCCAAGGCGTCTCCGCCTCGCCCAATTGCTGCTCTCGGTTGGGGGTCAAGCCTTTCTCGAGCAGGTATCCTCCCATGCTGTGACGTTGATCCCGTTCCATTGAGTTCTGAACCCAGGTGTGCGCTGGTCCCATGTCTGATGGGTCTAGTTCCGCTTTGCCCGTGACAATTTCGAGGTGGATCTCTAGGGGGGTCAGCTTCCTTATGCGGGTCAGTTGGAGGAACGATGCCTATGGGTGGACGGGAAGTAGCCTCAGCGACCGGGGGCTGTAACCCTTGTACAAATCTGGTTAACACCGCGAGCTGCTGTGCCACAGTCTCAAACTGTTCGTATGTGACGAATGCCTCATGCGCGGGTACTTGCTCGGCCACTCGCTTTCCTCTATCTCTACTAGGTCTCGGTTCCGACCTATCTCCCTCTTCGGGGTTCATGCGCTAGTCAATCAGAGGGGGGTTGGGATTGACCATATGGCTTCGGGTTCCCCTCGGGCTCATAGCTCAAGATTCCTCTCTGGCTTTTATCTGTTGACGTCAAATCTCAAAGGGCCCCACGGTGGGCGCCAAACTGTTTCGACCCTGATCCGTCTCGTAGGCCCACCAAGCTGACTAGACCTGCAAGACAAGCAAAGACAAGGGGAGGAGGCGGGCATGTGACCCCGTGTCCACTCCGATGCCAAAGTTAGGGCTCTATGAACAGTCGATGGGCTCGGTGTCGAGACCACAACAATATTTTAGTGTAAGTGGGGTAGGTAAGAGATTATCCGTCCCAGGTGTCAGAGCGAGAATCCCAAGGATGAGTAATGAGTAATAAATGTTCTAGTACCTGAATTCTCGGGATTTGCCCTCTTTATAGTGAATAGTGCGTTTCCTTTAATACTGCTTTTGCCCTTTGCTCCTGTGTTTGGGGTTTTGTAAAGATGCTTTCTTGTATCCAATCGGGAACACCCACGTGGCCTGTTGGTTGAGTCCTATGTGTCGTGGTTCTATTGACAGCGTGACAGAATTCCCCAACAGGCGATTTTGGGCTGGCTGAATTGGGTTGACCAGAACCAGCCACTTTTCCCTTTCTTTTTTTTTTTTTCTTTTTTTTTTTTTTTCCAGTAAGATCCTTTGGATTTGGTGGGAAAAAAATAAAAGGGGTAAACTGGAACGGGGCATATATCTGTGATTTTTTTAAAGCTACAACTTAATATTAAGATGTATAACCTGCTGACCAAATCCTTCTCATAGGATGGGGATCTTGCCCCAAATACTGGAATTTATGCTACAAGAGTAGAGCCCACAATCCTCAAATTAATATGTTTGAAATAGGAGCTCATACAATCCTCAAATTAATATATTTGGAAGGACATTCTAAAAAAAACCAATCTATAGGAACTCGTACAATCCTCAAATTAATGTGTGGATTGGGCAAACAGAGGATTAATGAACGGCACTTCCCTGAAACCTAAATGTACAACCCTAATAGTTACATTTTTTATGTCCTGTTCCTAATATTTACATTTTTTGTCCTGCCTCTTTTTTTTTCACTAAAGGTCAGCAGTAAATTATATTAAAAACGAGATAAAAAAAAATATAGAAAGAAACCAGAACCTTACCCCTCTCCACCTTCAGCACTGCCATAACAGGAAGGAAAAAGGCCTGAAAGAACAAAATAACCCTAAGGAAAATCTTAAACTTCAGCACTCAAAAGCGTCCAGACCACGTCTCTCGCGACACATGGGGCAAGAAATCCAAGAAGTTGATACCATGGAGTCAGTTGCCATCCTACCCATCTATCTGCCTAATGGGATTTAGACTACTACTACTTAAGAGTTGCAAAGGAGGGGGAGGGAACCCATGACCTCTTGCCTACACTAAACTAGCAGGATTTGCCAACCAACCGCGCTGTGTAGTTGTTCACAGTATTTACTACATGACAGATCAAGTAAGACCCAAATTTGTGGAGAAATAGGGCCTGGATTCCCCATCCACACGCCAAATTTCAACTCGAACAAAAACTGGGGAAAAAATGGCAAAATGGCAGAAGAGTGCAATTTGAAAATCCATCAAAAAGTCGAAGTCATTTAAAAAATTGTTTGGAAACGAGGCTACTTGGCAATACAATAGAAAAATGCAAGGGTAAGGAGGGAGGGGTTAAGAATTATGTTCGGACTTAAAACACTTTGAAATGTGACTAAATCAGACATTACCAATGGAAACTAGAACTGCTTTTCACCCACCTAGGTCAGCAGTATTAGATGTGAAGCAACCAGCGGGAGCATATGTAGCCCGGATTTTGGTCATGCTGTATGAGGTAGGATGCATCTTACCTACACTAAATTCTTGTTGGTACTTCTCCTTTGACATACAAATGTTGTGGCTGAAGATCTTCCTTAAAGGGATGCGCCTCAGCTGACTCTGAATACAACTACAGGGCATAGGCAATTTCTGGTTTTCCATCAAACACAAATGGAGAGGCCCTTGAACTTTACAACTCATACTAGTCAATTCCTTCCAGGAATGAGACTGACTCCATGAGATTCTGCTAAAAACCTCAACCAAACGCAAGCCATGGAAGGGAGATAACCATTCATAGGTCATAGATATCAGAACCTTTCACCAATGCAAGTAAGACCGACACTATGCTAAAGACCAAGCAATGCCGTACCTTCATGACAATTCAAAAGTTGATCATTGTGAACAAATGTTCTTCTTGAGTCATTGCTCAATGAACTCCTTAAGGAGTTTTTTTTTTTTTTTTTTTGGGTAGATGGACTCCTGAAGGAGTTGAAAACATAATAAAGAATAAACACCGATCAGATGAGAAACTTGATGAAAGAAGTAGTCTTGTGGAACCAAGTGATCTGCACACTCCAACAATAGGACCTTGGAGAACCTCTGCAGATGATGTATCGAAAAACTTCAGTGCAGTACACTACAAATAATGACGCAAACATGCAGACTTCGAGATTCTGCTATCAAGAAATTTTTACTACTATTGCGCAGGTAACAGGTATTCAAATTGCATACACTAAAACAATAGGAAGATGGATTTCAATCAATTGAATGAAATAATGAATATCTACAACGGTAAGCAGTTATTCAAAATCAAACTGCTGACAATTAGTAAAATGACATCAACAAGAAGATAAAACCACAAAGGAAACATTATACACTTCCATGAGAATCAACAAAAATATAAGCCAACATATTCATACATTCAACTGGTCCCCTCCAAGTAAGGCAGTGATCAAAACTGCTACCAGAGGCATCTATCTCTTGCTTAGAATGACATATTAAACACCGACCCAATGAGAAACTTAAAGAAATAAGCAGTTTTGTGGAACCAAGTGATCAGCACACTCCAACAGCAGGGCTGTAGGACCTTAAAGAACATCTGCCGATGATGTCTTGAAAAATTTCAGTGCAAGTACACTACAGACATGCAGACTTCGAGATTCTATTTTCAATACATTTTGGTATTCAAATTGCATACACTAAAACAATAGCAAGACAGATTTCAATCAGTTGAATGAAATAACGAATATCTACAACAGTATGCAGTTATTCAATATCAGACTGCTGACAATTAGTAAAATGGCATCTACAAGAAGATAAAACCACGAAAGAAACATTATAAACTTCCATGAGATTCACAAACATGTTTGCCAACATATTCATCTATTGAACTGGTCCCCCTCAAGTAAGGCAGTGATCAAACTGCTATCAATGGCATCTATCTCTTGCTTAGAATGACATTTCAAGAAAGAATAAACACCGACCCGATGAGAAACTTAATGAAATAAGCAGTCTTGTGGAACCAAGTGATTAGGACACTCCAACAGCAGGGCTGTTGGACCTTAGAGAACCTCTGCAGATGATGTCTTGAAAAACTTCAGTGCAGTACACTACAAATAATGAAGCAGACATCTTCGAGATTCCGCTTTCAATACATTTCATTACAATGCTCAGATAACAGTTATTCTAATTGCATACACTAAAACAATAGGAAAACATATTTCAATCAGTTGAACGAAATAATGAATATGTACAACAGTATGCAGTTATTCAAAATCAGATTGCTGACAATTAGTAAAACTGCTATTTAATAGAAAATACGAGTACAATAAAATAATGGTTCTGAAACTTTGAGCTTACTAGCTCCCAGCTCGTTTCTTAACCCTGCAATTTCCCTTGAGTTGATATTTTGTAGGGTGTGTAGTTCAATTTGAGTGTGGACAAGTCTGAAGAAGATACTGTTCACATATTCTATTTCTGTTTCTGCAACTTGGGGTCATTAATAAATTTTCTAATCTGGCATTAACCAAATCTGAAACAGGTCTAACAAAGCTCTTCTCGAATCTGACCAGAAACACTATTAGGCTTACCAAACCTGCCTCTGTAGGGCCGGAGTAGGGCTTCCATAAGTAGATTGGTATGGCAGAATATTAACTAATTAATAAACAGAACCAATGAAAAGAAAATCATGCACATAATAGGAGACATAATATCTGAACTGTTGTAATCAATGGATGAAGGAGAATAAGAAAAGTAGAAGAATATGAATCATGCAAGAATTGCCACCTGATGATCAACAAAATATTATTTTATAACTACAACAAAATTTGCAAGTTGAGTCAATATGATCAAAACCAATTAATATTTCGACCAACCAGCACAAGAATCAAAATAAAAAAATACAGAAATACTACAACATATATAAACCCTATGAATCAGATAAATAAAAATACTACAAACCAAGAACACAAAAAAAAAAAAAAATTCAGCAATGCTGAACATGCAATTGGTAAAATAAATATCACAGAACATAAATAAGAAAAAAAAACACACTTGGAACCTACAAAACTTACCGGAGCAGTGTGGGAATTAGCAAGGCTGATCGATAGAGAAGGATTGGCGCTAGGGCTTCAAAATCAAAGAAATGAAAGAAGAATACAAATCGCACGGCAGCAAAAATGAACAAAAAAAAAAAAAAAAACCCTAAAATCTACCAACTTACCAACAAGTGCGGGAGTAGCAGATATTGTTCAACAGAGAAGACGATGGAACTCAGGCTAGCCGGCGGTGGAACTTGGGCTTACCGAAGGAACAATGAAGCTTGGGCTTCCGATTTGCTCTTCGATCGATGGACGGCTTCGGATGCTGTTCTACAGAGAAGGGAGGACAGGGGGCTTCAGATGTTGTTCAACAGAGAATGGGAAGGACATCGACGTTGAGTAGAGAGATTTTGGGCTTACCGGAGGAACAATGAAGCTTGGGCTTCCGATTTGCTGTTCGATCAATGGAGGGCTTCAGATGCTGTTCTACAGGGAAGGGAGGAAAGGGGGCTTCAGGCTTCGGATGCTTTTCTACAGGGAAGAGAGGAAAAGGGGGCTTCAGACTTTGGGTGTTGTTCTACAGGGAAGGTAGGAAAGGGGGCTTCAGTTCAACCGAGAATGGGAAGGACGCCGATGAGTGGAGAGATTTTGTTTCGATTTGGACGCATGTGAGCGGAGAGTGGGGTTTCCGAGTTCCGATGGACGACGATGGAAGAAAGCACAGTGCAGAAAAATCGAGAAACTAAAACGAAAGCGGGAACCGATTTCTATGGATCCAAATCGTCTCATCCCAGTAGTTCGAGAGGAGGGCGGCGACCACAGTGCATGGGAGGAGATGATTTGAATCCCACCATTTAGTAGCGGTTATTTTACCGCTCCTAAAAAAACACAGAAACATTCTCGGGTAATAATGCCTTAGGACCTGTTTGATAAAATTTCTATTTCTGGATTCTATGGATTCTGGCTCCCAGAGAACCATTTTAGAGTAGAAATATATTTGAAAAGTCTGGTTGGATTCCAACTCCTACATTGTGAACTGGATTCAAAATGGTTCTAGAATCCAAAATTTTGAAATCATAAATACTTCTTCCAAACTGTTAGATCAACTTTTTAAAAGAAAGAAAAGAGTCAACTCTCACTTGACCACTACCACCACTACCGCTATCGCCACCGCCACTACCACCACCGCCACCGCCACCACTGCCATCACCATAAGCACCACCATTGCCACCACCACCACTACCGCTACCGCCACCGCCACTACCACCACCGCCACCGCCACCACTGCCATCACCATAAGCACCACCACCCACCGCCATCACCGCCACCGCCACCCATCACCCACCACCCACCACCATTGCCATTACCCACCACCACCCCACCACCCACCACCGCCACGGCCACAGCCACCGCCACCCATCACCCACCACCCACCACCCACCACCCACCATCCACCACCATTGCCATTACCCACCACCACCATCATCGCTACCACCACCCCACCACCCCACCACCCACCACCCACCACCCACCACCACCACCACCACCCACTACTGCTACCATCCACTACCACCACTCACCGCTACCATGACTGTTTTCTAGACTTCGATTAGGGGGATAGTGTATTATCAAACATGTTTCTAATAAAAAAATGTTCTAGAATCCATTTTAGAATTGCGTTATCAAACAAGTTTTTACTTCAAAATAATCCTGGAGTAGCTTGGAGTAGAATCCAAATTTGAACTAGAATCCAGAATCTAGAAGTAGAAGTTTTATCAAACGGTCCCTTAATCTATCCATCCACGGTATAAATACCCGTCTTTATGCGTCTCTATTTAGGATATTAGCGACGGTTGATATAACCGCCACTAAAACTTTTGCTAATGTGCCATAATTTAAGCCTTTTCTTGTAATGTATTCTACGCTTTAACCACTTCATTGGATGCTCATTGCCCAATTCTTGATGATTAAGCACATAAAATAGACTCATCCCTATCTCTCACCTCAGACACTAGAGGTTAGTTCTCAACCCTAACTGTTTCCCTACTCTAGTTGCAAAAGGGGCGTACACAAAGTTGGTCCACAATAAGCCTATACCAATACCAAAACCCCTATGGCAAGGGTTGCCTATCATGAGATATTGAAACCTAAACCAAGAAATATTACTAATGCAGGTAACCGTATCCTAGCTTAATGGACCAAGATAAACCGTCTCATTCCAGCTATCCGGATCCACTAGGACACAAGCAAATGACAAATAATCAAGTTATCAAATATCCACGTATTATCGAACAATTCCATAATCAACTAATACAATAATAGAGTTATAATATGCAAATGCATGAACAGATATCACAGTTATTGGATGACATGTTATCACACAGTAATCCAAATAAGTAATAAATACATACGAGCAAAAATAAGAAAATAAAATATGTACTAATCCCTCACCTGAATTTGGTGAGCTAAGCTTTATTCTATTGTAAACAGAGTCATTTTCCTTGTTTTCTTACGTCGATTTACCTATTACAATTAAGGTATGAATGTTACTTAGGATTGTTTATTCTCGCTTTCATTAGGTCTGGGGTATCCTCATTAGTCTTAGGAATATGTCCTAGGGTCACTTGGTTAAGTTTCAAAGTCCATGGTGAAAAATACAACCAAAACAGGCTTGCTGTAATGAAGTGGTCGATCATCTCTGTTTTGTCAATTGCCTAGGTAATTTTAGCCTAGATGAGTTCTAGAGGCTTACACCTCTATAGGATAACTTCTACAGATGTTTTATGATGGGTTTAAGTCATTGGTTAGGATAGAATCCTATTCCCATAGGTTATGTGCAAGTATGGTCCATGACAGAAAATATCATCTTTGCAACTATATGTACCTATACACTTGGGAGCACATTCTACTCAATCCAATCTTTTCAATATGTTTATTATGTTATTCTTGAGGTGTGGGATGCCTAACATAGTCCAAATAATCAATTACGGTGAAAATATCAAGAATACAACTCACTTTAAGCCATGTGGTCGATCACAATAGAGGTAGTCGATCAACTTACTTTAGTCGACATCCTTGGTTGACCGCCTTGCACCAAAGAGCTTGAACTGATTCAATTTCAGTTTTTTTCCCAAGCACGGGGTCCAAAGCTTCACCAGGGGGTTTCTAAGTATTAGAACAATATTAATTGACATATTCTAACCATATTTTAATGTTAAACATCACCATAAGGTCTTGCTTTAATGCTTCTATCAGTTTTTTCATTATCAACATTATGAAAGGGTTCTACCTATTCTCCATTAATGGCTTCTTCTGGAATCTTATTCCAACATGATTAGAGGTTAGGTTTATCTCATAGGATCATCAAGGGTTCAATCTAAATCAAGTAAGAATAGGTTTCAGGCTTACCTTAATGCTTATACACAAACTATTGCAAAGAGAAGCTTGAGGGAGGACCTTCAATAGTTATTCTTCCTCTTCTTTTTCTTTCAATTTGCTCTAATTCTCTCTCTCTCTCTCTCTCTCTCTCTCTCTCTCTCTCTCTCAAAATGTGTCAGAGTTTCTAATGTATTTAATTAGGGTTCATAGAGAGTTTTTATTAAGGGGTTGACACAAGAGTTAGAGTTGCACTGCAATTCTTCTCTTGAGAGTCCTAGTCCTAGTATGAGTGTAATGAGGGAGGCTTGGAGGTTGTCAATTGCCTCTCCAATACATTCAAAAGTAGGTCCCACATGTTTAGGGATGATCATGGGTAGTTAGGAACCAATTGAAACCAATTAGAACCAAGCCCAACTAAAATAGACTCGGACTGGCCCAATTATGGGTTCATGTGGTAGATTGAATACAGGCGGTCGATCAACTCATTTTGGTCGACCACCTTTGTTGACTGCCTACTCTGAATTGACTTAGAATGGCCAGGTCTTGATTGGTTCAACTAATTCATTCCACACAGAACTTCAACACTAATAGTAAGAAGGGTTTTAATTTTTACCTAGAGTTCCATAGACTCCATTAATGATACGGATGCTAGGTTAATGTCAATAAGAGAACCTATTATGTGAGAAAAATTCAAATTAGTCTATATTTTTGGGTGTGGGTTTTACAATTCCCCCCACTAAAAAGAATTTCATTCTCGAAATTTGCTTACCTTGTTCTTTGAACAAGTGTGGGTATTTCTCACGAATCTCATCTTCCTTCTCCCACGACGCTTCATCTTTAGTATGGTTCTTCCATTGCACCTTGATGTAAACAATTGATCAGCTTCTTAGTTGATGAACCTTTTTATCCAGGATTTCCAGTAGTTCCACTTCGTAACTCAAGTCTGTATCCATCATAAAAAGTTCTGTATTTAGCACATGTGAGGGGTCCGTGATGTACTTTTTCAGCATCGACACATGGAATACATCATGGACACCAGCAAGTATGGGAGGTAGAGCAAGTTGATAAGCTATAGCTCTACTTCGGCTAAGTATTTTGTATGGTCCTATATATCTTGGACTTAGCTTTCCCTTCTTGCTGAATCTTTAAATTCTTTTGAATGGTGACACTTTCAGGAATACCTTGTCACCTACTTCAAATTCAAGATCTTTATGATGAAGGTCTGCATAGCTCTTTTGTCTTGATTGAGCAGCTTTAATCATTTCCTTTATCAAATCAACATTCTCGCAGGTCTCTTGCTCAATATCTGGTCCAAGTATTCTTCTTTCACCAACTTCATTCCAATACAAGGGAGTTCTGCATTTTCTTCCATACAATGCTTCATACGGAGCCATATGGATAGTGGATTGATAATTATTGTTATATGCAAACTCCATCAATGAGAGATTTTGATCCCAATTTCCTTTGAAATCTAGAGCACAGGCTCTAAGCATTTCTTCTAATATTTTAATTGTTCTTTCAAATTGTCCATCTATTTGAGGGTGAAAGGCAGTACTAAACTTCAGTTGAGTACCCATTGCATTCTGTAATCCTTTCTAGAACTTGGATGTGAATCTGGGGTCATGGTCGGATACAATACTAACTGGGACACCGTGTAAGTGCATAACTTGATCGATATATAGTCTAGCTAGTTTATCCATGGAGTACTGAGGTAGAACTGCAATGAATCTTGTGGTTTTAGTAAACCTATCTACAATAACCCATACTGCGTCTACAGAGCGTGTTGTCAAAGGTAACCCTGTGACGAAGTCCATGGTAATGTGGTCCCACTTTTATTCTGGTACCGGTAATGGTTGTAGTTTTCCAGATGGTCTTTAACATTATGTTTTTACTTACTAACACGTTAAACACTTGTATACAAATCGAGCTACATCAGCTTTCAAACCTCTCCACCAGAATTCCTTCTTCAGGTCGTGGCACATCTTTGTACTTTCTGGATGCATAGAGTATGGGGTTGAGTGGGCTTTGATCAAAATCTTTTCCTTCAAGTATTTAGTAGATTCTGGCACACATACTCTACCACGATAGCAGATAACTCCACTATTCAAAATGAAATCAAGGTCATTCTTTCCATTCTCGAGTTTACTCTTTAGTGCACTAAGGTGATGGTCCAATTTTGTTGCTTTTTCTATTTCTTGCAACAACGTCGGTTGTTTTTGAAGGGAACCTAGAGTGTCAATAGTGGCTTCAATTAACTCTTCTAGTAGAGCACTAGCAATGGAGTCTTCAGCTACAGGTAGAGGAATAACTTGAGATTCAGACAAAACTTAGTCGCTAGCCTTAGCTTCTCCTTTGCTTATGGCTTTTCTGCTACTGGCATCGGCTACTATGTTAGCCTTTCCTGGGTGATATTGGATATCACAATCATAATCCTTCAGTAGTTTTAACCATCTTCTTTGTCTCATGTTGAGTTCCTTTTGATTGAACAAATAGGTGAGACTCTTGTGGTCAGACATTATTTAAAACTTTTCTCTATATAGGTAGTGTCTCCATGTCTTGAGCACAAACACTATAGCGGTTAGTTTAAGATCATAAGTTGGATAGTTTTTCTCATGCTCTTTTAGTTGTCTGGAGGCATAAGCGATTACCTTACTTTCTTGCATGAGGATGCAACCAAGTCCTAGTTTTGATGCATCATAATACACTACAAGACTTTCTAATCTAGATGGGATGGTCAACACTACAGTAGAATTCAACTTCTCTTTCTGTAACTGGATTGCTGCTTCACATTTCTCTGACCATACAAACTTTGCTTCCTTTTTTGTGAGCTGCGTCAGAGGAATGGCTATTCTGGAGAAGTTAACAATAAATCTTCTGTAGTATCCTACCAATCCAAGAAAGCTTTTAACTTTGGTAACAGTCTTTGGAGCTTCCTAGTTGAGTAGGACTTTGACTTTGCTTGGGTCCACTGATATCCCTTCAGTAGATACGACATGACCCAAAAAGGAAAACTTCTCTCAACTAGAATTTACACTTCTTGAACTTGGCAAACAGCTTTTCTTGTCTAAGTCTTTGCAAGGCTTGACGAAGGTGTATGACATGATATTTTACGCTCTTCTAGTAGACAAGAATGTCATCAATGAACACAATGACAGAGTGGTCTAATAAGTCGTGGAACACTCTGTGCATGAGTTCCATGAATAACGTGGGGGTATTAGTTAATCCAAAAGACATGACTAAGAACTCATAGTGTCCATATCGAGTTCTAAAGGAAGTCTTTGAAATGTCACATTCTCTGATCTTCAGTTGATGATATCTAGATTGGAGATCTATATTGAGAATACTTGAGCACCTTGGAGCTGATCAAACAGATCGTCGATCATGGGCAGAGGATATCGATTCTTGATAGTTAGCTTGTTCAGCTCATGATAATCGATGCACAATCAAACGCTTTCATCTTTCTTCGTAACAAACAAAACTGGTGCACCCCAAGGGGATATACTAGGTCTTATAAATCCCTTGTCTAAGAGTTCTTGGAGTTGAACCTTTAATTCCTTTAACTCAGAGGCCACCATTTTGTAAGGGGCTTTAGACACAGGAGCAGCTCCAGGGACTAGATCGATCACAAACTTAGTTTAATGATTAGGAGGTAAACCAAGTAAATCTTTCGGGAATTCATATGGGAAATCATTCACTACATCTATCTGGTCGAGGGTTGGTAACTCTATGGTAATGTCAATCACAGATGTTAAGTAACCAATGCAGCCTTGTTGCAATATTTTGTAGGCTTGCAATGCAGATATGAATAACTTCTTACCCTTTTTAGGTTTATCTCCAATGAATTCAAAAGTTCTTCCATCAGTCGGTTGGAAAAGAATCTTTTTTTTAGCACACAACAAGCTGGCTCGATGGGTAGAGAGCCAGTCCATGCCTAGGATGGCATCAAAATCTGACATGTTGAGTTTGATCAAATAAACATTCAGACTCTAATCCTCTAGTAGAACTTGACATGGTCCATAGTACTCTATCAATACTACTTTCAGTCTTAACAAAGTTTGCATAACTAATTTAGATACTAGCTGCTTCATAGTCATGGACAACTTCTTGGCAAACTCAGGTGACACGAATGAGTAAGGGGCTCCAGAATCAAATAGAACTCGAGTCGGGCGATCAGATATCTTAAGAGTGCCAGTCACTACACCAGGGGCTCCTTCTACTTCCTCGGTTGACATAGTAAATACCTTACGATTATGCGATTGTACGATCGATCGTACGAACCCAGAACCAACTCCGTGTTTAGGAAACTTTTCTAATTTGAGGAGGACTCTTTCCTAATTGAAAGAGGACTCTATATGGAGGTTTTCCTCTATATAAAGGACGTCCCTTAGCCTCTCTCACTCTTTTAGAATCCAAATTGAACTCTAAACCTAAGAGAGAAAGAGAGAGAGGAAAAGAAAGAGAAGGAGATTTGGAGAAGAAGGCTGCGAGAAAGGTTTTACAGAGAAGAGTTTTATCTCTCTACAGTAAGCTTAAGGTATGGCCTTGACTTTGTAGGGTAGATCAGATAAAATAGGTTCTTTTCGAGTTGATATGTGGAACCTAATACAATGATTCGGTTATAACTTTTCTATGGGAAACCATAGAGAGTAAGGTAGGGATAATTAATAAGGATAAACTGTGATTAAAGGCCATAGAATGATTTTAGGATGAATCCCATTGATGAGCCAAGATGAGGAACTCGTATGAGAAGTAAAAATTAACCTGACTATGTATGGTCGCAGCTATGGTCAACCATAGGATGAGAAGAGAGTCAACCACAGCCATTTGGGGAGAATTTAGGAAACGTATAATTGCAGGTACGCTCGCATATAGTGCTACCATAGGGTATCAACTGTATGTCGTACGGTGGCATATATTGCAACCATAGGATCGACCATAAGGTATCAACCATACGATAACAACAAGTATATTTTGAGACTAGATAAGGTTTTTGACTACTGTAACTTGGTAAACTTAAACCTAACTTAAATACATTAATTGTTTAGGTTCCCAATAAATTCAAAGTGACTTCCAAAGCTTAGGGAGAGGAATAAACATCAATCAAAGA